>JAAGVU020000043.1:11500220-11515618 GCA_011763525.2 Mormyrus iriodes | reverse complement strand
ACACACGCACGCACGCACATACACACGCACGCACACACGCACATACACACACATGCACACACACACACGCACGCACGCACATGCGCGCGCACGCACACACGCAAACACACACACACACACACGCACATACACACGCACGCACACACGCACACGCACGCACGCACATGCGCGCGCACGCACACACACGCGCACAAACACACACATACACGCACACACGCACATACACACGCACACACACGCGCACGCACACACACGCGCGCAAACACACACACACACACGCACATACACACGCACACACACGCGCACGCACACACGCACTACAGGGCTCTAGACACTGCAACCACTTCTTTTTTTTCTTCTTTTCCCAGGTCCAGTGTGTTTTTTTTTTGCTGAATCTCTCTCTCCTTACCCGGGAGTACATGCATATACACGCAGTAGGGATAAACGCACAAAAGCGTGGTGTTAGAAAAGGAAGTGGGTCCATAGCTGATTATTTACAAAAAAAAAAGAGGCTGGTGGCGAGTGAGAGCCAATGAGAGTTAATGAAGCTAAAGCTAATTATTAGATTATAATTATTAGAAAGTAAAGCTAATTATATGCATTACAATATTTTGCAAGAACAGTAATTTACCCCTTTCACATCCGTGGTTTCGGATATTCGCGAGTTCACCTTGAACAGGAATATCTCTGGAGCATGTCGGAATATAGAAGAAACTCAGACGACGCCTAAGCCTTATACAATACTGAAAATGATTGGGGCTGGGGTACGCCACGCACCGGCTCAATGCAAATGTACATTTTCAGTTTACACATTCAAAAGTTTAAGACTTGCTCCAAATCATACATTTGGGTGCTCTTGTTATTTAGTTTTTTTTAATTCTAGGTGTTTGCAAATTTTAGTATATCTTATTGCAGTAACTTTTTTCAGCCTAATTAATAAAGAGGATTTCTTAAGATTTGGCTCACCAATCAAATTACTCTCTGCGGTACCATTTGGCTTGAGTTCGCCACACACTTTCGTCTTGGTGACCAGCCTCACTCATGTAGCTGTCAGAGTGACCGTGGAGTCAATACTTAATAATGAGTCCAAAACGTAACGCTCCCAGTGCGCGCAGCAGTAACTTTGTACATACAGGTGCATAACTGAGATGGTTTGTATATTATATAAAAATGTCTTGATAGAAAATGACAAATAATTTGACATGCAAAGTGTACATCAATACAAAAACCAGGGTATGCAAATTTGGACAACTATTCAACATGCAAGGTTACTGATTAATACTCTACTGTACCAAAAAGAAAGGTGTGACCAAATCATGTGCTGGTGCAACCAGCTGAGAAAGCTGGTAGGGGAAGTGCTACCACTGGAAAAGTTAGTCTGGAGCTGAACGGACATTTACTAGCATTTTCAAAGGAACACAGATAAGGCAAAGCACCTTGTGACACAGGCACAGGGGTATGTCTCCTTAGAACACACACAGCCTGAGCAGCCCTGTAAATTTCACCTGAATTAAGCTGCAGTTTGTGTCTCACGTTTTCCCACGTCAGCCAAAGCTGTCCATTGCTGCTTTTTAAAGCTGTCTACATCTACATCTATGGCCTTTGCATTCATTGATCAGGTCTCTGACTTGCAGGTTCATGTTCCAATAACTTTAGGTGTTTAGGTCCTCGGTCTCTGCCCTGGTCACCATAACCGTATCCGTTTGTGTCTCTCTGCATGTGTAGGGCATTAAATGCCAAGGCCTGGATGTAGCGGGGCGTTACAGTGAGGGCTTACCTGCTCTGTAGATCGGCTTTTCCAGTACAGCCACCTCTGCTTCCAGTCAGGGCCAACCATATCTTGGATAACGGTCTCCGCTGGGGTGGGGGGAGCAGAAAAACAACACCTTAACAACCCCGGAAACACATAACATGGCCCTCGCGTTCCTGAAAAGTCTCAACCCTTAACCCGACACCCAAAAAGCACGAGTTTGGTGACCGTCCATGACAGAGTTATGAGAAACACTTCATACGCACCATCATACACCTGTTTCTAGCGGACTAAAGTAACTAGCTGACACACACACACACACACAAAGACAGAACATGAATGGTTACTTAATTAAGGGGCTGTTATCCAACCAGAGTCCTAGACCTGACGTCTTGGCCAAAGGAAGTGCCATGTCTGTGTCTGTCTGTTCTGTGTGTATGTGTGTGTGCTTCACTGCTTCAGCTTGTGTGTGTGTGCGTGCTCCCCGCGTACTGTCGCTCAGGCGCGCCCGCAGGGTCTCCTCCATGAAGCGGGCGGCCATGTCCCACTCCTGCTTGTCCGTGATGGAGCAGTCCTCCAAGGTGTTGTGCTGGATCACCCTCTGGAAGGGAGCACACCGCAGGATACCCCGTTACTGCCCACCCACTTGCTCCTCTCCGGCCGCCTGCTGGCGGATGCGGTGGCGGCCATCACCAGGCTGTCCTCTGCGCGCGCGCTCCAGCGGTGCCTCCGGATGCTCTCGTCCCGCACTGCCTCCTTCAGCCTGTCGAAGATGTCGTCCTGGTCCCTGCCCTGGCGAAGCGACATGAAGCGGCCAAACTCCTCTTGCAGCGTCTCCCAGGCAACCTGCATGCGGCACATGCATGGGGAGCTCAAGGCCCGAGTTGGTACCCGGCCCACAGGGGGCACCCTTGTCATGCCACGGCGCATCATCACCTCCAAGGTCTTATGTGGCAGCTGCTTGTCGGCCCACTGCTTCAGCTTGATATCTACCGCGGTGTTGAAGGTACCAGAGTTCATAGACTGGGCAGCCGGGAGATAGATGTTCTCCAGGAAGTGAGTGGACACTCGCTCCCACAGTTTCTTTTGTAGGACTGCCTCCCTGTAGGTGAGGAAATGGATTAATAATATGTGTACAATATTCACTTTCAGCAGCAGGTGGCGTACAAATTAGGGATATGGCCCTATGTCCAAAAGGCCACTAATCTTAGTGAATATGTAACAGAGCAGTAATTTACAGCAACAGTACAATTACACACTTTTGAGCAATCAGTGCAAAAAGACATTAGATTAGATTAGATTGCATTATATTCAACTTTATTGTCATTCTGCTGTGTAAACATCCAGAGCCAATGAAATGCAGTTAGCATCTAACCAGCAACAAAATACACACAAATACAATAAACAGAATGAATTATAAATACATATTTTGGTTGTGTGTTCAGAGTGGATGATTGTGATAAATATTACATAAGATAAGATATACGATATCTGCTGGTGTACATCGAAGCATGCATTCTCCACACACTTTAAGTGGAGATTAAACATAAGGAGATTACGGCCAGCAGTAACAAAGAAGTGGCCGTGTTACATTGTTTGTAAGGCAACAATACGGAAGCTGTAGCTGAAGGAAGCTACAGAATTGACCCAGGCCAACACAGAGCAGCCGTAGCGTTATCAGCACTTGGATATTTCTTTCACAAGTCCAGGTCATTCATCACAAAAGGCTACTCATGATTCTTTGTCCTCACACACCAGTTGGGCCCCCTCTTATCAATATGCACGCCTCAATTAGGGCCAGTCCAACCCAGTGCAGAACCGCGCCAGCCCAGCCAAGCCCACCCCAAGGTCATCCATCATCCCATCGATTGGGCTGCATTAATGGATTTCACAAGAGCCCCCCCAATCCATTCCAAATGCACTCCCATTACCAGCAGGCTCCCTGCAAAATCGTTTTCTTCCTCAGGCCTATAAACAGTGTCTTATCTATTGTATCCAACACCATTCGTGAGATATCATTGGATAGGCGAGCGTCCAGGTTGTTTAACAGAAAATTAAACCAGGAAATTACACATCACACACCGGGTGGTACTGTTAAATCACGTAAATGGAAGCAATTCATTACAATAATGAATGACCAGACACGCCTGACACACGGAGGACAGAACAGGCCTGCATCTTACCAGTGTTTTGGAGTAACTTGGCTTAAGCTGACGACTTCGTCCAGGATTTCATTCTTCGCCTTTTCAAAGAGCTCATTCTGGAATGCAAATGTACATTTTCAGTTTACACATTCAAAAGTCTTGCTCCAAATCATATATTTGGGTGCTGCTGTTATTAAAAAAAAATTTATTCTAGGTGTTTGCATATTTTAGTACATCTTATTGCTGCAACATTTTTCAGCCTAATTGCTACATAATACAGAGGATTTATTAATATTCGGCTCACCAATCAAATTACTCTCTGCGGTACCATTTGCAACTCTCATTGTGATACACTACAATGCAGACAGCAAGTGCCCAGTCAGCTACCCCCTTCTCTTACCCTATCCAGCTCTCGCAAACGAGGGTAATTATTCTTCCACTCTGTCTCCAGGTTGAACCTGGATGCTTAAAAAAAAAATGAAAACGACGAGAAGATAAACAGACACGTTCAGCAGATGGATCAATACTGTGTCTCCCGGTCCAATCGTAAATCAGTACGCCATCACCAACGTAGAGATGCGTTGCGTTTATTCACCCCCCCTCTGAGAGTGGGGAACAGGTTCACCCTAAGTCCACTGCCCTCGTTAGCAATTCAGATTTCATCATCAAACCCCTGGTGCTCCCATAAAGGCAGACCCACCTGAATTTTTTCATGGCGTGTGTCATCTCATTCTGCTGTGGCTATGCACATTCTAAAGCTGATTTTTTTTATATGCATGCACTGGCTGTTTGCATCTGATATGAAATTATAATGCCATATCAAATATTCATATCCAAGTCGCATTCTACAACATTAACACCAATTGCTGTCACGTTTGCAGTCTTTTTCGCTCATGATGTTTAAAATACAATGAACTGTACTGATGAATTGTGAATACCTGTACGTGATTAAAGATTACGACTACTGCAGTTTAAAAAAAATGACAAAGATTGAACATTAAGCAGTGCCTGCAATCTTAAATGGTCTTAAACCATCTAAAGACTTTCTGGAACTAGACCCCGGAGAGATCGACATACCCTCGTCCTCGAGAGCTGTGCTCTGCAAGTTTACAGACACCTGAATGACTGCTGAAACACCTGTGACTTACGCACTATATGTATGAATGTATGTTGTCTGTATCATGTCAAATGTCAGCAGTGCACTACAAAATACTGCACAGACTTCGGTATTTATGCCTTACGTGTCATTCACTCCTCTCTGCTGTGTATCATTTTTTTAATCTTCTTCAAAAGGCTTTGCCTTTTGCCAGGCCACCATTGTAAATAATAAATTGTTCTTAATGATTGTTCCCAAAGCACTAAAGTTGATCATCCTTGAGATGCAATACTGTACTAGACATTACCATGGCAACCGACTGTGTGATGTGTGGCAGGTATGAGATATACATGATGTGTGTGCATGTAAAGCAAGGCACAGATCAGAAGGGGAACACAGCGCCTGTTTCGCAACACGCCAAGTTAGATTCCAATTAATGCCCCCGACGCTTTAACCTGACCACCCCCTCTGTCCCCCCAGCCACCAACACCCTATCCGCCATGTGGCTCCGCTTTGTCGCCAGACAGGCGCCCTGCCCTGCTAATCACTTATTTATCTTCTGTCTCCAGCAAGTTTCCATTCAAAAAAATCAATATGAGGACAAGTGGGGAATGAGGTGGCCGAGGTGGCGGACTGTAAATCTATTCAGAGATCATCTGGAGTTCAGACGCCTTATAATTACCTGCTGGCTGGGAGGGAAACTCATTTTAGCCAAACAAGGGGCATGTGGCCAACAAGAGTTAGGAAAGTAACTGGAGGTGAATGAGATCAGATGGTGACTAGATGCACAACTATTGTAAAGCTGCAATACAATACATACAACCTGTCTATCACTCTTCCATACAGTCTAACGCACACATGAGAAATAAGGATCATAAACACTTATTATGAAAGTTATAAATGAAACAAAGACACCATGCCATGGGTGGAATAGAACAGAATAGAATAGAATATCTTTTAGAAATACCTTTGAAAGCATCTGCTTGCTGTTCCACAGACTCGCTCACCATCTTCCAGAAGCAATCGGACACTGCCAGGCTGAGGTTCTTTGTGGTCACCTGATGAGCCTTCAACATGCCATTCCTGAAAAGAAATTCAAACGGGGCACATGGAACAGCCAAAAATCCTATGAGGCCTTCACCGCTAAAACAAAGAGACACAAGACCTACTTGAGCAGTCTTGAATTCTGGAAGAACTCCTCCTCGTAGTCTTTGATGGAGTCGATGTTCTCGTTGGTGCTGCCTAGAAATGGGAAAGTGCAATTTTGTTGATCCAGTGGAGCTAAAACATTAAACAGCGATTCAGTTCAGTTTAATGGGCTATATGGTCTGCGGCCGTTTTGTTAGACTTTCCACTTTACCTCTGCCTGTTACCACAGCAAAGTAGCCCAAAGCTTTCATGGGAAACAGCTTTCCTTCAACAATCTGCTGAATCTACAAAAAGAACATTACAGGAGCATATCAGGGTGAATTCCGAACCTTCATGTGGGTTGATAGCGATTTGCCATTTTGGCTGGACTATAGTTTAGTGCAGGGGTGGGGAATCTGATGCACGTAGGACAGGTGTGGGTGCAAGTTTTTGGGATGAACTCTCAATCAGTGAATAACAATGGGCCCCCAGGACTAGAGTTGAGAACCACTGCATTATTATTTGCTGATGGACAGGTCACCCCAAAAACCTGCACCCATACCAGTCCTACATGGATCAAGTTCCCCAACCTTACTACAGCATCACAGCTGCCTGAAACCTCAAAATGTGATAGAGTGCTCCCCCTGTGGTCAAATATGTGCAAATTCAGAATATCTGTGCGACCACACACCCAGCCAGTCATTCTGAACATGAAAGGCGAGATACCCTGCTCGGGCTGGCCATGTTCTTCTCGGCGAGGTCTACTTTGGTCAGCACGAAGATGGTCCTCTTGCCCTGAGGGTCCATCTGACTGACCAGGTCCGTGACAATGCTACGCTCTGCGTCCACGGAGCCATCTGAAAAAAATAAGGCGGAATACTTTGCGATGGATTATTTGTTCACTTAGAACAGTGCTTCTCAACCCAGTCCTCAGGGACCCCCAGATGGTCCACATTTTTGCTCCCTCCCAGCTCCCTGCCTGATAGTGTGATCAGTGGGGCCCCGAACATTTAGATAGGAAACACTGACTTGGAACATACCAATACATACATCTCAAATGTCTTTTTTTTATTGGTATGTACTGCAAAACGGTGACACAGTAGGTAGCTGTGGGTTTGAGCCTTTTCAGTAATGGCATTCTGTCTTTTCACAAAGTCTTACCTTGAATGCAAAGGATGATGGCATTTGGGTTCTGCATGTAAGCCCTGCTCATGGTGAAAATGGTCTCCTTCGTGTCAGCTGCCATGCCAGTGGTCACAGTCTAGGAACAAACACCAACATTAGTGTCCAAGCCACAAGAGCTGGATTCAAAAACGCATCCAAAATTTCACTAGCTCAAACTGATGGAGAACAAAACCTTACAGCTCTTGAGACAATACTTACACTGATGACTCCCGGTAAGTCCACTAGAACCATCCTCTGGATCCCAGGACCCGTTACACTCAGGGAGATGGTCTAAAATTGAGAAGGAATCAAGCTCTTCAAACAACATTCTCATATTCCTTCAAGTCAACGCCCCAATGAAACCAATTTTCAGTAAATGTGTATGGCATGGCACACAAAGCAATCTTTACCTCTGGGCTGACCGTCTGTCCATCCTTCACACTCTTGCGCATTCGAATCTCAACCTCGCGCCGTAAGGCAGCAAGCTGTGAAGTGCACAGAGAAACCAGACGCTTAGGAGATATCAACCACTACCTCATCAGCCACCAGGAAAAAGAATCCATTTACCCCTCTCCCTGTATCATGGCAAACAACTTACATCTTCTTCCTTTCCCAGGTCAAACTCTCGGGTGCTGTCTTTGAACCTGGCCACATGGTGAGGTCCCTCGCTTAGTGTTACCTGGTAGAACAAAAGATAGGAGGAGCCTAGGTTTCTACCATCACAGAGGTGGTACATGTCCATCACCACTCACGCATACCATCTCTGCAGCTTCTTCTTTGACAGTATCCAGCTCCTCAACAAACTCACCAAGGCATAACATCACCAGCCACTTAGACCTTCCTTACCACAACACATCAATTTGGAGATACCCTCCCTGTGTTGCATTACTTCTGTTCCCTGTACATTGATGTTGTTCTTACTGTTTGTTACAATGTACTGTGTTCTACTAATATAATTGTTTCTGTTTGCACAATTTAGCTCTGTGCATTTGTTGTTTTTCACTAGGTTGTACAGTAACTTACTGCCTAGCAAAAATTCTTGAACCTTGTTCTTGTTGTATTTGTCTATATTGCAAATTCTATATTTGTCAATAGTGTTGTATTAGATCAACATGGTCTTACAGTCCCAACTTCTTAACCTACACCAATCCATCCATATCCACTTCTACAAACAAGCAATAAAGGGTCCTAAGTTCTGACATCTGAGTTTTGGCTCAGATCAGGATTGGCTCTTCAGTAGACCCCAGAAAGAATGGCGTAGGCATCTGCTCACCTTGACCGGAGACCTGGTCATCATCTCGCCAGACCCCCGGGGGAAGATCCTGGCTTGTGCGATCATCTCAAGGACACTGGTCTTTCCAGCACTCTGGTCCCCCACCACAACCACCTACAGACCCACGAGATGAGAGAAGAGCAGGCAGCCAACACGTTGCGTTATGGAGTTGGGGCCATTTTACCGACAGTTCACTTTAAATTCCTTGTTGGCGGGCAAAATTGCTGCTCTGCTCAGATTTAAACCTTCGGTCTTTGGCTCAGAAACCCCGTTCTTTCACCACTAAAGTACCTGCAATCCCTATTACATATGTAGCAGCGCCTCCTGCAGTTCACCCCAAGACTTACCCTAGGTAGATGATCCTGGGTATTGTAATTGGAGTCATAGTCGGAGAGAATGTCCAAGACTTCGGAATACATCTCAATGAGCGACTTCTGGAGGGACAGAGGGGCACATCTGGATGTAGTCACCTTCTAAGCACAGATTACTCTCCCATAACAAGTCTAGCTGTCAGTGAAGCTCTAAATGCAGGGTATGTGATTTAAATCCAATACACTTCCTGTCAAATTCAGCAAATATCTCTTCACAGTCTGCTAGCTGTTTGTTTGGTGTGTGTGCTGAAAATACAACCCAATGTTTCTACGCAGTCCTAGCTCTGTAAACGGGGCAGAAAATAAAGTGGCCAGATCAAGCCACACAGCACAATCCCACCCCCTCGCTGAGAGGAGAAATTTGCTGAATTTGACAAGAAGTATATCGGATTAAAATTGCACACCCTACCTTTCAGTATGAAGATCCACAGAATGAATATAATGTGGTAGAGCATGCAACTTCCAAAACAGGCAGATTGGTTGTTGCTAAACAGCTGAGCAGAACAGGCCACACCTTAACCTTACGGTGGTGGATGCCCTTGTCGTCCTTCTGGAGAACCACCTTCCTGAGGTCCTTGTTCTCCTTCTCTAGACGTTCCAGCATGCGCTGGTATTTCAGCTGTGAGGGAAAGGAGCGGCACCCTTGGTAAGATGCACAGCAGGTCTGACGGAGCCCCCCTCAAATCTCACTTAGATTCTGCCATCAATACACACGATCTGTTAACGCAGGTTTCGTAAGTTAATATGAGCATCATGCACATTTGTTGTATGCTATCATACAAACAGAGAAAGCAGTCAATGTAGTTTTCCATCGATCCATCCATCCATCCATCCATCCATATATCCAATGTGTCTGGTACCTGAGTTCGCAGGAGCTCCTCCTGAAGCTGGTCCACCTTCTCCTTATCTGTGGTCTGCAAAAACAGAAACACAGCTGCTCTAATGGGTCTAGATCATTACAGTCCACCCGTGAGCCACTTCTGAGATCAGAACCACAAAGGGCTTTGCCACATGCAAATCGCACAAGCGGGCATTGCTTGGGTATCCCAGTCAGTCACGGGAGACTGTCATTCATTATGAGAATGCTTCAAAATGTTTGCTTGTAGACAATCAACCTTTGAAACAAGCAAAAATGGAAATGCATTATGAAAGAAGAGCATCTTCTGAATAATGAACCTCCAGTAGGACAGTACATTCCAGACAGAAACACCTTAGACTAGGCTTGGGCAGTATCTAATTTTTCAGATATTTTTCAGTCAGACCTTCCAGACAGTACACCACAGTATACTGTATTTTGACAACATTTAAAAAAACAACGCTATTCCAGTAATGTAAAATACTTGCAATAAAATTACTGCGGTATGCCCAAATACTCTGAGGTATACCGCATTACTGTAATACCGCCAAGCCTACCTCAGACACCATAACGAGTAGGATTATATGGGATAGGACATGGGTAAGTGGGTGGGGGAATCAAATACATAGAGACAGATGTACGTATGAAGACAAACAGGTTGGTGTGATAGTCAAGATCACGTGAGGGAGGAAGAATCAGCTGGATGCCACTTCCGGGCACAGACGGAAGGGTCAGTGGGTTTATCGAGCACAGGAGGGCAGCGGCCCCCTCTCCCCCCGCGTGCTGCTGTCGCCGTCACTCTCCCGCCAAAGATCGCGCATGACTCAGGCCTGGCGTGAGCTCGCCTCTGATGGCTCCCTCGCCTCGCTTGCACCGACACAGCGTGTGCCTCTCGTCATGGGGGTGTAGCGTGTGAGAAGCGAGTCACGCTAAAGCAAGCGGCGCATGCACCCGGCTGGAGACCGTTTAAGCGGCAAGCTGCGGCTGTGTGTGGAACACATCTGTGATGCTGGAACTTGGCCTTTCTCACATCTTAGGGGGTTTTTTTTCCGTCTTTTGGGGATGACAGCAGGATGGCGTGATGCATATCATTACAAAACAGAGTGCAGAGCAAGGGCAGGGTGAGATACAGGCAAAAGGACCACAACAATTATAACCGCACATAAGTACAACTACACAGAAAATTGATTACAACTCTTATCGCCATGCACCAGGGGTCCAAAAACTTATCTGCAGCGAGACCTACTTCTACAAAGAATATAATCTGAGGAGCTACATATTTTGTGCCCCCCAAAGTGTGGCAACGGATTAATCTTCCTTTCACATCCACCATATTATTATTATTATTATTATTATTACTAAAAAATGAACATTGATCCTATTTATAAAAAGTGTTAGAAACTAATAGCTTACTAGAAACCACTGCCATACACCATCAAGAATCACAGGGACACTGGGCTTTTGTTTCTGATTAAAACTGCAGAAAATGGGATGCCATAGACCAGGGGCTCTTAACCATGGTCTTTGCAGCCCACAGAGTGTGCGAAGTGCTCTTTGGTCTGTCAGCGAGGGAGAAGACTGAAGCTTCAAGGCACTCAGGTAGACATACAGCTGAGCCTACTGGGGGCAGAGCCGAGAATGGTCGGTAGCACAGAAACAAGCGAGGCAGGCGTACATGTTTCAGTAATATCCATCCATCCATCGTCTACCGCTTATCTGGGTTCAGGTCACAGGGGCAGCAATCTAAGCAGAGATTCCCAGACCTACCTCTCCCCAGCTTCCTCCAGGGGATACCAAGGCATTCCCAGGCCAGCTGACTGATATAATCTCTCCAGCGTGTCCTGGGTCTACCCCGGGGCCTCTTCCTGGTTAGACATGCCCGAAACACTGCCTTGAGCGCCTCTCGAATGTTTCTGCAATACTGGATGCTTTTACGGCCTACAGGTAGAAGTTATTTCTGAGAGACAAGTAAGAAGGAGAAAGGGAAGGCTTCCATTTGATGGCCATCACTTTCCCAGAAAAGCTGTAGCCCAAATTCATTGTAAACTGGCTAACCCTAACCCTAACCCTGCTAAATACCCTAGCCTAACACCAAACTCCAGAAAGCTAGCATTGTACAGCTAAGGTAATTACAGCAAGAAGAGTGAGAAAAATTAGGGCAGGATATGAGGGGCTGTCTGACTGATCAGTGACAGCCCACATGCCATCGCCAGGGCCCCTATATCTGTCCGGTTGCCATGTAACTTAACCACCTGCAGCCATTTTGACCCAAATCTTACACGTCGTTTTATTTACGAATGTAGAGTTTCACAGGATGTAGCCTGAAGTTGCTGAACATGTACATAGTGAATATACTACAGGTGTAGAACACAAGTTCCACAAAGGCTACAGTTAGTAGCTTCATACCTCTATGGTTCATATCTGGGGGCTTTAAACCAGGCCCATAGCAAGAAACATACTTCAAAAAGTATGGATAGCCCCCCTCGCGGCATACTGGGAGGTCAGCAGATTTTGCTGACTGGAGGTATGTCAAATGTAAAAAACATTTTCAAGGGGGTTCAAACCCATATTTTGACTACCTGTCTACTTGCCTGTTTGAAATCTATCCCGAGACTGTGTGTCGAGTTTGCATGTTTGCCCCATGATTGCATGGAGCCTAGTTACAAGGAATGCAGTTATGTGGTACAGTGACCCTGGTTTGCCTGTAATTTGTGATTGCGTGAGACTCTGTGCCTCATGCTGGACTGGTGTCCCTTGCTTTAAGTCCTGTGTTGAGCCAGTGTCTCCAGCTTGTGCCCTGTGCTTCCAAGAATAGGCCCCAGGCTACCAGTGAGGATCGAGGATAAGCTGCCATGGAAGGTGGAGTGATACATCTAGAACTAGGACTAATGCAAAGAAAACAGTGAGAAGATGACGAGGATGCTGAGGATGCAGACATTTATAGCACAAAACCAAACTGGGTGCTTAAGCATCTGCTAAAAGCGTGATGGGCAATTCTGAAACCACCGACCGAGAGGAAGACGGGGTAACCAAGCTGAGGGACAACTTGCCTTCTTGTACTGCTTATCACTACTTTCAGATCTGGCATCTTCCGTTGATTTTAATGAAGCTTCCCCAGAAGTGTCTGAAAGAGGACAGCAACATAACCACAATAGTTAGAAAAAAACAGTCTGCACTTCAGAATGCCGTACATCAGGAAAACCCCTTGCCCGTAGCCCTATATGACACCATTAAGTTTACCCATCAGTGTGATCAGTGCAGCCATCACCTGGGACATGCAAGGCTGCAAAAATTCACGCCATCCAAATAAAAAAATAAAAGCATTTGTCTTCTGTTGTTAAGTGTAGTCCACACCAGCTAACAGTGGGATGTTTGCATCAGGTGTTAAGTCTGTGGGTACGAGTCCCACTATTAAGATAATTAACTGAAGATACTGATTACAGATAAAGTAACATCAAGTGGGAGGTAAATATGAGCTTTTGCTGGAAACCCTACCAGAAAATCATACACAGCAGCAGAAGTGTGGCCTTTCTCTGCATAAGATCTGTGCAAGTAATTCACTGGTGACCCCTAAGTCCTCAAGGGATTGACCACACAGCACTTACTGAACCCAGATAAACCCATTTAATCTCCATCCAATACAGTCATCCGTCCAGCAGCAGTCACTGTCAAGTAGCCACAGCAAAAAGGTCCTTTCCTCTGCAGTGGATGTCACAGCTGCCATGGGTTAGCAGACATGCTGGCATGACTGCGTGCAGCAGAGTGGTCAAAAAGGGATCGAAAGAAAACCACTCATCTTAATTTTTGTTTAAAGTGCAACAAAATATAAATGCATATTCAGTGACCTTGTTTTGGAGATGATTACCACCAGATCTTCTCCCACTCACTGCAGGAGCCATAACCCTTCAAACGTTTCACAGATTCAATTAAGGTTGACCACATCAGAGAAGGACATTTTCCAGTGACTCATTTTCTGGGGCTGTTTATCGAGAGCTGAGAGGGAGCAGACATACTTTTGGAGGAATTAATTTAATCCCACGGTGGTTCTACAGGACAGACCTGTTCAGAAATTTTCAGAGAGACATATTGCAGTGAAACACGGCAGTGGGAGTAGATGCAACCCAAAGAATGCCTGAGCGTGACAACCGAACATAACTGAAACTAAGAGGTGGGCAGAGGTGTTGGTGTTACGCTGCTAGACTTACACACCTAACAACAGATGGTGACCAGAAGCTCCATACACAAATAAACCTACGAAGAATTAGCAAAACATAAAGAACCAAAATCCCTACAGAAGAGAAACAAAAAAGCAATGACGTAAGTGGACGGCACAGGAAGTCGGGGTGACAAACAGGGCAATGGTGATTTAGCGGTTAATGGTACCCGCGTGAACTGAAGCACAGCTGAAAAAGTAGAGCAAAAAGTACAGCAGGAGCATAGTGGGAGCATAGTGGGAGTACAGCTGAAAGTACAGCGGGAGTATAGTGGGAGTATAGCGAGAGTACAGTGGGAAGCTCATGGAATTCCCAGTGTTAAGGCCTCTGTTCCATTACAACTCAATATGCTATCAACATTCTTAAGCCAAATCAACAGGAAGGTGGATGGATAACTGGCTGCATTAAACCTATGCTAGGGTGTGAAAATGAACTAATATAATGGACTTATCCTTGGCTTTACCTTATTCAAAGAAGACCCTTTGCATGTCACATGTTACAAAGACAGGTGAGGGGATGGCAATGAGGGGGCAGGGCCACCCACCGTTTGAGATCAGGCCTTTGAAAAAGGAGAGGTTCTCGCCCATCTTTGCCAGGTCTGGAAGGAGCTTGGACAGTTCGTCAAGGTCTGGCAAGGCATTGGTGATTTTCTCTGATCAAAAAAAAAAAAACACATGCTTTACCTCTGTGTCACAAATCCACAGTTCAGCATATGCTTTCCACAACAGTTATAGTTACAAGTTATAGTATTAACAAGACTATTAATAACATTATAAAAACCACTGAAGTACTACATGCAGAACAATTTCAGGGCATAACTGAACTAATTTATTGGAATTTTTAGAAAAGACAGAAGTACCTAAGTCGATATGTTCATTAAGATCCCAGATGAAATCAGGCACCATCCACTTGTATTCGCTAAAATCCGGAATCATGTCCTTCCATTCCTCGTAAGTCTGAAACAAAGCAGGCATGTGGTGGTTAATAAACACTACTTAATGAGCTGTTACACTGAACTAAACATTCATTTGTGGGATAAGACACTGATTTAGACATAAACAGGCTCATTTACTGCCATATAAAATACAGACAGACAATTAAAGATGTAAAACAAGTCAACATTTAAAGGTACAAGAGATCAGTTCAGGTCAAATGAAACTGGGTGAGCATCAATTAACCAGGCCACGTTCTTCCTAAAAGCATCTCAAAGATGAAGTCATAGGTGGGAAGTTCAGTATGATCTTCTTCCCATGCTGTCACCTCCTCTCATATTTAAAACCTCGACTGTGACAATCACCATCCCACATAGCAAGATGAAAATTGCAAATTAGCCGTGGTTTGGAGAGACAGACACGGACAGATGATTCTGGTAAATAGACTGGGAGTGGGGGGGGGGGGGGGG
>JAAGVU020000043.1:11443343-11500120 GCA_011763525.2 Mormyrus iriodes | reverse complement strand
CGGTCGGGATTGTGAGGGGGGAGGGGGGGTGGTTGTGTGGGCGGGGGGGTTGGGCGGGAGGGGGGGGGGGATACACGCGCGTGGCATCAAAAGCAGCCATCTGTTTAGCATTTGGGACTTGAGGCTGAGTCATGTGACCGGCAGTGATGCAGGTGGGAAGGGCTAAAAGAAAATAGGCTAAAATTCACATTGGAGTAACAGCACCAACAGGTCTGAAACAGCAGTCAGTACATGCCAGCTTGAAACCAGGTCAAGTCCAAGACAGTGTCACAGTATTAGACAATAAGGTTACCAGCCTTGGACCCCTGAGACTCATATTATGAGCAATTCTGAATTACAGATTCCCCATCCTATGACATCAATGAGGTGACATTTGGCAAATACATATAATTCCTACAAAATAAAAAATATGTACATCCTCTAACTAGAAACAGTTACTAAGAAAACTGCCTCATTACATTTCTTCCGTTACATTTCCACTGATAATTCAGAACAACATAAAATACTGCACAAGCTTACTTTCAATGGGCAGCATCCAGAATGCTAAATGTTTCCATTCAGTGTTCCTTGAAGTCAGGGTTGCCAACTCTCACGCAACTGGTGTGACACTCCCGCTTTCAGAGTGTCACGCAAGAAATATTACAGCAAATCTATATCATTCCATTATACACCTACTATTAGCTACGTCAACAGCGTTGGGGTAAGTTGCAAACCCTACAGACTATTTACAAGGAAACAAAACTCCTGCATACATGTAAATGTGTGCAGACTACAATCTCAAATTGAAAATCTCACTCCAGCCATCAAACCAAAGTTGGCAACCCTGCTTGAAGCACATATATGGATAAACTCATAAACACTGAATGGCATCATTAACTGAATTACTGCCTTGATACCACATTCCTGTCTATCTAAGCTACCAAAGAAAGTACTAGCCTTTTTCAGAGTAATGCAAAGAAGGTAGATTAAACTGTGCAATAATCACCACCAACGCAATGTACGGGCAAGTTTATCTTTGGGAACAGTACGTGACATTGTCCAGTGTCCCCGGAATCCATGCATAGGCCCAGGGGTGTCGTTAGAGATTTTGGGCCCCATGAAAGCATATCATATTGGACCCCCCCCAATTCAGGCATGTTCCCAATTTTTTATGTCACCTGTGTCTCAAAAGTCCTTGGAATCGTCTTAACTGTCCAAACTTACGGCGCCCCTGTGTAGGCCTACGTTGTTCTCATCCTCACATGCCCCACACAAACCTTTTTGGCCGTGTATCCGCCTCCTACGGCAGATCCGAGCAGGAGGTAGCGCAGCTTCAGGAACCTGGCGGCCAGTCGGACTGCCCAGAAAGAGCGGCGCTGCTGGTATCCGGCGCCCCCTGCCGACGGCCGCGGGAAGCGGTACATGGGCCGGGTCAGGGAGCTGTATCGGCGGGTAGCTGACCGGTACGGGACGCAGCTCGGGTGGCTGCTTGAAGAGTAGCGGTGGTAGATGGGACGCGACAGAGGGGGCAGCTTCTGCAGGGGCACCCGATACCTCACCCCGCTGTGGGCTGAAAGCAGGACCCGGCAGGCCACACTGCAGCGGAAAGGAACAACATTTATCCACATACAGATTAGATTTTTTATATATATAGCCGCAATAAATTGCGAATCATACGTCACAATTATGGAAGCAACTATACTCATTCGAACAAATTCATAAACTAAATTCATTTAAAGATTTTAAATTGATTATTGATTACCATTCAGTGTTCCATACGCTCTATATTAAGATTTACGCTTGTTTAATTTAAATCAAGTGCAATATTTAGTCCGTGGATTTGTAATTCCATCATTGTATTGAAAACGCATGCTACTGCGAAATCTATGCATTAAACTGCCTTGCAATTTGCAGTTATTAAAGCGTAACCATAAGTGTAAACACTGTGCAAGGAACATTCTGAAATGTTAACCATAATTTTAGCAAATAGTCTTCAATTGTTATTACACAGTGTCGTGGTCTCATATGTCGTTCGGTGTGTTAGTCCATATTCAGAAAATATAAACTAGAGTGATCATAAATGCATTCATTTATAAGAACTGTAGAGTGCTACCTGGCTGACAGCAGTCAACCACCCAGCTAGTCATCTTTCCCAGCTTATTTTAATATACGACACAAATATATACTCACCAGGCCACAGCGTTTCCAGGTCGCAATATAGTCATACTGACTAATACTACAATGGGTCCCCTTTGAAAATTCAGTCCATTGGAAAACCGGTCATTTTAGAGCAAACAAGGGCACAAAAAGCAAACCCAAATGACAGTTCCGATCAACCACTTCCGGGTTTTCAGTCCGTCCGCAATAATAAACCGACTAGAAATTTTCTAGTAATATAACGGTCCACTGCTAATATTTTTTCGGAAGCTCTGCAGTTAGTACAGTAATATTACACGCATTACGTTCTTTGAAAATAAAATTTTAATTTGTTCCGCCAGTTGTATACCTAGAAAGTATTTTTTTTAACAAACTACATACATGAAAATAAATGTTATATGACCATTTTATTACAACAAAGATATATATTTTTTTCTTCAGAATATGTTGTTGACAGGCATTTGTCTGTCAAGAAAGCCAGTCGTATTTTACAGATTTTTTTGGTGTTAGTTTTATTTTACTCTATCCATCACCCTTCAACTGATTATCGAGTTGTAGGTCAAAGGGGCCTGAAGCCTGTCCTGGACAGCACTGTGCAATAGGCATGTATATACCCTGGAAAGGATGCGAAACAGGCATTAAAAATTAAAATTTCAATATTTTTCCAATATCCTAAGTAATATTTTCTGTTAAATTTTGTATTTCATTTCATACAAAATTTAATGCATTTATTGCAAACAACAAACATTAGTTGAAATTTGAAAGACAATATCTCCTGTTTCTTGATAATAGAGGCTCTTTGAGAAAACTTATTTTAGTTAATGCAAAGTATTCTAGCGCCGGAGTTCAGATTAAAAATAGTCCCAAGCCTCCCCTATACCTACATTCTATTTATCTTCAGAATAATAACAAATGTGAAGGTGATTCTTAAAACCAATTTGTTTTGACCTGTTATATTGCAAGCCAAGGACAACTAACTTTCAACATAGACAGTCTGACACAGTGCAAGTACTTAAATTCATTTAATTGCCATTAAAACCAAAATCTATACACCCTGTTCATTGCTCAATGTTAATACTTGAATTTACATATAGTTTACCCATGAAAGCTACAACATATTATGTACAACACATACAAACATAGTAATCAATGAGGTAAAATATTACACAATAATTTCAAAAGAACATTTATAAAACCAAGTGCAAACTAGTGGGATTATGATAAATACAGAAACATTCTATTCAATTTGCAAACACACACATGAAGGTTTGCACCCAACAACAATAATAAAAACTATGACACGTGATGCTCATATTGACTTCATTTCCTTATGACAAAAGTGTCTTATTTGTTCCTAAAATCAGACCCAAGCTGATAACTTAATGAATGGTCTAGTCTTTTACTCCTGAAATACAGATGTTTTCCAAACATTGTGATCGCTTTTACTTGTAATCCAAAGTAACCAAAAATTATCAGTTTTGACTTCTTCTGACTGAGAAGGGAATTGCAAAGGCACAATGTTTAACACATAACTAGAGAATCAAATGGTGTTTAAATGTAAATTTATATATTTACATCACATCAGTATTTTACCCTAAATTGGCTTCCATTACCATAATGCACAATGACTTGGATTAAAATTAGCTCCTGTAAATATTATTTGTCAATTATTATAAAAAAGCAATGATTTAAGGTCATTCATGACAATGGACTGAATAAGTGCTGTTAGCTGTACTTCAGATGCCTAAACAGGGCAGTATTACCGCACATAAAAAAATATACAGTACCCTTAGTATAATGAACCACATAACACATTTTGCTAGGACGCAATTTAGGCACGTTTTGATTCTGAGAATTAAAAATTTAAAGACTTAAAATATGTTTTTATTCCTTTTCTTATACAAACATAGCTACATACATCCATGACTAGTTTTACCATTAGAGTGTGTGTGAAGTCTAACTCCATCATGTCACAGGGGCAGTAAGTACAGGTTATGTAGATGGTTATATTAATCAATGTCACCACAATATGCATACAAGTGGTTCCATGAGTTTAAACAAACTGTAACCTTAGTTGCTAAAGTGATATTTGGAGGTTTCCAATCTCCTACTTAATTTAAACTGTGCAGGTCTACCAAACATCACCTACAGCAACACAGGAACACATCTCCATATCTGCAATAAAAGCAGATTCAGTTCTAAATGTAGCAGATTCATAGCTGGCACATCAGTTATTGGTCATGGAGAAATTAATATCTACAACAGAAAATGGAAATGATTCTGTTTGTTCTGTTTAACATTTACTTTCAATGGATTAAACGAATGTGGTCTCTGAATCTATGAAGATAACCCTCAAATCTAAATGACATCTCCTCTCAAAAGGTGGAGAAAACCTCTAAGAGACCATCCAAAACTAGAAAGGGCATTTCCTGAAGAAAATGTATGATTGCTGTGTGCAGGAATATTCATGGACGAAAAAGAAGGGATGAAGGAGGGTTAAATGGACGAAAGTTGCTTGGATGCTTTTGAGCTGCACGCTAGATTTCTTCAGCAAGTTTGGAGGTTTTATGTTGAAGATTGTCTGAATGGGAACAGTAGGAAAAATTTCCTCATGTAAGTCTATGGGAAAGATTTGTCAGAGGGATGAAAAAGAGGGATGCAGGTAGAACATCAAAAAAAAAAAAAAAAATCAAGCAGACTTCTCCTTAATGGGTGGAACATTTGAGAGGTGGAACAGAGTTTCTAGGTAAAAGGAGGAGGAGATAGGTGCCAAAGTTTTGGAAGTAAGAAAAAATCATAATAAATATGAGAGAGAGCATAGTGATTGTTGCACATGCGCACAGAATCACACTCATAGTTTACAATCAGGGCTACAGATAGCAAATGTTCATAAGAAAAAGGAATTCCGGGATGCTTCAACGTTCATGATTATCAGACCTAGACTGTTCTTCCATGGGAAGAAATACACATAAACAAGCTGACAGTGAGTGGTGCAGATCAGGTCATGTGACAACATGAGGCACTGGTGAGCAATAAGGCAAGTTTACCATTTGTAAATGCAGTTTTATGCCCATGTTTCCAGTTTTTGTGCTACGGTAGCTGTGCAAGTGTCCTGCAGATCAGATCAGCCTTTCCAAAGCTGTTTGTGAGGAATGTCTCCATAACTGTAACGGTTTGTGCGTGAATAATGTAACCATTTTGTCCTTAGGTAGAGATTATTGAAACAGCAGTGCACTGTAGAAACATGTCCTGTTAAAATCTAAAGTAGCCCATTGCTTAATTACATATTTACAGAATTAAAAAGTAACCACTGCAATAATCCTTGTTGGACCCACTGCAGTAATCAATGCTGGACGTACATTTGACAAACTCAGTTTCCAGCCTGTAAACTTTTCACCCGGGATATAACAGTGTGAGGAATCAGAATCACAAAAACGGAGAAATGCCAGAAGACTCTATGGCTGTCGGCACCAAAAATGAAAGAAAAATGTCTTTTTTTTCCCTCTTTTCACAGGGGGCCAGCCGTTCGTGGTCATGTTCACTTGATCGCTGAACACTAGGATACAGGCGTCATTTGGCAAGCTAGGACAGGGTCTTGGCCTCGGTGGTGGTCTTGGGCTTGGGGGGCCAGTCTGGGTCCACCCGCAGCTCCTGGGCCAGGCACATGTATCGTGCCCGGCGGGTCCTGCCACTCCAGCGAAGCAGTACCGCCATGCACCTGGACCCCCAGCGGTCAACGGCTGACTGTCACCGCATGCACAGAGGATGAGGCACAGGGAGACACAAAAGTGACTTACTAATACTTGTCGCTGCCCACTGCAATACACAGCACTCTGCTTCCTTTTTTTCCTGGTTTGTTAGTGGGTAAATCATTACCTTATTTCACCTAATAGACAATGTACTAGATCCCGCCTGCCCTACATAAAGAATATTAAAGACCTGTCTGTTTTTTCTGTTGCTTTTTAATGCGATAGACTTCCTTTCCTTGAGGGAGTTATTGATGATGCTAAACTAAACTAAACTAGACAGATACAGCAAGGAGACACCCAGTCCTTCATCGCAAGCGCAATAATGTAAAGAACCTGGTGAAAGCCTGTCACAACGCATCATGTCATAATGTCGCATTATGTAATAACTCGACAATGTGTCAATGAAGACATCCATCTCGGTTATGTATTACATGATGCACAGTATTACATTTTCATCATTAAGATGAAATGATGTATTTTGCAATAACGCTGCGATGTGCAATAATTTATTACAAAATGCAGGAAAATGTATTTCATATTGCATTCAAACTGTCTATCACATAATGTGGAAGATTATTACAAAATGTGGGTGCTTATACAATGTATATAAAATGTTATATAATGAAGTTAAAATTCTTTGCATTTTGTCGAGTTATTACATAATGTGGTATTATTCCATAATGCATTGTAACAAGGCCACTCTACTCCAATGGCTACTGTAGCAACTGCAGAGTGAACCCAGTTTAAATGTGCGTGAACACCATAGAACCAATAGAGGGCAGCAGACAGATGACAGCAGTGATAATCACCATTGCACGTGCAGGGTACTGGGGAGGGGGGGGGTTTGCAAAGCTACAGAGAAGAGCGTCAGATTCCCAACCTGAGGTATGCGGGCGGCAGCTGTGAGGTCACTGCTGCATTGCTTTCCTCGACTGAACACCAGCCTCCATAAGATGATGTCAAGGACAAGGGTCTATGGGATGTGGCAGTGATCAGGAAAGAATTAAAGGGAACTGTTGATTCAACATTATTAGTCTGAATCACTGATCTTGGACTGATTGTGTTTCATAGTATTAGTAAGGAAATACTGAAGAAGATAGTGCAGCAGATCATCTAGAAATGACATATCAATCAGGGGGATTGTGCACTGAAAAATTTGAATTAAAGTAAGCTGTACCTGGCTGTAGAGCAGTTGTGAGAAATGTATATTAACTGCTGTGAATGGGTCCTTTCTGTGGTTTGGACTGGTTATTTTACATGGGCGAAGCTGATTTTTTAAACTTTTTTTCTTTTTGCAAAGACAGAATCACCCATCAACGAGTGAAGCGTCTGTGGACATATCAACAGCAGATGGTGCCAAATGACATCGCCAAACACCTACCCTCTTTTTAATTTACTCATGACTCTCACCCAGAACTGAAGAAATCAATAATCTGAAAGTATGAGAAACCAAAGAGCATAAAGGAAGAGGTCAAAGGAGAAGCCCTCCAGGCATCACCATGAATCCCCCCACTGGGGAACTATGGTGGCTTGTTATTAGGTAGCACTGTAGCCATCTACCGCTGAGGTTGGGGGTTTGAATCCAACCTCTGTTCTGTTTACAGGGCCTCTGCATTTGGTGGTGTGTGGCTCAGCAGGTTAGGGCAGCGTGTCTGTAATTGGAAGGTCATCGGTTCAAAGCCCCCAGCCAAGAGTTTGATTCCAGCATTGGGCTCTTGAGCAAGGCCCAAAATCCCAATTTCCCCAGAGACTGACTGACCCTTCATCCTTACCACCACTTTGCATAAAAGCGTCTTCTAAATGAATTAAATATAAATGTTTAATATTAACCAGATGCGCAACGATGACATTCCAAGTATTGAGGCCTGTTTTCATTGGTCAGTGGAGACCACCATAGAGACATACACCACTACATTTTTAAATTCAGTTTAAAGGACAAGAGACTGCTCCATCATGTACCTACTGCACGCATGCCTCTAACATCCAACCATCACCATACATAAAAAATAACCTTTTAGCTTGTGGCACTCCATATTCCCCTGTCTTCATCTGTTGATGTTTACCCATGTATCTGGTTATCTAAGGGTAATCTGCAGAGTGCCAGTGACTGTTGAGAGGATATGCTGGTAACCATCCTTACCTCCATCAGGACAGACAATCCTGTGTTGAGTAGGATGATAACAAGCAAGGTCATGCGCCATTGGGATGGAATGCAAACGATCTGAAGAAGAGATAGCCCAAACCCTGAGATGAGCGATCATCATAGGCTTCCCCAACATTCTGCTGATACAGACAGCAACTGGGAACTTACGTCCAGGAACTTATCGATAGCGGGGACTGGATTCAACATAATGAAGAGCAGGAAGACATATAATATGCACGCAGACAGGAGGAAAAGCCCTACGAAAAAAGGAAACCAAGAAAAGTTAGCAAATAACTTCTTTACAAACCTGCTGATGTAGCGAATGAGTGAATCATTACACCTTTATACATAATTTCAGAACCAGTAAATAACCCATAATAACCCGTTCATATATAATAACCGTAGGTGTTTAAAGAAAACAATATCAGCAACCAACTAAAGAACAAAATGGGCTTTTAAATCCATGGTGGGCAGAACAATCGGATGCTGTCATTCGCTGACTTGTGTAACTTTCTTCCTTTTGGTCAGTTTATAAATTCTGCTAGGGTTCAATTGGTCAGTGTTCAATGGGACAAGGTCATATCTCTCCCATGGGCTTTTCAAGCCTAAGTACTCTGATAACTATAATTTCAACATGTGTGCTACATTTTCACGTGACAGAGACAGAAAACAGACTCATGCAGGGCTAGAAATTAAGTTTGCCCACTCAAGAACAGAAAACTGAAGACTTTCACACTGGCTAGTGAAAAAAATGCACGTGGGACTACATATTTTACTGAATTCGCTCAGTTGGCCAGTAGAAAAAAAAAAAAGTTCCACCCCTGGACCCATGTGTATGTCGTAGGACATTCCATTCTGAGAAACTCACAGTTCTTGTAACTAGGCTGCCTGAAGGGTTTTCCCTTGGAGAAGACAATGGCGACAATGAGATACTGAAAGCAGGAGACGAAGAACACGCTGGTATTTTCATAGTTTCTGGTGTTTTTGTCGTTGGGGCTGTAGGTCACGTTTGTGTTGTTGATGGATAAGGAAGCGACACTGGAAGAATTACAGGCACTGAGGAAAAAGAATAATGATCATTTGAAGAACAAGTCAGAAATAAACGGGTCACAGAAATGGCGAAATCCGAAGTGGCTTAGACCACAATGCATCAGTGGTCAGTGAATGACAACTGCTAATACAGCATGTTAAAATGCCTGGGTGACATTTGTTGATTAGCCACTCACACTATATACTGAATGCTAAAAAAATGAATGAAAAGACTAGCATAAGACAGAGCTGCATAGATCTCCCAGTGGGGGATTTTTGTAGAGTACCAGTACTATAAAAATCGATACATTTCCTCCAAAGATATAATAAATACAAATGAAAATGTATAGTACAGTGCAAGTGATGAAATAAAAACAGGCTTTGTAAACATTGAAGGTGCATAATTTCAGATAAGTCAAAGAGGTGAGTTAATGTCCTTCAAGATGGGTGCAGATATTGTACTATTCTTCCTTCCACTACCACTTCTAAGTGCAGACTCAGTCCTTTGACATAGCTAAGCCTGTTCAGTTTATCAGCCTCTTGACATTGAAGACTGAAGAACACGGCTTGGCTATGAGGAACTAGCAAATGGTGTAGTCGTTGACTCAACACAACACAAAGGACTACAAGAAAAACGGCATACTATTCTTTCATGGAGACTCAATCCATCTTGTCATACCAGTTGAGCCTGTCAGTGATGTAGACTTGCAGCAATATAGCATTTCTACACTCCTTCCTTGAATGGTAACAGTGGTCAGCCACTTCCTGCCCTGCGTGAAGCCTACCACCAGCTCTTATGTTTGCAGGTTGCAAAGGGTTCTTGTTTGCCTGCTTGTTGCAAGTGGTTCGTAGAAGAAAACTTTCTACCATAATTCTCCTATACTTCTCTTGTCTTCCTTCACTGATAAATCCCACAATCTCAGAATCATCAGAGTTGTACATGAACTCTGGCGTGAAAAGAATAAACAGGAACAGTATTGTCTCCTGCGGTGCCCTGATGTTCTTTACCACCACATCAGAAATCGTTTAAATTACTTCCGCAATTACTGATGCAGATGAACTTAGCCGGCTGATGAAGTTATGTGATCCAGGCACCGATGGTGTTGCCAACCTGCATCACCATGAGCTTCTCCCCCAGCAGGGAAGGCAGGAGGGTGTTAACACATTCATAGAAGAGAATCCTCATGATGTTGCCTGCCTTCATGAGTGATCCGAGAATCTGGAGAATCAGCCCCTCAAACATCTTCACCTTGAAGGATGTTAGTGCCACTGGTTTGTAGACACTGGGGCACTAAACACTGCTGCTAGGGCAAAGGAACTATACACGATCTGTGACCAGTGTCGTACCTGTTAAAGACCAGGGTTAACCCACCTGCCCTCTCATGGTTTCTGACTTCACTTACGCTTAGCCTAAACAGTGTTCTACCCCACCCCTTTCCATACTTCCTTCATGCTGTTACTGTATACTTCTCCAAATATTTACACTACCCCTCCCAGATCTTCCTTTTCAGATCTACTGTACAGACTTGGCTTCCTCCTCATACGCCAGCAGGAAAACCCTATTCTTCTTACTGAGGAGTGTTTTCATATCCTTAGTTATCCAGAGCTTTTTTGGGAAATAAACTTTACATCTGAACAGAAGCTGATAGTAATGAATGATTTAGTGTGAGATCCCACTGATGACTTCACCAAATAAAAAAAAAAAAACAGTTCCAAATCATACCATCCAAGCAGTCCTGAACAGCTTCTTTTGCATCTTGTGACCATACTCTCACAGAGTGCATAGTTAGAGTGCTGCCTCGTGACCAAATCTACACAATTGTGGTCTCACTGGCGAAGGGTAGGGAGGGCAACACAATTGCTTACATCCTTCACATTTGCACAGATGAAGCTCTAGGCCTTGTTATTCCTTTTTACACAGAAATCTTATGAATATGAGTGTCATATTATATGACACACTTGTTTCGTAAATGGGCTTGGGAAAATTTCATTAAACACAGAAAAAACACCATATGACCCGTTGTCAGTGTATGAGATGTTTGCACTCGTTGCAGAGGCTGGACGCGTGGCTGGGTGGATGCTGCCATCACCTGGCATCAGTAGAAAGTATCACACGGCCTTTTGCTAACCCAGGAACAGATCGAAATTCAAAGTATTATGACTACTGAATGTGTATCACTATTGCACCGTTGTGAAGTCAAAATATCGTAAATCGAACCATCATAAAAAGCGGAGCATCTGGACATCGCAGAGAGGAAAACAGCTGAAGTCACCAGAGATCAGGATGAATGCGGCAGCGAGCTGTGTTTGAAAATGTGTGGCAGGCGAGACCTCACACGCAGCATCCGAGAAAAACGCATTGAATGCTCTGAGGCCGACTCAATTAGGTAAACGTCATATCATCAACTTAGCCATGAGCGTAACCTTCACATCGAGAGGAAAAGCAGTCAGTCGTGCCTCTTGCTTTCGAGCAGGTAATGACGGGGGGGCGGGGGGAGGGGGTGGGCACTCACTTGGAGCTGGGGGTCCACTTCTCATACCAGCTCTGGTGTCGCACCCAGAGAAAGGCAAGCATTTGGAAGCCCAGGGAGATGAGAATCTGGGTCAGCACAGAGAAGAGCAGCGGGCCCGAGATGAGGCCTGAGGGTGGGCGCCGTGACACAAGCTCCTTCCAGGCTGGGTTCAGGCTCACTGCGAGGCGCATGCACACGCAGACAGACGCAGAGACACACAGGCATGCATACAAACACATACGGGGTGAGTGGGCCCATCAATACACAGACACATCTCCAAATCACCAAAACCATATAATCAGTGATTTTTACAGTGTTCAAAAATAAATTGCATAATCATATAACCAGACACGAAGGTCTTCCTCACCCTCATACATCTCGACCACCTGAGAGGGGTAAGAATTATGCGGGTGGGGGGGGGCATTATCAATTATCATTGAAAAAAAAATCGTATGAATCGATCATATAGTCCAGTGTTTCCCCACCCGGTCCTCAGGGACCTCCAAACGGTCCACGTTTTTGCTCCCTCCCACCTCCCTGCCAGCAGTCCATGTTTTTCCTCCCTCCCACCTCCCTGCCAGACAGTCCACATTTTTGCTCCCTCCCACCTTCCTGCCAGCAGTCCACGTTTTTGCTCCCTCCCACATCCCTGCCAGACAGTACACATTTGTGATACGAGCAAAAACATGGACTGTCTGCAGGTCCCCGAGGACTGGACTGGGAAACACTGATACAGTCACTCAGCCAGGCTAAAGCAGGAAGTGCAGTCACACAGCATGCTACACGATACAGTCCCAGGGACCCCAGGAACTCACTGGTGAAGACGATGAGCAGGATGATGGCAACATCAATAAAGAGGAACTGGAAGTCTCCCAGGTTGCTCAGAATCTGAAAGTTACCATAATGCAGATATAGAGCCAACTTCTGGTCAGCAGAACAGTCTGTTATATCACTTAAGATAGTTACCACAATGCAAGGCCTGACACAGATCCAGAGTCAAACGCCGGTTAGCATAACACAGAGCCTATTATGGAAAGTAATCCTGTTTAGTGGTCACCCACCACTTACTCTCACTTCTGGTTCATCAGTGCCTTTTTTGGTGGGGGGGGCACACAGGAAGTGCCTACACAGACATGTATTTTATTAGTACTCACAGAGTAGAGCAGCGTGACACTAATGTACTGAATCATGCTGTAGAGGGCCATGAACTTAAAGACACAGAAGGAGGTGATAAGTGCAGCTCGTCCTTCCCTGTCAGGAAACACCAAATACTGTGTTAGTTAGAAGTAAGAATCAAATGGGATGGACTGGCTTTGCTTCCTGAGAGCCACATCACTTCATTGTACAGGTCCATAGATGGCCATTCTTATGTATAAAGTAATTTTTCCATTACTTACTTGTGTAGAATGACTTAGTACTTTCCAGTCCAATTACACTTAACAGCCATACATGTGCACTATTCAGGCACACTACTATAGCTTTTTGAAAGTAAACAGTAGAACTTTTCCTACATAGATGTAAAATGGCATCTTGGGTCATAAGCCCGCTACTGTATTAAGATATTAAGGCTGCCCGCATCCCAGTAGGAATGTCACTGTTTGCTGGTTAACTGCGCCCCCTGCTGGATAGAATGGTCTCACCTGATGAGGTTTGGCACACATGAGATATTGGGGACCTTGGAGGTGAAGGGGGAGGCCACGGAGGCTTCAAGCTCAGAGAGGGAGATCCCACTGTGAGCTCTCTTCAGTGCCTGGGGGATGTGGCACGGGGTAGGTGAGTTAACAAGCCACAGCCATAATAATTGATTATACAAATTTAAAGGTGTCAATGGTTCTTTAGTTATTGAACTGAAAGTCTATTAAAAGTCCATAAAATGTGAGGGAAATGCTTACACCACAGTCATTCGCTCCATCTCCACACATTCCCACAAAGTAGCTATAGGGAGAGCAGAGAGAGAGCCATGACAATTTTACCTATGAAACTTTTCACTGTGGAACAGAGAGGTATCTTCTAATACCCTCCTGAGATTCAGCAATTTATTTTTGTCCTCTCTAGTGGACATTATGGTTTTTCTCACATCTCTCATATTGCATATGTCACCTTATTAAGTCCTATTGTTCAGCTTTACGATGACATCACATGCGTGGGGGTGTGACCTTGTCAACCTCCTCTTCCTGTCAAATCAAAATTATCATCAATATTAAAAAATGTTTCCCATGGATCTCAGGAGGACATTCTGAAGATATTCTGAGGAAACTTATTTTTAGAAATGACAATAAGAAAACAGATAACGAGGGATAGTGTCCATCCAACAGGACACAGATAGAATATGAGAGAGACAGTTATGAGAAACCAAAACTTGGGCAGCATAGGTCTCTAGGCCAGTGTTTCCCAATCCAGTCCTCGGGGACTGGTAGCAGTCCACGTTTTTGCTCTAACCCTAACCCTACCAGGTGCTGGGAGGGAGCAAGAATGTGGATGGTCTGGCAGGGAGCTGAGTGGGATCAAAAATGTGGACTGTCTGTGGGTCCCTGAGGACTAGGTTGGGAAACACCGCCCTAGGCGTTTCTCCTGCCCCTGGCTGCCTCGGCAGGGCTCTGGGCTACTCACTCCACGCTCTGGAGCAGCTCCACCAGCTGGGTCTTCTGGTCGGGAGTCATGCGGGCGAAAACCGTACCTCGCAACAACAACTTCTCCAGCGAGAAAAGGGAAAGAGCATCAGTAATACACTCCCCACCAAAGCAGAAGCTATTACCGCATTACTGTGCTTACACCAGAGCCTAATATTACAAAAAAAAAAATTACTGTATTGCCATCTGTGCCAAATGAATTATCAAATTACAGGCAGTCCCCAGACTACGAACGAGATCCATTCCCTAAGTCTGTCATTAAATCAAATTTGAAGGCAAGTCGGAAAAATAATAATACTGTACATTACATAATTATACCAAAATAATAAAACAAACTACATGCGGTACTGTACTGTACCTCGAGTACAGCAGGCGAACCGCTGAAGCCGCGCAATATTGTCATGAGCATCACAAAGCAGCGCAAACGTTTCTTATTAGGAACCGCTGTATTTAACCTGAATTTTTTACGTAATTGGCTTTATGGCAGTTCTTAAGTACGAGTTGTCCATACGCCAGACGTTCCTCACTCAGGGACTGCCTGTATTACTGTATTCCCGTTGGAGCAAATACCCTAGAGAAGGTTTACCATGCTTCCATTTGAAGAGTAAATTTCCAAAACTCACCCAGTCCTCATCAGGGGTGCCAACGGTATGTCTAAAGGTACCTATAGTGTGTTGCTAATGTGCACGCACAGTGCATGGAATTTTTCATATGCATTAATATATTACTAATAACAGGCTAAAACACAAATTATAAGGCTAAATGCACACACATAATTGTTAATGGTCAGTCTCCTCTTTTGCATAGTCAAGTAGGCTAGCACTAACAATGACAAATAGGAACTAGGAACATCGTTACTCACCCAATTCAAACAATATATACTGCTGCATGCAGCGTACCTGAGTAAGGCTGCACGATTCTGGATAACAAGTGAATCACAATTTTTTTCACTCAGAATCAAGAATCAAGATTGCAATTTCTTACAATTCTTGAGCAATTGCCTTCAATATTATTATTTTGCGTTATATACTGTCTTTATGAAGATCGAGCAAACAGCAGAGATGTATATATATATTTCGGTTAACATACCAAAAATATCAGATATCTTTATCAATATTCAAAGTTAGCAGCAGTAGAGCTACTGCTAAAATAACGGAGATGATTACGAAGGTACGATCAGCCATTTTCCATAGCAGAAGGTCAGTCGGCTCATTCACCACTTACAAGAGGTCTCGAAGTACCAGCCTGTGAAATGTTTATTATTAAATCGGGCCCCGTTGACCGATGTTTTGTTTTCGCGGAAGAAAAATACTTTTCACTAACCTGCACCAGCAAGTTCGTCAAGTTTCATCGCATTTTCTGAATAAAAAGAAGATATCCGCGTATCCGCTTGCAGCTCGGTCTCTTTATTGTGATGCCCTGTACCTTGAAGCGCTATATTCAAATCTGTCTTCAGTAAATTTAAAAGGATAGGTTGCTTTTTGTAAGACCAATAGATTTTAATGTAGAGAACTTTTTACTTTTGATTCTTTTAAAACCAGGTTTTTTTTTACTTTTACTTAAGTAGTATTGTGCTGTATGGCTTTTACTTGAGTGATGGGGGTGGTGTCCGTACTTTTACTTAAGTATGAAAAGTGAGAACTTTTACCACCACTGCACATTTGCAGACCATCATTAAGTCCACAGATATAGTACAGACTTACAAACTTATCCCATCTACACATCCCATGAACTGAGTGAGTTTTGTAAATTTACTCCTTCAATGTGATAAAGTCACTAAAATAAGACATATAGAGGTAGAGACCATGGACTTCGATTTCTCCTGCTCTTTCGATGGGTGCCATCTGTGTTGTAGCCGTTGCTATACACATGCAGGTACTGAACTGGTACTGAAGCCACATTAGCTCCTGACAGGAGCATCAGAAATGCAGGAAAACCAACTGAATTATTACTGTTTCACATTATTTGTGCCAGGTTCTGACCTTGTGGACCAGGTCTTGGAAGTGCTCGGTGACGACAGTGAATGACTTGCCACTCATGGCAAAGTGATAATGCTCCAGTGGTTTGGGGTCTTCGCCGGGGTTGGGGTCGGGGTTTCCCTCCCCCTCATACCTTTCGCCCCCGGGGGGGGGGTAAGTATGAGGCGGGGGGGGGGGCATCATTCACCAAAGGTCTAGCTCAGTCTTATACGCAATTAATTGTGATATAAATGGAGCACAAAAATGACTGCCTTATTCTGCCTGTCCTGTCAATTGAAAAAATAAAATATCATTGCCTAGTTGCAGCATATAATCTGCTATACTTTATGGAAAGAATAAGAGGTTACTGCACAGCATTTTATAGATTTTTATTCCTGGGGGGTGGGCAAAAAATTCACTCTCTGAACAGATCAAAGAATCACATTACTAGATTTGCATTTTATTAACTGGAAATTTGCAGCATTTAAATGACGTTTTAACCACAGTGGTCTGTGAAAGGTTTTAATTCAGACTTAAAGTTGTATTCCATGACTCTTTACAGAGGGTTTTTTCCGGGGCTGCTGCCCTGTTCATTGGCGTGATTGAGCTCACTGTGCGCCAGTACAGTACTCTCTTGTTCTCCAGCATGTAACATTCCTTGGCCTGGGGACAAAGGCATTCGGTCCCTCCTCCGTGTAGCTTCTGTTACACGCTGGGCGCTTGTGTTCAGCCCAATCATCATGCAGACTGAGGTGAACAGAAGCGAGGTCAGAGGGGGAGCTGGGACCTGGCTAACCTCAAATGGTGCGCCATCAGATGCATGCAGGTTGGGGCCATCCATGTAGTGCCACTCGATTCTGGCCGGCTGGCTGTCCACCGGGGGCAGCGCCTCTGCGATGATCACTCTGTCCTGCGGTGGTATCATGCCACAGTCTCGTGCTACTGATACCGCGGTCAGTATGTTGTCACCTGAAGGGTGTGGTAGGGGGGCATGTGTAGGTTTATTCAGTCACCAGAGCAGGATTATAGCTCCATAAACTGAAATTAGACTAATTTGGATTAGCTGGGGTTCACTGACCTGTTACCATCACAGCTCTAATGTTGGCAAGCCTGAGCTGCTCGAGCACCTTTGGCGTCTCCGCCTTCAGCTTGTTCTGCATGATGATTAGACCAAGAAATTCCATGTTGTTCTCAACCAGGTCCCTGGGGAACAGCAAAGGACATAGAGGGGAATGTATAAAAAAATATGGATTTACACAACAGCCAATCGAAAGTGAAAGAACAAAGAACTCACAGTGGCCATGACAACCAGCTCATGAAAGGAGAGGGCGGCTAAGGGATCATGTGACCATGGGGTCCTGAACAGGAATGACTTCCCCAAAGGGGCCTTTTGGTGGGGCTGGGGAGGCGGTGTGGACAGCACCTGCTGATGTTCTGCATTTTGTGCCAGGTGAGTCTGGACTCCAGGTGTCTGTGGGCCAGGGCAATGACCCGGAAACCCAGCTTGGTGTAATTCTCCAGAACCTGAGAGAAGTTCCCAGGTACTGCAAGGGCAGACAAAACGCAAAATGGCTTCACTGATGACGACACGAGGAATGCAAACAGACAAGAAATTTGAAAATGCAGGGAGGTGAAGCAAGCAAAAAAAGTTATTGTAATGTTTAAAGGAACACAACAAAGGCAAGAGTCACGTGCTGACCTTTTAAATATAGCCATTTTGAAATACACATGTTCATGAAGACAAACAGCTATTGAACAGGCAAGTTGGGAGGGGCTAAGAGAGCAGAAGCTTGTTTCACGAAGTATCCTGCCAAAGGCACCAGAACAAAGTTTGACCTGTTTCTCGTCTGCAGAGGCTGGCCACCACCTCTGGCGCCCCCTTGAGGTAGGCATCCATATGCTTCTCGCCCAGTCGCCGTGCCACCACGCTCATCCGCTGCAGCGCCGATGAGAAAGGGAATTGCCGCAAGATTCCAATCTCGTAGGACAGCTGGCGAAGCGTTGGGAAACAGTGTCAGTGCTCATGCAAACAAAAAATAATGCATGAATGACCCAATTTCAGTGGGCATACTCACAGACAGCTCATTCAGCTCCTGAAAAACAGAAGGGTCCAAACAGATAAGTAAAGGTATGTCAAAACAGCTATACTGAAAATCCATAAATCAAACGTATGGTACTGTGCAAATGTCTTAGGCAGTCAAGGAAAATGTTAAAATTATTTATCTAGGTAGTGAATACATATAAATGTATACATATACTCACATATGTGTGTGTGTGTGTGTGTGTGTGTGTGTACACATACATATAAAAGAGCACAATATAGTATTATAATATATGCAAATTAGCAGTAGCACAGTTTTAAAAAAAAAACAAGAATTTCTTCTGTTCTCCAGAAAGTCTAGAAGAAAACCGTTTCAGTTCCCAAATTTCTCCTCAGGGGCACCTCAACCATTCCATGTATTTGCTAAATTTCCCCACCAGCTCAATTAATTATGGAACTTAATTTGTTATATAACTCAATGAGGTATTGAGTAACCACAGAAAATGGGGTAGTGGTTGAGTAAAAAAAAAAAAAAAAAAGCATTGTATTGGAGAGTAGCTGTAAATCCTGGGGTGACGTTAGGAGAGGTTGTGAGATGGCTAAACTGACACACTTTGACAGATATAAAATCATAGTTTTATTAGATCATTTAAACATTTTCTGGAGACGAACAATTGATGTGATACTGTATCTCATAAGTCATAATCACCCATTTTCAAAAGACCATGATCCAGATTCAGATGGGCAGCTAAAGAGCTAGCACAAATAAGAGGTCTCCAAACCCATGTGTTACTTTACTGCAGGAACAATTTTAGATACTACAGATTAGATCTGCTCTTCTTTATTTATAGTATATTTACATAGATTGGTTAAAGTTAAAACACTTAAGACTACTGAGTACTATATAGGATTACACTGCAGTCATCATATAACATGACATATAATAGATGTGAATTCTAGTGGATTAGACCATTGCATGTTTGGGGGGGGAGTCGGGAACTCAACGGCAGCTGTCAGTTACACAGAACATGGAAGACTTTCCAAGCATTACCATTTCGTGCTCCGCGGGTGTAGCTGGCTCGGGAAGCACCTGCCTGGGCGGCCGCACCACCGTGGGCGTGATTTGGTTGTGGAGAGACGTCTCTTCCTCTGTGGCTTCCTGAAGGAGCTGAGAGCCACAGACAAAAGTTTTTAGGTAGACTAGAAAACCCCCCTCCCCTCACTTTCCACTGCACCCAGCTCTTCCTATACAGGTGCTACACTAGTGGCACTAGTACTCAAGAGACACGTTCCACATAAGAATTTCCTACAAAAACAAACCACAATATTCCATCTCTATTCTACGGAAAAAGGAAGCAATTATGAAATTAAATTAGCCAGTTGGCATACTTATATATAGCATCATATATAATATTTGGCAGAGGTACATAGTTCTGGTGCAGAAAGTAAAAATCCAGACCAAGATTTTGTTTCAACCAACTAGTTGAGTATAAAGAGTCGCAGCTACAGAGTACTCAACTGGTTGGTTTAAACAAAATCTTGGTCTAGAGTTTTACTTTCTGGACCTGAACTCCACCTCTGGTATTTGGACAGAACATGTTGAACAAACTAATCAGAATTTATGTTATTGTTTCATAGGAGCAGAACATGGACCTACCCAGCCTGTGGCCTCAAACATCTTGAGATCCAGGGGGTCTCCTGAGAGTTGTCCATTGATGTTAGTCAGAGAGTGACAGGTAGCCATACAGGCAACAAAGGGGGATGTCACCAAGGTCTCCTGGCAGACATTGACCTCCGATAGGCAGAAACTGCAGGGACCGATAAGGACGGTAAGAACTCAAGGGCACTGACTTGGGTTGACGTAAGTTCATGAGAATTCTGCCGTTTCCTTGTGCAAGAATGTTTACGTGAGCAGCATTGGTAAAAATAAAATGAACTGTTTCATTTTCAAATAGAAAATGTTTAAGAAGTAGCTAAATTAGCAGACAAACAAGGGAGCTAAAGAGAAACTAGCAAGGCTGTACATCTTCAGACTGGGTGGTCTTACCTGCCTGACTCAGCTCGCTGGATACCCCACAAGTCCAGGCCATCTTCCGTAAGCGTACCTGTCTGAGATCAAACCCAACCAAGGCCGTGTTACCCCCTTAGCCCTTTTTTAACAGCCCAGCCAATACACCTGAGCTCTGCTATAATCTCTTGATTGCCGCTTACTATGTTTCAGAAATCAAGAATTCTTGCCAGAAAAACAACGTTAGAACTAAACACATTAGAACACCATATACTAATCAGTTCTACTGTCGCTCATGACGATTTTATCCTATACTCCTACAGCTTAGTAATTTTATACAATTAGACAGAGCAGAACGAGTTTCCTCCACAGAGGTTACAATAGATGGGTTTCATTTAGGTTTGGTTAGCGGACAAGCAGCCTTCCTGGCCTTACCTTGTCAAAGCAAACCAGATTCAACTGCCCACAGATGTTGATCCTCTGGGGACTGATGCAGAAGATGCCGATATGTTTGAGACGCCGCTGGGCATACACGATGCCTGCTGTCATGGCGGCTGGCAGCGCCGGGGGTACCGTAATGGTGATTATGTCCAGTGATTCAGTGATGATGGTTTTAGCTGGCACCTGAAGTCACACCGGGGGGCGGGGGGCGCTGTGTTTGTTTGTGTGAAGTCCCATCGATAAGGGAGGTTGACACCTAATTTTCCACACTACCTGACCACGTAAAATTGGATACCTTGTTCAGGATGCTGAGAACGATGGAGTAGATGAAGCCAATCGCAGCCACACCCACCAAGCACAACAGGAAGAGGTAGGCATCACGATACAGCTTGAAATCAGTGGGCTTGGGGTACAGAATGGAGCGGACAAGCTGGCCCTTAGAAGTACTGAAGCCTTGGAGAGAAACACAAAGCATCACCATTAGCGATACCTAACACACCTTAATCGTGTTCATCTTCATCACACCATCACTTACAAAATGACCACACACTCATCATCATCATAATCTTTATAAAATCATCACCACCATCAACATCAACAGCACAAACACCTTCGTCAACATCACCATCAACATCATCCACTTACACACTTTTGTCATCATCGCCTGCACCATCAGAACACATAATAATTGTGATCATCTTTAACACACCATCACCACCATCAAGATCAACACAAACAACAACAGAACACACACCTTCGTCATCATCATCATCATCATCATCATCATAATCACCAACATCATCCACATACTCAACATCTTCATCATCGTCATCATCATCAACATCATCATGTTCAGGCTGGTGAGGAACACTAACCAGTCCTGACCACCACAGCCTTGACCAGCTCTCCAGAGTAGAATCGAGTCTGAATGACCAGAGTGCCACAGAACAGCGTGTGCCTCTTATGTTCTTCTGTACTGTAGATGGAGTCCGCCTCCAGCCCCATCAGGCCCTGCCCAGGGTTCGGCAAGTTGGTCTTGGTAACGGGCACACTCTCACCTAGCAGCAGAAACAGGAAGGACACTTAAAACTCAAAAACATGTGACATGTGCTTTAATATCTCTTACAGGGTGAGAAAGGAAAGTGCTTGGGACCACTGCCACAGAAGGAAAGAGAGGTGACTGCTAGTATCTAGTCTGATATGTTCTGCCATCCTCTTGTTCTCTATTTTGTATATATCAGCATGTTCTGTTTTAGTTCTGTCTCAATAACCTGAACCAATTACTGAGTGGGGAATTTGAAGCAGCGTATTGCCTGTCCTGGGACAGACGGGATTTCCCTGTTCAGGTTACGAGAACAAAACACTTTTTCTCAATACATTTTAGGAACGTTAGAACAATGGACCTTGTGGTTTATTAAAATTTGCAGAAATAGTTTAAACCACAGAACCAGAAGAACACTTTTCTTTGAACATGAGTCATCACCACAAGACATATTTAGTCTCAGTAAAATAATGTGACAGGAGTATGTGTGAGGCCATGACGGTCCTAGTCACCTGTGAGCATGCTCTCATTGACAATGCAGGTGCCACTGACCAGTACGGCATCGCATGGCATGACTGTCCCGTTGTTAGGGATGATCATAACATCCCCAGGCACAAGGTCTGTGGACATCATCTCCTCGACCTCTGTGGACACAGAAAGCCCCAGATGGTGCGCCATAAACCACTACATGGACTGTAGATCATCGTCATCACATATACAGTACTGTGCAAACATCTCAGGCAGTCAAAAAAATGCTTAAAATCATTTATATCTGGATAGTAAGTTTATATTTTCTCAGTATAAAAGACAATTTAACATTAGAACAAATGCAAATTAAAGCTATCACAATAAAAACTAACAAGAATTTCTCCCGATTTCCAAAAAGTTACTGATATCTTATTGGATGGCTAGAAAAACACTGTTTGGGTTCCCAAAGCTCTACTCAGAGACACTTCAGCCATTCCATGTATTCGTTACATTTCACCTCCAGTTCCAACTGCAATTAAATTACTGATCTCAATGAGGTATTGATTACCAAAGAAGGCGTAGTAGTCCAGTCAAAAAGTACACAGGTTTTGAAATAGCTAAGCTCACACACTTTGTCATACATAATAGTTTTCATTTTAAAATCATTTTCTTTGACTGCAAGAGGCTTTTGCACCCTACTGTACCTGCCTTAATATTCAACTCTCACCAACAATATTCAACGACATCCTGAGTTTTACTTTCATGGATGAGTTGTACCCAAATCAGACTGCTTAAACAGTCTTCACACTTCTCTATTGAACATTAATGAGAAGTTTTTGTAACTGCCTGCAGTTCCTGATGTGTTTTTAGTTCCTCATGAATATTTAATTCAAGCCATTCAGGCCTAAAAGAGGAGGATCTCACACTTACCATTATTAGCTCTGACCACAGAGACTCGGACCACACTGTGAGAGGCAACCATGTCGTGCAGCATAATATATTGCTGAAACAACACAATGCAGTGTTTCATAAGAAGGACAACAACCAGATCTACTATGGTCTGTAAAAGCTATCGCTCACAATACTGTGCACATAGTTAAACAATTGCACACCAACCCCACCCCATTCTGAAAACACTGCTAACATTGTGTTTGCTAATGCTAACCTTTCTGATGGTGTACAAGGAGGTAGCTATTGAAACGAGAGACATAAAAACTATGGCTGCAGCGTAGTAGTAGTATTCCTCAAAGCCCCAAAGGATCACACTGAAGAACTGGAATATGTAGAACGGATTCAGGACCTGGGAGAGACAAGGACTGTTAATGAGCCTAACAGGCAGTATGCCATACACTTTTAACCACAATGTTTGTAGGAATATTTTTTCGTATTATATTCATGTCGGGATAATTAATCATCAGTTATTAAACAGGGAATCACTGATATTACAACATACTGTAACAAGTGTGCAAGACTTTATCTTTACTTTCTTATAGTTTATTTCCAACAGGAGAGCAGACAGTTTGCTAATCAATATTGTCATCTTTGCCGTCATAATGTTACCTACCTCTTTCATGAGGAGTTTAAAAACTGAGGGCACTTTCACATCAATTTCATTCACCCCATAAAACAACCTCCTGTCCAAACACACACACAATAAATGTTACTGTACGTACATTTCATTTAAATTCACTCTTCCAGCGGTACTAAGTGTACCTCAAGCTGACAGTGTAGATTAATGTCCTAATAACTGTGAGCATTTAAATTGCTTTAAAAAAAATTCTGTCATCCATCCATCTTGCATAACCGACTACACAGTATAGGATGACAGCAGGGCTGGAATCTGTCCCAGCTCGCCTAGGGCACCAAGTAGGAGACACCCTGGACTGGATTCCAGTCTATGGCAGACACGGGCTTATAAGCACATTGAGAAATTTAAAGACAACAAATTGCCTAACTACAAATCTTTTTTTTTTTCCTTGTGAGAGGAATCCAGAGTGTGTGTGTTTGTGTCCTACGATAAGCAGGAATAATGTTAAAAGATTATTATTATTGTTGTTGTTGTTGTTGTTGTTCATTGTTGTTGGTGTCATTATCACTATTATTATTACTACAATTAACAACAACAACAATAATAATGATAATTGTACTGATGGATGGATGGATGGATGGATGAAATAATAAGAATTCAATGTCAGTTCTGAAGTTCAGCAGTGGCACAACACCAAAGGAACTTCCACTGCTAAAGGCCATCCACAGACCTGTAATCCTGCACGTGTTTGGCCAGCCCCGCACTGTGCTCAGAGTAAATAGCCGAGCAGGTCACATCTTGGTCTTCCAAGCCTCTGAAACACGTATACAAGGAAGATCAGAGGGTGGAGAACGCTTTCAGGCACACGCCCTTATGACAGGTCAGCATATGGAGCTTTAAAATTATAAAAGAAAAAGTGTGTGTGTGTGTATGTGTGTGTGTGTGTGTGTGTATATATATATATATACACACACACACACACACACATATGTATGTACACACACGCAAAAAGTAAGTCATCTTAATTCTTACTTCAACACTTCAAAATTTTGGTTGATTTCATTCCAGAAATATGTTGTGCTGTGCAGTGTGAAGTAGCGGATCTGAGAGGAACAGACGGTAAAAGAGACAATTTCAGCAAATAGCAAATGATCACATGGGGATATAGTGCATTTTGCTGTACGGTGGGAATGAGAAGGTCACCACCGGGCTGGCGTGCTAAAATGGGGGCCTGACAGGAGGCTAGAAGACTGGTGATGTGGCCCACGCTTTTGACATTGGGACATTTTCTACCTCTACCAGACGCTGACTGGGTTGTATCTCTGTGGGGTCGTGCTTGGAATGGCCATTCGTGACTGTGGCCTGAGAGTCAAGCTTGCTGAAGGGCTTCTTCCCCGGGGCCAGCATCCACCGAACCCGGGCTCGGAACCATGTCTTGAACTCGTCCTGGGACAGACCGGTCAGGAGATCTACTTCAACAGCATGTCATGTAATGAAACTAACAATTTCATACTTCAGTTACTCATACAATCGTTTCATGGAATTAATTAGATCAATTACTTCAATAAATGCTTTATGGACTTTAGGTTAGGTCCGATTCAAGGGCCTATTCAAGGACTACTTTGGCACGATTTCAGATACTTAACCGCTATGCCACCTGCTATATAAATCTAGTTCATGTAGTATGCCACCTCAACCACACTGAGTGGTATGCATTGTTTCTACATACCGTGGTCCTGAGCAGCACCATATCGGCATCCCCGATGGTAGCCCGACAGCATGTGGCCCGGAGGAGCCAGTGAGGCATCCAGTAGAGCAGAAGCAGCAGGAAGCCGCCCGTGCACACGGCACCCAGGCCCACCAGGACCAGCTTCCAGCGGCACAGCCGGTAGCCTGAGATTTCCTAGGGGCAACCGGGGTGATTTTAAAATGAAAAGGACTGGAATAATGTACGCAGCTATAATTATACAGCTTGGAAACAATTAAGAAACCACTCTATATTTTTTTTTAAATCTACATTTTTAAATCCTGGCTTAGTCCAGGTTCTGCTGGCAGGCTGCTTCCAGGCTCAAAGTTTCTAAGACAGCAGCACACAAGAACTAGGTGAGGCAGGGGACACTGGCAGTAACCAAAAACCAGCCAGGCAGAGGGCAAAAGCAACTTTCTAATGCCAGAGATGACAGTCAATTTATCCGGCAGTGCCTCATACATTGGAGGATGACCTCAAGTGACCTTCAAAAAGAATGGGTAGCATTAATTGGTGTGAAGTGTACCGTTAGGACAATTCATAACAGGCTCCTAGAAGCAGGACTGAAGACTCATAAAGCAAGGAAGAAGCCCTTCATGAATGAGAAGCAGGGAAGAACCAGGCTGGAGTTTGCAAAAAAAATGTGTATTTTACACAGACACATACGCGTAAATTGAGAAATGAGTGAAACTGAAAATTTTGCTGTGGTCTCTTAATTTTTTCCAGAGCTGTATATTACTAACATCATTTTTACTTAAGTGGTGGAGATATATATTTTTAGGTATAACACTTGAAACTGTGTAGCCAAACGGCTCAGTGGTTAGCACGAGTGGCACTGTTACCTCACACCGGCAGATCTGAGTATTTAAATCCCATGTCTGGGACCTCTATCACAAAGCAGGATTTCTTGCTTAGCCTGATAACTTGTCAGATTTAAGGTACTCCAGTTTCAATGGACTTTACTTTCGTTCACTTACATTTAGCCCATACTACCATAAACCCAATGAGTTATCCAGTCAAGCAAGTAATCCTGCTTCATGATACAGGCCCCCTGCTCTGCGTGTGGAGTTTGCATGTTCTCTCTGTGGCGTTCCTCCCAGTCTAAAGACAAGCAGATAAGACTCACTGGAGTCTGGAAATTGCCTGCATTGTATGATTGGCTATGTGCCCTGTGATAGACCTGGGGTGATAGATCCTGTCCTAGGTGTACCCTACCTTTTGCCCTATACTGACTGGGATAGGCTCCAGGTATGATACCTTAACACAGACATTTCACCCAAGAGCAAGGGCCTCATCTCTGCAAGATGGACCTAATGAACTAGATTACAAAACCAACCCATTTTATTAAAACCCTAAATCTTTACCTCAGAACATGAATTCTAGTTCAGTCAGAGCTTTACTGCTGTGTCGTGAGTAAGTGTTCAGAGAAGGTCGGTCACCTGGCGTTAAGCCTCTTTGTGTGTGTGTGTGTGTGTGTGTGTGTGTGAGATCAAAAAGTCACAAGGTCAAGCCCTACCCTTGGCAGACTACTCATATTTACATTGGGTCCCGGGGCAAAGCTGGATATATATCTTGACACTGTACTCAACCCCAAGCTTTACTCATAGCTATGTATATATGTGTAAGTCTCAAAGGAGAGCAAGACAGGATGAGCAAAAGGAAGCATTCCAATGTGCTTGCGCAAAAGGCACATAAAGAATCACTTCATTTCCAATTCATACTGTTACCCAATTATCATCTCATTCTTCAGCTCAGAATTTTGTCCGAAAACAAAATCATCTTTTCATACAGCTCCTTTACATTAATACATGTTTTAAATTGGTTATAGCAGTGTTTCCCAATCGGGGCTTGGAGATGTACAGTCTCACAGTCTCGATGTTTTTGCTTCCTCCCAGCTCCTTGCCAGACAGTCCACATTTTTGCTCCCTCCCAGCTCTGGTACAGAGTTGGAAGGAAGCACAAATGTGGACTGTTCATGGGTCTCTGAGGCCCGGATTGGGTAACATTGCTGTTGAGGGTGTAACAGTAACTACCACGTGGCTGAGCTTGTGTTAGTGCAGTGATTCCCAGTGGACTGTCTGGCCGGGAGCTGGGAAGGAGCAAAAACATGGACTGACTGTGGGTCCCTGAGGACCGGGTTGGGAAACAGTGTTCTACTGGGGTGCACTGAGCAGCCGAGAGCTGTCAAACTCACCATTTCATCCTCCAGGCCTTGGTTGATGACTTTAAGTTCCTCCTCCATCCTGGTGGGCCGTCCTGATAACAGTGTAGTCCTGGCCTCTGAAGCACAGAAAAGGGAAGGAATTCATGAAAGGTGGTCCTTTATAGAGTTGTCACAATACTAAAATTATGACCTCGATACCGATACCACTTTAAGTCTGACGATACAAGGTCTGCAGAGCTACCATCACAAAAAAAAAAAACAGAAGTATTGTTCATGGTAAATTATGCACTTAAGCACCTGAGTCATATCACTGAAATTAAATTACAGTGAAAATCATAAACTCTTTTAATGATTAAGGAACATTAAGTGTGATTGGTTTTATGGATTTTTAGAGGGAGCTGTGCTGACGAGCAAAGAAAAAACAACGAGCGAGCACGCACAAGTGTAAGACGTACTTCTGCCGTGATCAAGCTCATCATCAATACAGATGAGAGATACACACCCATAAAGCATACAGCAGTTTCTTCTACTAACTTCCGTTCATCTGCTCAACATATATATAAAAAAAACTTTCCACGCAATGCATCATGCGTGATTATTTGACTGCTTAAAACACACCATAACATAATAACCTGTACATGCAGATTCTACTTTCATGATGTTACCATAGCCTAATGTAGTTGTATTTGCTTGGGAATATAGCATTAGCGATGTCTGTAATAGTGTAATTAGTATCGGTACGAAAGAAATGTAATACCAAACGCCTTTGAAAAAAGCAGTACCACAGTACCTTTTCAGTACCGGTATCCTGTGCAACACTAGTCCTTAATGTCCGATCCTCTCAATTGTATTCAACAGGAACACGATCTGGGCCTGGGAACGGCACAGTCTTCCAGCAACATCAGACATTCTCCATCCCTCTGCTGAAATGGGACTATTACATAAAACAGGGATGTCAAACCCCAGTCCTGGGGGGCCGCAGCCCTGTATAGCTTAGTTCTTTCCCCATTTCACCACAAATGATTCAGCTTAAGAGCTGTGCATGGTAATCAGCACAAGGAGTTGAATCAGATGTGGTAAATGAGGGGAAACTCAAAAATTGCAGGGCTCTGGCCCTCCAGGACTGGAGTTTGACACCCCTGCTATAAAATATGACCTACTAGATATTTACTGAGCAGAAGTCCGCATCGGTCAGTGCATGTGCAGGCAGGATTTGTCATGAATCAGTGATGAAGTACGTTGAAGCGGTATGTTGATGATAAGGTTGTAACAGCCGCAGCCAAACACACACAAACACAACAAGATGTCTATTTCTTTTTAGAAAGCAGAAAAAAGAGCTCTGACAAATGGAGATAGTTTGGGTGGCATATACTAGGGCACCCATCGCTTCACTCTGACTGCGACCAGATATGTTCACCATGTCTGTTATGACAGATCAAAAGCAGACACTACAGTATTTACATGAGGGAAGGCGTCCTCTGTGAGTATATATAGATCATGCAATATAAATAAACACAGCAAGTAGTGAAAGGAAGCCATTTCAGAGGATTTCCGGGGCAAAGCACATCATTATTCATTCGACCCGAGAAATGCCAAAGATATTAAACCACCGCGATATATATTAAACACAGCTGGAGGTCATTAATCTATTTTCCAACTGAGCTCCAAGCACAAAATATTTGCCCGTCCTCAGCGGACTTGGCAGTGCATGTGACGAAACAGGTTCGCGGGACAGATCGCCACACGGAAACGCCTCTCGCGGCTCCCACGCCTCAGGAAATTCTCGCAGGGGGAGGATGACGCAGGAAAAGCCCGGCCCTGCCCGCGGGCCAACGCTGCTCGCCAATTAGAGGAGCACGTAAGTAGTCGTTGATGGGTCCTGCTTCTGTCAGGACGCATTCCGCGGGGAACAGCCCACTTTCAGGAGAGCAACCCGCGAGGGTCCAATTATCAACTCCAGGACAAAGGTGAGGCGGGGGGGAGGGGAGGGTTCCAGATGAGATATTTACGCTCATCCCAATTACCCTCCCCGTCCTGTCCTCCCTGCCAGGCAGAGAAGAATATGCTTCCTCTTTCCTGCAATCACATCCAGAATAGTCGGCGACATTGAGGGACAGGAGCTACAAAGAAAAGGAGGGCCCCAACGGCCCCCACTGCGTGGAACAGAACTGTTGGATCCGGCTGGGATCCATTCACAAATGTGGCATTGGAACACGAGACTCGCCCCTTTTGCTGAACACGCGCCTGAGCCGATGCAGTTTAATACTAATATCATCTTCCCTGACTTACTTTGTTATAGAAGCGTCAGGCAAATAAATTAATGTAGATATAAAAATATCAGATCAGCCAGACACATTTCCTGGTTTCTGGCCTCAGTCACTTTTCATCACACAACGTCCTTATACGTTCCTATCTATCCATACCCTTAACCATGTATCCAGTACAGGATCACGAAAAGCTTGGAGCCCAAGATCAAGAGTCACAGTTCACAGTACAGGAACACCTTGGACAGGATGTTGTTTAATATCCACACCCATAGATCTAGGAGCATAACACATATATAATGGAGTTAAATAAAGGTCATCATGCACTGTTAAAGATCTACTTTTATTAAGCTGTATCACATGAAGTGTTATGAGCTGGCTAAATGCTTTTTGGCTGCTTTGCGATGCATTCTCTCAGAGTCCCTCAGCAACCAGGCAGCCATGATGTCAAGTCAAGCTCATCTGTTACATCCATACAGAAGGAAACATGTAGACTCTACACATAAAGCTGGGAGCAGGAATGAGACACTCAGCTCTGAAGGTATGAGGCAGGGGAACACCTGGAAGGTAAGCATAACCAGGCAGGTTACAAATCTCCCATTGCCTGATAAGAGGAGGTAAACTTAAAATGCCTGTTCTCAAACTGTCATCTTTAGAGACCGCAAAGACAGCATACACATATTACAGTGTGTGGCTCATCAGGTAAGGTGGCATGCATGCACTTAGAAAATTACTGGTTCAAATCCAAGAAGGGTGATTTCACCATTAAGCCCCTTCAGGGTCAACATCCTTAATCCCTAATTGCTCCAAGGACTGGCTGGCTGTTTTCTCAAAAAAATGTACCTTGCTTTGGACAAAAACTTAAAGGTATTTGTACTCCGATGTTTTTCAGAGACTTTCTTGGACATTTCAGCTAATCAATAAATTTGAATTTACAATTAGTTTAAAACAAAAACTGAAAGTATGGGCGCTATATTGGGGGAAATTCCATCCAACGAGTGCCTCTCAAGATTTACATTTATCGGTTTACATCTGTTCCCTAAAACACACACAAACCCCTCGAATATCCCCAGACTCATGCTCAGACCACAAATCATTGAAGTACCCACGCGCTGAAGCCCACACACCCATACCCACAGCCACACACCCATACCCACAGCCACACACCCATACCCACAGCCAAACACCCATACCCACAGCCACACACCCATACCCTCAGCCAAACACCCATACCCACAGCCACACACCCATACCCACAGCCACACACCCATACCCACAGCCACACACCCATCACCTGTGCCAGCTCACTCACAGGCTCGGATCCAGCAGGGCAACACGCTCGGCCCGGGGGCACGCAATGTGCAGCGCATGCCCACGTCCCCGTGAATCAGCACTTACTGGCACAGCGGGAGGGGGGTGTAATTAAAAAGGGAACAGGCAGCAGTCCGAACATGCCGGCGTGAACAGGACGTAGCGGCCGTGCCAAGGGCCGTGGGGAGGGAAATCACACAGCCGGGGGGAGGCAGCTCGCGGAGCCCCCGCTCTGCCCCTGTCAGCAGACACTTTCCGCTGCATTAAGCCGGCCAATCGCACGGGCCGTGGAACGCATCAGAACAGGGAGGGGGCGCAAAAATCCAAATCCACTTGTCTGTTTGCTTTTGAAAAACTCAAATATAACCTTTTGTTTTAAAAAACATGGATATAATTCAGGTTTTTATTAATAGCTTGATCGTTTTTTTTTTGTGATTGTTCATCACTGTGTTCTTATGATTCTCTAAAACCCCCGGTCAGTCTCCCCAGTGTCGGGAACCAGGGTAGACATGCCTAAATGCTGGCCTCCAACACATCAACAGCACCTGGTGTAACACAGTTTACTTGCCCCTCCACTACCACTTGTCTAGTGCATAATCACAATAAGCATGGAGCCTAGTCCAGTGCAGGAGGGCAATGCAGTTTGTCAGCAAAGCCATCATAACTGCACAGCAGTGGGTGGCTTGGTGGGCTTAGCCCCGATGCCTGTGATCGGAAAGTTGCCAGTTCGAACCCCAGCAGAACCGTCACGTCTGTGGACCCTTAAGTACGGCCCTTAACACCCAGCTCCGTGATATCATCATCATCATCATTATTATTATTACATTGTGATCAAAATTCTCCACTGAAACAACTTAACATGAACATAACTGGGCCAGAGATAGTTAGTGTAACAGCTCTAAGACTGCCAAGCAGAACATATTAAACACAAAAGGAAAATGGATGAGGAGAAACATTACAGAGGAGCATGGATGTAAGAGCTGCCACTTTCACTAGCCTTTGCTCTCCCAGGCTGGTCATGTGCATTCTCAGCACAAGGTGGCTTCTGAGTGTCTCAGTCCAGCCCCGGGGTGCCAGGAACAAGATCAGTGTTTCCTGGGAGTGTCACTCCCACGTTTCGTAGAGGGAAACCCACACTTTAGAAGATATCGCATTATACCCTCCCACCCTTATCCGCTTATCCAGTTCAGTGTCATGGTGACCCTTCAGCCTATCCCAGGATGCTCAGGGCATGAGGTAGGATAGCGTTTCCCAACCTGGAACCTCGGGGACCCCCAGACTGTCCGTCAGGGAGCTGGTAGGAAGCAAAAACGTGGACTGTCTGGGGGTCTCCAAGGACCGGGTTGGGAAACACTGAGGTAGGGGACACCCTGGACTGGATGCCAGTCTATTGCCAAGGATATATATGTACAAGCACAAAATCACACACTACAACTGATTTAGAGACAACGACTTGTTCAACTGCATGTCTTTGGACCCTGTAGAAATCCAAATAAACACTGAGAACAGACAAACTCCACTGACACACAAAGCTATAACACCTTACGTAACAGAGATAAATAAAGTTCACCACACGTAGCTAAAGATCTATCTTTATTGACGTGTTACAAATTGTGCTTTTTGGCTGCTACGGGACATATTCCAAGTTACCCAAGTAACCACTCTGGCCTGTTTTATCTCTCTTGCCCACATAAGTACCTTCTTACGAATGTGCTAGACAAGGAAAAAGACGGACGGATCCTGCTGGCCGCTGGCCGCCGAATCGAAGTATTGCGATTGTGCTTACCGTCCTGCCCGCCCACAGCCTGAGGCTCTACAGCTGCGACAGTGCGGTCTCTCTCTGTGTGTCAAGCAGGAGTCTCCTGGGGCAAGAAAAACAGCAGAAAAGGCGGCCTTCTGGTCAGTTATCCAAAAACAACTCTGCTTACTTCAGCTGAAACCATCCAGGGGTGCATCAGCAAGTCTGTCAGCAAGATGCAACCTAAAAATGCATCCGACGTCCCACATCACCATGAGGGAACAAAGACCAGTTTACATTATGCTTAATTATTGTTTTGAGCTGGTTGCTGGTTATTCCCTGCCTTTCTCATGTTCCTCCTGAGAGGGTCTGGACCCCTGCAACTCAGCGTATGGCCAGGAACGTACTGAGAAATTCTGGGCCCCCCCCCCGCCCAGTTTTACTAAGAACTTTACATATTCAAGGGCCCCAGTCAAGTGCTGGGCCCCCTAAATCTACCAGGGTACCCATGCCCCTCTTCTGGAGAAGCAGGTACAGAAAATGGATGGATGGATGGATGGAAGGAAGTTGGTTAATTTGACTCACAGAGTGACTAATTAATTTTCTCTCACACAGTAACTCTTTTCCCTCAGAACTCAAATTTGGCCCTATTATCTGTGAATCAGATGAACAAGTAAATCTCTAGTGGCATTTCAGACGAGTGCCCTGGGAATATCATTCAGGGCACACTTTATCTCAAAGAGTATCCTAGCCAGGTTCTGTCATTATGTTGTTTATGTTTATAGCACATAATTACCCAACTGTTAGTGCAATCAAGTTTCATTTCTGATTTGTTGACCAGATTACCAAGTTATACTAGCATACTCTGTCAATGGAAAGTCAACCCGATATGATTACCAAGAGGCCTGACTACCTCAAGGAGCGTTCACACACAACAAGATGAGGTGAGAAAGCCCCGGCAAAGTGTAACTATATAACCCACCCCATATCAATTCAGGCTGGGAACCCTCAGCCCAAATGGAAAACTACTGCTGCACACTGTCCAGTGCGTGCATACTGAAGACTTGCAAAAACTTGCACTCTGTCACTGTTAATCCTCTTTATTCGAACACTAATCTCTGAAACAAAAACTTTTTAAGCCTGTTCAAGCCAAGCTTGCTTGAACAACATGCAGCTTCACATCATTTGCCGAATAATGAACAAATGATCACCCTGTGAGTAACAGCTGAAACCTCACTATTTGTCCTCCTGCATGCCGTACCTGGAATAGTCGTCAATTGTGGCACAATTACAAACAGGGCATTCTGTCACACTGATTTAAAGATAAATGTACAAAAAAAGTTATTATTTTGACAGGACATCATAGCCTTCCTACTACAATATAACAAATTAAAAATGGCATCCAGCACATTATTACATAATAGCTGTAATATAAGCAAACATGAGTGCCTGAATTGCTCCATGACACACAAATGCATGCAAGCAAAGACCTTGAAGGCATAAGAGCAAATACTGTGGATGTGCACAGTGCAAGCAGTCTGCTTTATAACTTACATATCGCCTCCACCACAAGCTAAACAGGGACCCTACAGGCAGAAGTAAGGGTTTATGTCTCAGTCACTACGCATAAATCAATAAAATCGATTCACTGTGCTATTACTACTTTGCGTAAAAGTCAGATTTATGCAAGTTGGGTGGGATAATTTATTTGTAAGCATGATATAGAACTGCGATTCCACCTTCACAAGAATGTATGATACATGCTTCCTGTAAAGTAGAGGCTTATGGAGTGGAGCGAAATACAGACAAAACTGGGAAGCAAAAAATGACAGATAGACTGGTTTAACATGACCGACATAGACAGAGATTCACATTTAGAAATCCCTAAGAATCTGTCACGTCACTTTTCGTGAAGTTAGCACAAGCATCAAACTAAAACAATTCCTGACCTGGACGATTTCGACACCGACCGCTGGTACAGCAAAGCTCCCAGCATCATAGAAGAAGCACGTCACCCCAGACACAGCCTGTTCAAACTGCTGCCATCTGGAAAACCTTACTGGTCTATTCATGCCTGCACAACCAGACTGAAAGACCGCTTTCTGCCCACAGCTGTAAGATCTTTTTGCTGTGGTTCAGTGAGCACTGACTAGGGACACTTCACCATGCCGGCATCAATTTTGCATCAGTTTTGCACTAATTAAAACATTACTTCTGTATATTGCATAATTTATGTAATTTACACTACACTTTCACTTGTATTACTCCATCCCTTTTTTACATCCGCTATCCTATTCCTATTCTGCCTATCCCAGAGGCAATGGGTGCAAGTCAGGGAATAATCCAGGATTTCTAGTTATATATCTTGTGCAATCAATGTGTGTATGTTTACATGTACACTGAGTGTGTATGCCTGTATGTGTTTTGTTTATATGTTGTTTGCACTTTTGCATGTGTTTATACTTGACTGGACTGCTGCTAAACAAATTTTTGCTGATCTACGAACAGTAACAATACAGATCTTATCCATCCATTTTCAGTTTCCACTTGTCCTCTTTAGAGTTGCAGGGGGTCTGGAGCTTACCCCGGAGGCTCTAGGCGCAAGGCAGGGAACAACACAGGATGGGGCGCCAACCCATCGCAGGGCGCACACGCACACACACATCTATGGGCAATTTAGTAACTCCGAATAACCTCAGCATGTTTTTGGACTGTGAGGGGAAACCGGAGTACCCGGAGGAAACCCCACGACAACACAGGGAGAACATGCAAACTCCACACACAAGGAGCCATGGCCACCCCAGTAAAGATCTTATACTATTCTATTGTATGATTTCTTCTTCAACAAACGTATCACTTCTCTTTTTATCCCCCACTTAAATGTTTTGATAGACGGTGCTATACAGACAGTGGGCTGGTCAACACCGTGGAACCGGATATGCTATATATAACACGTCCATATATACACACACACACACATACACATATATATATATATGCGTGTGTGTGTGTGTATATATATGTATATAGGAATATATATATATATATATATATATATATATATATATATATATCACTTAACCTTTAATACAACTGGATTCCATACTACAGTATGTTGCAAAAGTGTATTGTGCAAACCATTGGCCAAACTGAGCAGTATCTAGGGTTGAGCAACGTCATTTTGGCTGGATACATTTCCATAAATGTGACTGTTATCTTTGCATGAGGATCAATTTCAGCCCCCTGGTCTGGGTGGATATCGGCAAAGCGTTTATGAAGCCTGACGGTAACAGAGCCGGCCGAAGCACAATGCCAGAACACGCTCTGCGCCCCCAGTGCCATCACCGCCCTCCTCACTAACTCCTGGGGGCACCACATATGGTGCGGTTTTCTGACACGTTTTATGATTTCAGAGGCATTTAATGACAGGCCTCGCCAAATCCATGTCTGCGCTGTCTGTCACAAGTCGGTTCAGGACAAAATTGCCCCAGTGATTCCAGTTCACTGATTCTCAACCCCTAAGCCATTTGTGAAAGTTCTGGTAAGACAACGGTTCAGCAGGAAGGCACATAATTTTAGGGATGGCAGATCGTGTCTTATGAGGTAAAATGACTGGAGACAAAGTAACTGGCTGGGTGAATAAGTTACAGAAAGGAACATATGCTACAGTAGCTTAGTAAGTCTAATCTGGGTCTGTATGTGAATAGCTGACAGGTCCTGCTAACACTGTAGGACATGACAGCTCTTCTCTGACATAAGATTACCAAACTGTTCTTTCACAACACTGACTGCAGCCTGCATCGGGATTCCTGTATATTCAGCTTAAAAGGCAAACAAAATCAGCCTTGCCACTTCTATGCGTCAGCCAGCATGCTGAAAAATGGGAGCTGACGTGTACGTGCTATGCCAAGAGATGAATGGTGAAGCCGGCGTAGGACAAGTGAGTTTCATTTTGACATATTTCATAACAATCTTCTGCTCCGAGCTTGAATCTCCATTCAACAATTTCCCAGTATTTAAACACAGTCGCCTTGTTCTTCAGGTTCAGGGATGGATTCTAAATGTTTTTTTCCCCCAAATAAGTTTCACCCATATTCTGATAAGAAATGAACCAGACTTGGTGCTGATAAGCATGTAAACTTCAAAGCGCACCGTTGCAGCAATGATAGCACACGCATTTCTACATCTCACATGATGCCCACAGAACCAAGGCTGAACCAACTATGGCAAGATGACTTCTAGAGACTTTGCCGTTATGGAAACAGAAAAATGAAGAAAACAAAAAGCTGATTTTGCTGTATGACTTTGAACTTTTGGCATCTGCCGAAACTTATTATAATCTAGCATATGAATACAAAAGGCAAACAGAGATAGGGGGACTTTTTTTTTTAATAAGAAACATCATTCATTAAGCACCCCCATGCAACATCTCCTCTGATTTTCAGAGATTTATCTTAGATGTTAAACTTGCTCCAAATGAAATAGGAGAGGTTATTTATAGAGGCAATTTAAGCAAAACCAAATTAGTAATAATTTTCACAAGAATCTGTACAGATCCCAAAAACTTTGGAGTGATCACATGACATATGTCCATCCATCCATTTCCTGCAACCGCTTATCCCATGTGGGGTCGCGAGGGCTCCGGAGCCTATCCCGGAGGCTGCGGGCACAAGGCAGGGAACAACCCAGGATGGGGCACCAACCCATCACTGGGCACACTCACACACCATTCACACGGGCAATGTGGCAACTCCAATCGGACTCAGCATGTTTTTGGACTATGGGGGGAAACCGGAGGAAACCCCACGACAACACGGGGAGAACATGAAAACTCCACACACATGGAACCCAGGCAGAGACATGAACCCTGATCGCAGAGGTGTGAGGCAACAGTGCTAACCACTGCGAAATCTTCAGCTGCCAAATGAGATTGTGTTTAAGCTGTGTTTCTGTGTCTGTTGTTTTATTATATCTGTCAAGATTGGTCAGCATAGCCATTTCAAAACCTCTCCTCAAGTCACCCTGATATGTATTTTCTGACCTCAACTGCCTTGTTTGGATAAATAACACCTCTTGAAGTTAATTGCTTTTACCAAATTAAGTTCATTCATTTAATCAGCTAGTGGTGACATTTAAAAATTACATGGAATGGCTGGGGTGCCAATACATGGAGTGGTTTGGGAACCGAAGAAATGTTCATCTAGCCACTCAAGAAAACATCAGTACCTTTTTGGAGAACAGAAAATAAATCGTGTTGCTTTTTGTTATATTACTATTTACTTGTATATATTTAAAAGTTAGGCTTTTTCTGAGCCCAGCTGCAGAAAAAACACACAGATAAATAGCTTTAAACATCATTTTCTTTGGTGTTCTAAGACTCTAAAATCTGCACAAGTACAGTTTTGACTGGCAGTTTGGATTTATGAGTCATGAGTTCATGCTACTTGACACCCCATAATAATAATTCATAACTGAACTATACTTTTTAAAAACAGCTTACTTTCACTTAATGCTAAAAACTTCAGAATGTTAAAGACAGGCCAATTGTGCACTCTTAGTACATAATAATAATAATTATAATTATTATTATGTTGACTTACATGTGATGGGTGGGGACTCAAACCCACCTCAGCCAGCTGTGTGTGTGTGTGTGTATGTGTGTGTGTGTGTGTGTGTGCAGAGTTTGCATATACCCTGTGTTTGTGTTGGCTTCTTCCAGATACTGAAGTTTCCACCCACAGCCCAAATGCATGCATTTAGAGTAATCAACATTTCTAAATTTCCCACAGTATGTGTCCTGTGATGGGTTGGTATCCCATCTAGGGTGTCCCCTGTCTTTTTCCGTATTCTCCGACTTACCCCACAACACTGTACTGGGTGAGGAGTAGATAGATTGACGGATAATGATATTACATTTTAGTAATAACGTACAATGCTTATTTTTTTTCATTCAGCCTTGTCATTACTGCAATGCAGATACCCGTCAGTATGTGTGCAGAAAACTTTGCATTGCAGCAGGAATGTAGATGACAGGAATGAAGTGAATTCAGAGCAAGTCAAGTCAAGTCTGATTTAGACTCTCCGTAGCTTAACGTGAAGCAACTATGAATACTGATGTATACTGAAATGCTATATGAAATAAATTTGCAGTAAGCATAAGCGAGTGCTTTGACACATTTTAAGCTATGTTCTGTTATAGCTTTTGAGACCAATAACTAAAGAGCATTATCAACAACCGTTCATCGTATAATACAAATATTTATATGACTGTTAGGGAAATATACAAAAGTGAATTCTAAAACGTGGTTTTTAACTGGATTCTAAAATGTCATAAATACATGTTATTTCTTACGGAAAAAAACGATTACATTTTCACACATCAAGCGACGTCTGGTCCTTTCCTAAGGCGATCGCTGATCGGAACTTTTCAAAACAGGTGTGCAAAACATTGCTGTCAACACTAACAGCTACAAAGTTTCCATTAAGGAGCAAGTACAGGGGCTTTCACAGAAATGATAACATTTACATTTTCAAACAAAAAATCTCCAGGACTGAGAAGAAATCAAGGTTTTAGTGAAACTCTCGGTTATATTTTACATTACTCTCCTGCAGAAAACATGGAGACATCTGAACGAAAAGATCCCGTTATCTCAGTGACAGAAGCGCGCACATCAAAGCGCCTAAATTCTCATGCACGCCGGCGCCCGCCGGACACTTCAACCCCGCATTGTCCTTAGTCAAAGGATAAACTTACAAAAAAAACTCACCCGGGACCACCCGAACACGTCAAATATCACCTGCGAAGCATTCTGTGCCCGAGAAGCTTAAGAAACGAAAATAAAAAAAATGTTTTTAGACCAATTGCATTTCTTGGTGCGAGCGATGCAGTCGCACTCAACACAAAGCGGAGGTGCGTGTGCAACGCTGTCAATCAGCGAGTGAAGAAAGTGTGCTCCGAGTTGGAGACTGCCTCAAACTGGCTTGCCAACCGTAGTTGGAGGAAGTAAGAGGCAGGATGTGAGGTCACTTAAGCACCCCAAGAGGCAAAAATTGCACTTGTTATGTATAATGTGTCTTTTTGCTCATGACTGTGACTTTAGCTTACTCTCCATTATAACGTTCTCTCTCAATTCTTACTGTGTATGTATTAATGCTTTCATGCACCCACACATGAATCAATTTACAATGCATATATTTATTTAATATTTTCATAATTGTTGCGGCTCTTCGTGCATACAATTCATATACGTATGGGGTTAAGTTAAGCAGTTTAATATAAACGACATGAAAGGAATACGGTAATCTGCAGCTGGAATGGGTTTTCAGTTGGAACCTACGTAACTAGACTATTTCAAATTTTGCAAACATATGCAAAATTCACTTTAAAGGATCTTCCTTTAGCGTACATACAGAATATCAGTGGTTCGATATCTTGGTATTTGTAGTATAAATAACAAAATAAACACTTTCAAGAAAACTGTCCTCAGTGTCATTAAACAGAAAGTTGTCAGGTAGACCAAGGCCACACCTTGATGGATTATGAATGTAGTTTATTTTACATATGCCTTTAATAATTCTCTGTAACTTCTTTTTCTCCAGTTATTGCCCAAAGCAGAAAAATGCGGTAATGCAACCACCCACGACGCATACCTTATTACTAGCTTTAAATACAAGTTTAGCATATACGATTACAATGGCAGGTTTCATAGAACAAATATGGAAATCGACATTGCTTCTGTACCTAATTCGTCGTCATTGTGGAATATCTCCCCCTAGTGGTTTGATTTACATGTACATCTTGAATGGTTTCCGCCTCTCACTCAAGCCGACAAAAGCCGGCTTTTTCCACACTTAAGCAGACGTGGGTAGTAGTGGGCCATATCTACTCCCATACCTTCTATTAAGTAAAATTTGGAAGAGTGTTTTCTAGAAACCATAGTTTTAACTTTATTGTAAAGTGTTCGACTACTTTTTACGTCACTCCTCACACTTTCCCTCCATTTTTGAAAATGATTTTATTTTTTGTTCTTATGGTTTTCATTTTTCATTCCTATCTTTCCTTTAACTAATCAAACGTAGAGGATGTTTTATGTTTATGAATACCAACAAACGTAGCTTGGCGTACAAAAATCGAAATAAAGCCAGTTATAGTCATGTGCAATGCAGCTTTGGAAAAAAATGAACACACCACAGTTTCACCACTTTTACAGTTTATACATTTTGATAATCGTTTATAAATTGTTGAGCACATTTCATTACAAATTCCAATCCAAACAAAAACATTGCCATTTATTTGCAGACAACTGGTCATAGTACCAAAAATACAATATTGTTATACAGTGATTGATGCAACCTAAACAAGTTTATACCTATATTAAATAATTATGTTTTTACTTATGAAGACTTCAACAATCAAAATTTGGTGGAATAACCCTGACTCTTCCCCGTAGCTTGCATGTTGGCGCACTTTGTACCGGTCCTTCACATTGTTGCAGGCTAACTTTATCCCACTACTGGTGCAAAAATTCAACAATTTTGTTTGATGACTTATGACCATCCATTTTCCATTGTATTATATTACAGAGGTTTAGGGTGGGGTTGAGGTCTGGAGATTGGGCAGGCTGTGTTAGGGTCTGTGACTCTGTGACTGAATATTTATTTTTAACTGGTGGGTTGAAACAAAATCTTGGTCTGGATTTTTACTTTATGGACCTGAACTATCCACCTCTGACCAGGCTGTATTGCATGGGACATTGTCCTGCTGGAAAACTCAGTTGGGGAACATGGTCTGAGGAGATGGAAGCAAATATTCTTTCAAAACAATCTTATACATTGCTTGAATCATGCGTCCTTCACAAACACAATCCTGCCAAATTCCAGCCTTGCTGAAGCCCCTCTGGATCATCAGCCATACTCTACCAAATTTTACAGTAGGTTTCATTGTTCCCAGTGTCTCCCGCTTCACCTTGTTCTAGTTTACTGCTATCTTGGATATCTTCTGCCAGCACAACCAGGGTAGCAGTCTTCTTCTCTATAGTGAAAACTTAAAAAATTTAATCTCTGGCATAGTCAGTGTTTGTAGCATAATGTACCAGTATTATTAGTAATAGTTAATATTAGTAATTTGGTCCTTTTAAAATAGGATGCTAAAGTCCATAGCAGTAATTCCCAAAGCTATCCTCGTTTGGTTCTGTTAATCAGCTAATCAGTATCTCAATAAGTTGAATCAGGTGTGTTTGCCTTAGATTTCTGCACATGGTATGGCTGCCTTACAAATGAAAATGCAGTTTTAAAAACATATGGAGGCCTCTTAAGTTTTCCAGAGCTGTACATTAAAACTTTACTATGGAAAGTTGAGCTATCAATAAATGACAATTTATACAAGTAACAGTTCAATTATTCCTTGTCCTTTTGCAGTGAAGAGTACATAAATGTGATATAAAACCTCAATATTTATTGTTGTTTTAAAAACAATCATAGCCATCCACTAACCTCTTATCCTGGTCAGGGTCTCTGGGATTGGAAGCTATGTCCCAGGCAGCATAGGGCAGTGTCTCAATCCGGTCCTTGGGGACCTACAGATAGTCCACATTTTCTGGGAGCTGGAAGGGAGCAAAAATGTGGACTGTTTGGCAGGAAGCTGGGAGGGAGCAAAAACGTGGACTGTCTGTGGGTCCCTGAGGACCAGGTCGGGAAACACTGGCATAGGGCACGAGGCTGGAGTATACCCTGACTGAAATGCCACTCCAGTACACACACGCACAACCATGCACTATGGGCAATTTAAAGATGCTTATTAGCCCAGTGCTTTCCAATCCAGTCGTCAGGGACCTACAGTTGGTCCATGTTTTTGCTCCATCCCTGCTTCCTCCCAGCTCCCGGTAAAACGTGTACTGTCTGTTGGTCCCCGAGAACCAGATTACAAAACACTGGCCTAAAATACATTTAGTCATAATTTGCAATGAAACCCAAGGAAAACATACAAACCCCTACACAACATAGGATGGAGGTGGGATTCAAACTCTAGGATTTAAGATGGGATTTAACTATGTTTAATAAAGATTCCCTGCATCTAAGTGCTAGGTTCTGAACGCATGTCTTCCACTGTTAGCCATAAATGGTAAATACTGCACTGATGTTTGCAATGGCATCAATGGGACAATAGTGCAATATTCCTGGGACTCATTGCAGTTACTGTAATTTATCTAGTTACTATTTATATACTTCCACCTTGCATATACATATGCATACAGAATCAATGAATGTTTTATTGGCTTATATTAATGCTTGTGTTTTTACTTTGTTATGTGTGTGTGTAACTCAATATGAAGAGCATTTGTATATGTTGAATCTCTTTCAAGATTCTGTCTTTATTACACTGTATGTACACAAAATTACATTGCACATCTGTGCAATGACAATAAAAGTCATTCTACTCTATTCTATTCGATTCTATTCTATTCTATTCCAAATTCCATTTTCTGGGAGTGTGAGGTGACAATACTGTTTCATATTCTTTTTTGCTTATTAATTCAGTTCAAAAATATCGAAAGTCACTGTCAAACTTCTAAGCAGTTTTGAGGTGTGGACTGACCATCTAGAAGTTCAGGAAATTTCCTGGTAGGCCAGTCGAATGAGGGCCAGTCAATAGGGCCCCAATATGAAAGGGGGGCAACTGCACTAATATTCTGTTAACTGTTACAAGTGAAAGCATTATTCTGTTGATTTTTTTTTCTGCAGATGAACCCTTGACATGTGATTCGCTCACAGCCCGTCTTCAGCTCCCTTATTTCATTGTCTTACTCCACCCCCATCCTGTTAGAGTTGTTTATTAACTGAACTATCAGTGAGAACATCATAAAGTCCTTTACGTGCCTCCACAAAAAATGACTTGAAAACATGAACTCTAAAGACAATAACTTATGTTACAATGACTTTTAAATTAAATTGGAAAAAATTCGCAATGGCACTGCAGTTTCTGGCAAAATCTTCTATTGCTACGAAGCTACCCCCCCCCCCCCATTATCTTGTTACAGTTGTTTATTAACTGAACTATCAGTGAGAACATGCATGGCACACAAAGTATGTCTTTCTTGGAATAAACAAATGTTTCTAATCAAAATAAATTGAACGTTCAGTGATTTTGTACATTTGTTTACCTAACAATAACACTTCATGGTCTTGTCCCCTTTCGATTTTGCCATTTGGAAGGTGTGACACTTTTGTTTAGGCCTATGAAATACATAAATCAAACAAATCATTCCCCTTTATGAGTTTAAAAATGATGAAAGGTTTTAACAAAGCATGAAATGAAGTATATCAAAATAACGAACTTTCCAAGTGTCAAATATAGATTATCCAGATGATTCTAATTAATAAGAGGTGACAGAACTCCAATCATAATTTATTCAAGTTTGCAATGTTACTTAGAACCTTTTGGCAATGGCATCTACAGACCATGGGCGTCGTTAGGTTCAATCACTCGGGGCTATGGCCTTGTGTGTTTTAAGCTTAGCCCCAAGTATTTTAGCCCATATGCTAATCTTCCTTCAAAAAAGATAAAAGTCAAGCCCCAGGTAAACTTGACCAGTCCCTGATCTTTTCAATAGCTTGAAACTTCCCTGCTACAGACCAAGAATTTTGTGACAAAATTTGCTAAATAAATACAATTAAATGAAGATACAAGCCGTGCAAACTTTCACATTCAGCATTGCTCCGGTCTCCGTACACTGAGCCTTCGTTGGAAAGTCTGAAAGTCAGGTGTCCAGATCAGTGGAATTCTTGTGTCTTGTCTTCCTCTGATATATGAAGTACTTAATGGCAACAGTTTAACTTTTTTGCTCTGTCAGAGGATTTTATGTTAACAACAACAACAATAATAATAGACATACAGATTTCACGCACTGGAAAGGCCTTAAATAGTTCTCCAGAACAGATTTCAATTATCACAATTATCACAACTTTTCTGCAGTCAAGAAATCCACTCATATGGTCTCTCTTCTCTTACCTTAATGATTTAAGTAATTATTTTGGAAGAAATGTTACTCAAAAGTATAAACAGACATGACACAAACAAGCGAGCTAGAAAATGCAATTCAAGCGAAATTAGTCATGTATCAGTGAAGAGTACAAAAGGAGAAATGAAAAGTAAAGAGTACCTTTACTTTTTTATTCATTTGAGAGTAGAACCAGGGCGCTGTGTAGCTATATGAGCGAATCAGGGCACCTTCCAAAAGTCTGGAAAGTCCTGTGTTCGAATCCTGTGGTCAGCAGGCTTGGCTTTGGACCCTTTGAGCAAGGCCATCTGACGCCAAGCTTTCCTCGCTTGTATTTCACTGTGTGAAAAAAGGCGTCCAACTGTAAATACAAATTTTCATGCAGTACCCAATGATAACCAACAGATGGCGGAAAAACTCTTCAAAAAGGCAATATAGCCTAAGCGAAAACAAATATGAACAGGTCTTTAACATCAAATGCCTCAGCGATTCCTTTCCAACAAACCGTATATCTACATGAGTAACAACCGTTGTAATGTTTGTATCACGGGAAAACACACTATTCTTCATCAGCCAACTTTAAAGCTCGCAGTTTCAGGTAGTATTTCATATCCATTTATTTCAATTTAACTGTAATATAGTTGAAACCCTGGTTTTTGGGGAATGATTATGAAGTTCATCAACCTGGTTTTCTTTACACTTACTGCATTCACTTTAAAAACACATGCCGCTGTAAACAAGGGAACCGAAAAAGTGGGGGAAAAACTGCATCGATCAACAAATCGTGTAAACATAAATTATTTCAGAAAACGAATAATTTGAAATAATATTTCAAACACAGTTGGTGAATTCCGGAGAAAAAATAATAAAGAATCTTAAATTACTAGGTTTCTAGTAGACCTCCTGTTGTTTACCGTGTCCCCCTACAGTCAAGATGAAATGGTTCAACCCAGTATATATCTTGAGCGGAGAAGCGTTTGCGCGGAATAAACGTGGGCTGTCAGAAGTGAAGTGTGCAGGAGCGGAGGAGGGGATGGGAAACAAATTAGATACTTTATAGATAATATTTCCTGCATTAGGCAATAAGAGGACTGCACGAAAATCCTCTGAAAATTGTGCTTTTGCATAATAGTTTACAGAACACTAGATAATGCTGCCGTGGAAGAAAAATAAATTCGAGCTTATAGAGGAAGACAAACAAGCTAAACAGAAAGGATATGCCGTGAGTTTGAACTACTCTGCGCTGACCTCCTTTGCCAAGTCCTGCCCGGAGAGTGCACTTAACCGGGTAGGAAGTATGTTCAAGTCCAGGAGAAAAAAGGTAAAGATCACCAACGAGGACCCCACTTATACGGTCCTTTACTTGGGGAATGCCACTACCATTCAGTCGAAAGGAGACGGCTGCACGGATGTAGCCGTGAGCAAGATCTGGAAAAAAAGCGAAATGGGAAAAAACGGCACGAAGATGCGGCTGACTATAAGCGCGCAGGGCATCCGGATGGTGCACCTCGACGACAAGGCGAGGAGACCAGGACATTTGTATTTACTGCACCGGATAACCTACTGCGTCGCTGACCCGAGATTTCCCAAGATCTTCGCGTGGATCTACAGACATGAGATGAAGCATAAAGCCGTAATGCTCAGGTGTCATGCGGTGCTTGTGTCCAAGCCGGAGAAGGCAAAGGCTATGGCGCTGCTTCTCTACCAGACATCGTCGACCGCTTTGGCCGAGTTTAAGAGGTTAAAACGAAGGGACGATGCGAGACATCAGCAGCAACAGCTAATAGGGGAGCAAACTATCCCTCTGGTTCCTATCAGGAAGCTCCTCAATGGCCAGTGTTATTATAAACCGCCTGTGGAGCGCAGCCGCAGCGCACCAAAACTTGGCTCCATCACCGAGGACTTAGTTGGGGAAGAGGAAGAGGAAAAGGCCATGCACTATGAATGCGAGGACATTTTTGACAGCGATTGCTTGACCAACGGTAAGCAAGAACTGTCGCAGATCATCAGCGACCTGGGGGAGATGTGCATCGGAAACGATGTGCAGACGTTGAAAGCGGACCTGCGGGTTACTCGGCTCCTGTCGGGCGAGAGCACGGGTAGCGAGTCGTCCATAGAGAGCAGCCAGGAGTCCATCCCTTTATCTAATGGTCATATTGAAGGAAAATTGCAGGAAATTGGCTGACTGTACTTAACATTCGGTCTGCAATCGCACATCGCATCTATTACGTGCAAACCTTGGTGTTTTCCCTCTTACGCTGATATTTGTACTGTCTGTTATAAAGTCCTTTACGTGCCTCCACAATAAATGACTTGAAAACACGAACTCTAAAGACAATAACTTATGTTACGATGATTTTTAAATGAAAATACAAAAACGCAATGGCACTACAGTTTTTGGCAAAATCTGCTACTGCCACGAAGCAGTGGCGGCCCAGGTGAACTCTAAAAGTGGAATTTAAGACCGTGTACCTTGACTTGTTGCGCTTAAAGATATGCTGGGTTAAACAGTTTCTCCGAAAAGCCCAACTTTCAACTATAATTTTAATTTGCAACATTTACCAGTGAGAAATTGGCGTATCCATCGCTCACTGTAGTGAGTTTTCCTTCCCTTTTTGTACCGTTGTGGAACTTTGTCTTTGAGTGTTGCGTCGTTAAACACATCATGGCATGGTAAATGTTCTTTCCAAAAATAAATGTTTTATCTTTGCTGTGCAAAAGGAAATACGCTAAAGTATTATAATGTACATAGTAATTAATTGTATGTATGATAAAATGTTTTGTTTTTTATATAAAATGGTATGTTTTCTCTGGACCAATGACAAATAAAAAAAAATAAATAAATAATGTTTTCCTTTTCTTTCATGTTAGTAAATTATATGAGATTCTGAATTTCCTGGGGACTTTCTGTGTTTGTTTGTTTTTTTTTTCCAGTAGTACCTATATTGAACTGTGACATTAAAGAGGCCAGTAATGATTTATAATATTGCCGTGTGCAATTGTCATGTTATTCTACTGCGGTGAGAAAACAGAAGCAAATTTATTTTTTCAGTGCTTCGTGGCAAGTAAATTTTTATTGTGAAGAGAAGCATTATTGTTGAGCTCAGAGAAAAGTTGAAAAGATAAAAAATGTATTTATCACTTAGCTTGTGAGGATAAACCATCAGACGAGAATGCATTCCTTCAACTGTGCATAATTTGCTGCAGCTCAAAATATTTTTGGACTTAGCGAGTTTGCAGTGGCAGACGTTCTGGAAACTCCGTACATGCCACTGATCAATCATGGGGCGTCAGCCTCTGCAGCTGGCCTAGGGGTTTTCGGGCTACTAGGAAACAAGTGATTTGCAATAATGCAGCCATGCATGAACACTGTGGTCCGTGACAGATTCTGATTGCACGGCATGACTGGCGCTAAAAATATTTCTGCTTACCTTCACCCTAACCTGAACCAGAATGCCAAGCACTGTCGCTTATATCCCTCACTAGTTTGGTGATTCAGACACAACATTAAGACAATAGGTCTGTAGCAACGTGGTACTGAAACAGAGAGGTTGGCAGGAGAAATCCAGGTTCCACACTCAGATTTATGGAGGTAACTGCTTAGGCAGGATAGGCCTCTCCCAGCCCCTGTCACAGGAGAAATGGGCACAACCCAGACTTTGAGTACACTGGTGATTCTGCCCCATTATAATTTGGTTAGGTTGAGCTGAACCTTTCGCATTTTTCGCTGCTTGTACAGAAAGGTGCTCTAGAATGGAAATCTGCTTATATTTCTGTTTCATATATATGTCTCTGGTACAGTCCCATAAAAATCAATGCTACCCATTTCCTTTGAAGCCTTATTTTCCCCCGACAAAGAATTTCCAGTTCCAAGATTTACAAATGAAAAATAAACCTGCCGACTGCTGAAAAAAAATCACAATTTGAAACATACAATGTAGTGGTGTGGGGGTGTGTGTGTGTGGGGGGGGGGGGGTCTTCTTCCCAGCTGTGCTCAGAGATCCCTAAGCTTATCACAGATCAACGCTAAACCTAAGTCTGTATTATAAAATTTTACTACATTTGCAGGTTGTCCGTAACTGAGATGAAAACCACAGGACGGGCTCCTGCAGTAAACAGGGCAATTATATTAAATGACCCCCTCCCCCTTGCCTCCAGTACTAAAATAAAGGGGAAGTTGCTTCATGAGGGGAACAAGTTCATAGGAACACTCGTCCATCGCTGTGTAGCTACGCCCCCTGTCTGCCATCCTGTGTAATTACACTGATGAGAGTAGTAACCGCTGAAAATGACTGTCGGTGTGAGTCGGGCCAGGATTAAAAAGTCATGCAAGGCATTCCTAAATGAGTCGATGTCACATGCACACCATATGCCAAAGTGTAATACATAAATCATAGGAGAGACCTTCGCTCTCTTTTTGGTTTACATCATAGCTCAAATTAATCAGAACGGCTTATCACTGGCAACCATTTGTGTGATTGAAAACGCATAGCATGGGATTTGCGGGGGAAATCTTGGTCACCAAATAACATTAAAACACAAACTGTATGGATTATCTTAAGCATTTCTGCGGTTCCATTCCATGGTGCTAAAGGACAGCGTATCACTACCGCGTGTAATCTCATGATCATTATATTTCAAAAACCATATACAGAGCATTTATCTATTTACAGACCTCTGAATTATGTGCCAGTGACAATCAAAACATTTACATGTCTGTCTGTGACTGGGGAGGCAAATGAAAAGAATGAATTGTTTTCTATAAGCACGTGCAGATAGGCAGGCGAAACATGTCCTGTGGCAGCCAAGCAATGTTGACATACACATTGCATCATCACGTGAAGCTATAAAACCGAGCTGTAGAGAGGAGGAATTTCTTGCGAAAAAGATTTGACTACAGAGAGTGACTCTTACCACAGAAATATTTCTGGCTGTTGTCTCGTTATGGGCTGTAATTTTATAATCAGGGCATACAATTTTGCCATTAGAATTTACTGCTCTTGCAGTCATGACTGATTCTTCAAGAAAATAATGGTGCCATAATGTCAGACTGACAAGTGCTTTGATTTGCTTGTTTGTTCTGAGTGTACAAATACTGACCATTGAAGATCCCTATTCAATATAATAAAGGGTATGGAGGAAAGTGGGGGGGGGGTGAGGGGGGTGGGCAGGCTTAGGTTTTGGCAACTGGGATTCTGAAGCAAAATTTGAGGGGGTTCAAGTTTTTTATTTTATTACATGGGTACATGACTAATCAGAAATAGGAAATTTATTTTTTGGCGGGGGGGGGGGGGTTTAAAGTCCAGAATGACACACTCTGTTCCAAAAGCCCCTCTTAGTGTCTCTCAGAGCCTGCCGGTGGCCTCGTCAGTCGCTATCAGCCAGCAACAGTCACAAAGTTCGTCACACATGGTGCTAAACTCGGTGGCTGCAGTTGTGCATGATTTCCCAGTGGAAAGCATTACAGGTCACAGTATGAAATAAAAGAACAAACCTGAACAGAGACACGGATCATTTTGTGTCACATGATATACTCACATGTACAGAGCACACTTTTCGCTCAGTAAAGGACGCAGACAGCTGCTGGTTTGATATGTGGCTGTGGGGTAATTTGCTCTTGCACATTTTCATTTGTTGCTGGCAAGGATGTGCAGATTGATGTTAAAATATTGATTTTTTTATTGTTCTTGCACTGATAATCACTTTGACCTATACAACTTCTCAAGGTATTGACTATTTGCACAGCATCCATAGATGCACTGTCTACTTCCACAATCCTGAGTGTTATTCTATAGTGGTGTGTGTTATTTGTGTGTATTTCAAGATTACTGGATGCCAAAATTTCCTTCAGGATCAATAAAGTATCTGTCATCCATCCATCCATCCACCTATAAGACCAAGCAAGCATCTGTGGGGAAATAGTGGTAACTAAATTATTTATAGCAGTAAATGTAAAAAATTTCTAAATTGCAGATTAAGCTCATTATTTGAGCTATAAATATTTGTTCAAATGCACGACGCAGCCTTGATATTTATTTTACTTTGAAACATGATAAGTGGTTCTACAGCCTGTTCTTGAAGCCTTTTTTTTTCTGAGTACGCTTATGAATATTTTCCATTTCCTGTAACAGTCAGGGTGTCAGGTGAACATTTTATTTTTTTCTGTGTGGAAACTGTCGCTGCTGAAAGTGTTTTGGTGTGTTTTATGTGTGTGTTAAACACATAGTGTGTGTGTTACTCATAACAGAAATGTGATATACAAAACAAAATGGAATGTGTGGCCAGCAGATCTCGAAACAACCAGAGAGGGAGCGAGGGGGATAGGGCCGGGACGTGCGAAACACTGACCCGGCACCACCCCCGCCCTCCTGTCCACTTCTTTGTGTCCATACCCTGGTGCCCTGCACAGCTGGCCAGCATTCAGACAGCATGTGCTCTCCCGTGTCTGAATATACAGGCAGAGAAGCACACATATGGTCAGACAGACAGACACATGAGAAATTCAGACAGGCGGGCAGATACATGCACCAAACACACAGATATGCACAGACACAAATGGATATATATGTAGACAAACACAAACATACACACATATGCATACACGGCTACAATGGACAGATGCATCCACATACATATACAGTACAGAGATTTACACACAGATCCATACACACACATAAACCTGTACGCATACAAACACTTACACACACAAATATAACTAAACACACCATATACAAACAAACATAGAGAAAGTTAGACAGATATACATATATGCAGAAGGAAATGTGACGAGCAAGACAGACATTGTCTCACACATAAGACACACGCATTCACACACATACATACAGTGGCCCACCAACCCTTAAGGGAAACCGATTCATACCAGCAAGGAAGACACAGAGAGGCACATTCATGCACACACACTCACACTTCTGTGGCCAGTCTGTTTTTCCATAGACTTTGGCCTTCTTTATGAGATACAGTTTTCCACTGTCCAGCTGTATTTGCAAAGGAAGTCCTGTGAATGTTGTTGTGTTCCCTCCTTAAAATGAGAGAGAAAGCTGTATTCACTCTGCAGCAGAGGGATGGGTGATTCTAGTGATTTCTGTTCTATACCGACCTTGATACCGATAATAGTCCAACCCCTGCCTAGTACTAGTTAATGTCTTGCTCCATATAATAGTATAAACTATTTAAATTACCTGGTTGAAAAAAATCGATATTTTAACGATAGAATCTATCCTTAAAATGAAACATTCAATATGGGGAAAAATCAATACTTCAGCGTCGATCCGCACATCCTTGCTAGGTTCCTGCAGGTGACACGAAACACTTGGACAAAATTTTACCACGTCATCAGTCCCATCGCCAACATATATTAATTAAGTTAACATCAGCTGGAGTTTGTGATCGCTTTTTCACTGGCATTCAGGAACCGAGCTGTACCGCTAAGAGAGACTAGTTACAGCACGGTTCCAGCTCTACTTCCGTTTTCCGCTGCAGGAGGGTCGGCTCAGCAAAGGAGTCCCCAGATTCGGAGAGCGACAGTGGCTACTTATTTATCGTTCACGCAGCGTATATCCTGATTTACTATAAGCTAATTTCCCAATTTTCTAGCGCATCTGTGAGAATCGCCGGAATTAGCATTTGCTTGCGTGAATTTGCAGTCTGAATCCGTTCCGTTCAGCTGTTCTATAATACTTTTTTAAATAGGAGGTTGGGAAATTTCATGTTCTGAGTTATCAGGTGTGCACCAGTACATCGCAATGTGCGATACTACTAATAATGAATAATATATAGAATATACTGTAGTGACCCGCCAGTCGAGCAGACACGGGACAGACTGAGCTCCAGCAATTTCTTTTATTAAAGTTTCTGCGTTGCTGCTTGGCCACAACTTACGCCGCTCGTCCTTCCATCAGCCTAACTCCACTGACTCCCGCCCTCACATTCGCTCCCCAACCGCACCCACACACGCCCCTCCCATATTCCCCATAATCCATCTAACCCCAATCTCAACACTGATAATAAAAGTGCAAAAGAACAGAACAACAAACACTTCAACATTTTTAACAATTAACTTAAATAACAAAAACCCAATAACTAAGGTCACCACAATACCTTTTTTCATTCATATAATTAATTGTCAGGACAATGGTATCTCCTTGTATTTTGACCAATCAGATGGTGGTGACGCAACCAGCTCAGTTTGGTAACGCTTTCAGCCCTGCTAGTAAGTGGGGATGCGTCAGCGCGGTTACGGCTCAGGTACAGTTTGCATACTTTACAATGGAAAACCGCCAGTTCGCTGTACGGCTCAGTTCCTGGTAGCAATTGAAAAGCACCAGTCTGGCTGATGCCAACCCTGTACTGCAGAACCAGTACGCATTGCATGTGCTTACTGCTCATGATTCCGGTTAAACGTAGAACAGTAATTAAAGGGAACAGATTGCAAAAAATAATTAAAAACAGCTGATACCTTCCAAATGCCTCTGCAACAGTAATTCTCAGTGGACTAGAAACCAAATTCACGCCCCATGACAAGTCATGGCTGTGGGCAGTAAATGGAAAGAGAGTGTTATTCGTATGGTAGAAATATTTCTGCATTTCACCTTTCGTAGTCACACAATGAAAAACTTTGCGTGCCTTGGCATGCATGTTTAGGATTCCATGCATATTTGCTCTTCTGTGACTCACCCTGGAAGGGGGGAAGGGAGGCAATGACTTGTGCAGGGACCCATAAACATTACCTGTTGCTCCTGTCCCATCTGGCCGCTCTGTAGGTGTGGTGGATAGTGTGTACGTCAGGTCACCTTGCTGTTGTTGAGCTGATGGAGAATTTGCTGCTGTAGGCACTTTCCATGACAAAACCAGCCTTCAGGCTGGCTGGTACACTGTGTCCTTATTAACCCTCTCTTTTACTTATGATTTTAGCTGATATATATATAGTCTTAGGCAGTCAAAGAAAATGTTTCAAGCTATTTATCTGGATCGTAAGTATATATTTGCGCAGAAAAAAAACACAATTTATCATTGCAACATATGAAAATTAAGAATATAATAATAAAAACTAACAAGAATATTTGCCTGTTCTCCAGAATGTTACTGACATCTTATTGGGTGGCTAGAAGGACATTGTGTAAGTTCTCAAACCCCTCCTAAGGGGCACCCCAGCCTTTCCATATGTCTGTTACATTTTATCACTAGTTCAATGAATTAATTAATTAGATAAACAACTCGATATGGAATTGATTAGCCAAACATGGTGTGCTAATGGTGGAGTCAAAAAAATACGTTGACGTATTGGTTGGTTGCTGCAAATACTGGGATGACTGTAAGAGAGGTTTATCGACAAAATACTGTATATATTTGCAGTTCAATTATTTGGATACATATAATTTCTTGGAATTTTTTAATATGTCTACCAATTTTTGAAATGTATGGTTTTAATTTTTATTCTTTAAGTATTGTTTGCTGGTCATTCGTAAGTATGCCAGTAAAAAGGTGACATTGGTATACAAGTTAATTATCATTTTGGGAACATGTTTTCAACACCTCCCCTTTATCTCCCTTTGCAGAGCATGTCCTGTGGCATTCAGAAGGGTAAACATAATAAAAAGAGGAGATTGAGCACTAGGGTGGCCAAACTACTAAAGAAGAATTTATGGTTGTGCTCGCCAGAGGTTAATAGCATTTTATGAGAGCTTTAACTCCTGTGGCTCAACTGCTTTATGACATTTTAATGTACTTTGTTTATATTTTTAATATTTTGATATATATTCAGTATCGGAAAACAAAATTTAGCTGAGCAGATAGCATGTATGACAGTGACCGTGATCTTTTGGCTGCATCGTTTCATGGACACATGCTGCCCAGTCATATTTTTCTGCCAGGTGTCAGGTTGTTTCTCGCCCTTCATCATAGGTGCCCTTGGGAAGCAGCTCCCCGAGTGGTCGGCTTGTCAGAGCTAAGTAAAAAAACACTCAGGCATTCCTTGCGCTAATGTAATTCTCCTGTTAGGTGTCGTGTCCCTGGACTACATGCCTTCACATTCAACAGAGACCAGAATGCGTGGCTGAGAAGTTGGGAAAGTATCGACCAACGTGACATCCTCCTGCAGCTCAGGCCGCCATTAAGTGACAGGTGGAAATGGCCAGTGCAATGCCAATAGCATTCAGTCAGCACTCTGAGGGACTAGGAGGATGTGTGTTTGCTGATTTTCAAAGACTGAATTGTTTTCTATGAAGGACATGCAGATCTTATTTTGTGGGCATGGTTACAAGAAAAATAACTGAGGGAACATTGTATTATTCCCCCAGTTCATATTCATATTTAACTTGTAAGCAGTAAGACTATGCAGCATAATACAAGCCCTAATATTATTTGAACATAAAATTAAATTACTGTAAAGGGATATCACTATATTAAAAAAGAGAGATATTTTAAAGGTTGAAATAACGAATCAGACAATATTCTCAAACCAGGTGAGTGTAGTGAACCATTACCCCGCATATGTAGGAAAACATAACTAGAGGTTTACTAATGACTTGCACCCTTTAATGAGTACCCTGTTGGATGTGAATTGTGTAGTTTAAGTGTTAATTTCAAATAAAAAGGATTCATAATTCTTGGGAAAGCTAATGAGTAAATGATCCAAGGAAAACTGTATCACCTAAGCTGGTTATGACCTGTAACGGAATGTTGGGGCAGTAAAATCATAAAAAAAGCATAAATAAGTGCAAGGAAGGGATGCAGGATTTTACACAACTTATATGCCTATTAAACTTGTTTCTTTGCTACTGCTGCGGAAAGAACAAAGAACAGTAACTAATATCTTGAAAATATGTGACAGTAACAATGTTAAACTGCCCTTTTGCAAACGTGCGTTGGGAAGGAACAAAATGGGTGAAAAAAGACGATCACCTTCAACATGTGTATTGATACATTACCGCCAACTGGGACTGTGAAAAAACATAACCATAGACCATGTGTAGCTTATACTGTAATACATATATCTGAGTTATGCTGTGTCTGACTGTGGGACGCAAAGAAGAAGCTTGTATGTCTGTGGTAATTTTCCACAGTGTGAGCTACCTGTTACCTTCCTGAAAGATAGCAGATATTTTTGGGCAGAAATAGGTAACACATCTGTAGCATGGGGGTGTCAGCCTGGAAATTGGTAATTAGTTTCACTCTAAAGTTTTCACTCGCAAATCAGCTGACATACCACATTTTATTAGCCCCAAGAATAAGTCCAAGCGTGAGCAGTTTTGACCCTTTTTTCAAGCCCCAAATACAATAAAGAGCTTGGAAATGTGATTAATGACCCTCATGTTGTTACACAATTATAAGTAATTACTACAATACCTTCAAGCAAAACCATTTGTTCAGTCCCATTAGTTCAACCCCATTTTTCTTGAGCAAAAAAACAGCAGACCACAAAAAGCACATTGAAATGGGAGCTCTTGTTTCCTCAGAGTTCTTGATGGATCTTCTTCACACAAAAACAGGAATTCAAAAAAAAGCACAGCCCTAACCCTGCATAACATTTCTTACATAAATACAATCAATTACCTAAAAGCCACGTGACATTTTTGTCACTGTGACCTTTTAATTTGGCCAGCATTGTATTTGTAATAAAGTTTACTTTATAAGTGAGAAAACTACACATTTATTTAATTACTAGTTATTTTAATCTAAAATACTGTCATTATATTTCAGGGTACTAATTTAGGTAACAATGTATATTTGTATGCCTTATGATTGGTATACCTCTCCTGGAGCCGCCACCTTATCCTGGTGGAGGGGTTTGCGTGTTCCAATGATCCCAGGAGCTAAGTTGCCTGAGGCTTTATGCCTCTGGTAGGGTCACCC
>JAAGVU020000043.1:11432073-11443243 GCA_011763525.2 Mormyrus iriodes | reverse complement strand
GATTCCCCCAGAGGAGCTGGATGAAGTGGCCGGGGAGAGGGAAGTCTGGGTTTCCCTGCTTAGACAGCTGCCCCCGCAACCCGACCTCGGATCAAGCGGGAGATAATGGATGGATGGATGGATGGATGGATGATTGGTATACCTCTAAATGTATCACAGAACTAAACTGTCATTAAAAGAAATACACAGGTGAGATACTTGTGTTTTATAACTTGCACTAATTAAGCCGCCTCTGTTCTCTCCACCACAAGCACAAACACATAACACGTCCCTGTAGACAATTCCTCCAAAAATATATCTGAAAGGTTAGTAAAAGTTGTACACAAACACACACACACACATACACAGTTCATATATTCCTATCATTGTGGGGACTCTCCACTGCTTTCTATGGCATAACCCTACCTAACCGTTACCCAGCCCTAACCTTAACCATTAATAACCAAACAAAATACAAGACTTTTGGCTCTTTTACCTGTTTGATTTTATCCGTTTTTTTTTTTTTTTATAAAATTGAAGTTTATATTGTGGGGATCTGAAAATGCCCCCAAAAGCTAAAAGTAACACGTTTTACTACATTGTGAGGACAGTTAATACCCACAATGTGGCAAATGCATACCCACACATGCAAGCACAAGCAGAGTTCACGAGTAGCCAAAGAGCAAAGATTTACACATTAACATTATGATGAGAAGCATGTTGGTGCCCACAAAAAAACAACAAGCAAACAAGTTGTTTCCTACAACGTGAGTGTGCAAACAGTGCCTGAACCACAGACACACACCCATAACGCGCACCTATAACACACAGCCCACTTTCCCATCCATCTTAGAGCGTGGCCTGCTGTTTTACAGCCAGTTCCACCCTCCTCCTGGTGCGTCATCACGGAAACCCTGTTCCGCCGTGGTCCCTGCATGGGGCGAGTGACGGAGACCTCGGGGACACACGTGCTGGCCCCTTTCTATTTTTGGAGGAGTGACCGGAGCCAGCTGACATCCCAGGGGAGCATCCCTTCCTCGTTATGTGGGATTATGGCCATGGGTCCATGTGCACAGTCTGCTGCTGCTGTGTGTATCAGGAAGGCCTGTTTACAGACAATAGAAGTTTATTTACTACTGCCCGGCACGTTATGGAAAGAGCATATTTATAGCAGACAGGATGATGGCGCTTGCACCGTGTGCCATCGCAAGTTGGGGGGAAAAGACATTAAAAAAATAAAAACATTCCGCTTGGCTAGATTTGCTACAAGGTAATCTATGCAGGGGCTAATTGAAGAGCAAATTTGCAAATGTCACTTGGTCCATGGGCATCGTTTTTGAGAAAATTTCTGTGGACTTAATGAGTTTTGGAAATTTAATGACAGTTCTTTGTTGGATTACAGGACTGAGTGAATCTTTGGTTCTCAAAATTTTAACATACTGTATGATGGTATGATGAGGAAGTCTGACTTTAGGTCATTGGCGGTCTCAACTCAAAAACAGTAATAAAAGACTGAGAAGGTTTTCTGAATGTGCATTCCTAAGATTATTTTTTCAGGTGTTTCAGGATGGACATGGATGGGAATTAAACCATTTTTCCCTGAAATGGTCTGGAATGTTTTGATTCTCTTGGAACAGTTTATCTAGTGACATAACATAAGTGTAAACAAAATGCTTTACGCTGGCAGATGCTAGAGCGTATGTCCCAAGTTGAACCTGGAACATATCTCCTCTTCTGCTTAGTAAGTGTGCATGTACAGTGAAGTCTGGTTTCTTCTCTCATTATGTCATCAGTAGCATCCAAGTCAGAGCCATCTACTGACCAGACAGCCTTGGTAAACACCTCAGCTGCATGAGGGGTCGTCTTGGTTGTGTGACATCAGCCCCATTGGAGAGTTTTTACCCAACAATAATGTAAAATGTTACGAAAAAAAGAAAAGAATTACAATACTTTTGACAAGAGGTGGAGTTTGGGGGTGATGGGGGGCAGTGCCCCCCCTAGTCGCTTGAGTTGAAATTGCAATTATTTGGCAAGACCATGTGCTCTGCTGGCACTTTGCACCTTCACAAAAGTGGTTTGCTAGTACCCAATAGTTAGACAAAATAATCAGTTATGCGTACATCAGATACGTGCATAGAACACTGCTGTAGACCAAGCCTGTGCCATATGTTGCACAATAGGACGGGCCGGGTAGATCTTCTATCTGACTCTCCATTCAAACCCTCTGAGCGCCTTCAAATATCACACCTCTGGGACCAGCGTTCAAGTCTTCGCCCAGGTTCTATGTGTGTGGCGTTTGCATGTTCTCCTTGTGATGTCATGGGGTTTCCTCCAGGTATTCTGGTTTCCTCCCGCGGTCCAAAAACATGCTGAGGCTGGTTGGAGTTGTCATATTGCCCCTCTGTGTGAATGGTGCGCCCAGTAATGGGCTGGTGCCCCATTCTGGTTTGTTCCCTGCCTTGTGCCCACAGCCTCTGCAATTGGCTTCAGACCCCCCCCTCAACCCCAAATGGGATAAGTGGTTACAGAAAATAGATGGAAGTTTCAGCTGAAATATATGGTACTGCACAGAAGTTTTAGGAAGTCAATAAAAATGATGTTTAAATGATATACATATGGGTGTAAAACTATGATATTATATCTATAAAATTGTGTCAGCTTAGTCATTTAAAAACCTTTCCCAAAGTCACGAGTCTACCACCAGCACGCCATGTTTGGCTAATCATTACCTTATTGAGTTATCTACTTAATTAATTCATTGAACTGGTGGCGAAATTTAACATTTACAACGAATGTAATTGTGCCCTTGAGGAGAGGTTTGGGAACCGAGGCAGTTTTCTTCTAGCCATTCAACAAGATATCAGTAACTTTGGTAACACTTGAGGGGACACCAATACTTAGTAATAATAATAAGTAATAAGTAGTAAGTTACTACTGAAGCACAAATCATGAACAAATCATGAACAAATATAGTGGCTAATTATGATGAAATATGTCGATTCATTAATGATGAACAAACATGAGGTCAGTATTTCACTTGTGTTATTCATTTACTTGTTCCTTCAGTAGTTCCTTCAGTAGTTCACAAAGGTTTAGAAAATGAACAGATATAGAAACAAATATAGTAACTGCTTGGGATAAAAGTTGCGTGATAATTCATTAATGAGGAACAAACATGCCATCAGTTTGTAATTAACACTTAGTCTGTGGTTAATTAATACAAGTAATATCATAATATTACATTATTTGTGTCCCCTCAAGTAGTGTTAGCTTAACTTTTTGGAGAACAGAAGAAATTCTGTTTTTAGAGTTATTATTCTCTTACAATTAATTTGCATATTTCTGAGCAAAATTCTGAGCAAATAAACATTTACTGCCAAGCTAGCTTTAGACATTCCCTTTGACTTTCGCACAGTACTTTGTATGTTTGTTTTTTCCTCCTTTTGTGATTTGATTGATGTATTTGCATGGCATGTTTGGTTGTTTATGGTGCTGCTATCTGCTTGGCGGTATGGCACTGCCACAGCAAGGCTAAGAAAACACAGGATGTTAGGAAAATTTGACATGCGGTTAGGAGAATGTGAATCTTTAAATTGCGCCTAATGCTTGACTGTGTGACGGATTGGCATCCCTTCCATGATATCTCGTACCGAATAATTACTGGGATAGTCTCCAAGAACTTGTTAAGTGGTTATTGAAAATAGGTGGATGGATAGATGGATGGACGGATGGATGGATGGATGGATGGGTATGTCAGTGATGGATTTATCTGTCTACTGAATATGGGGGTACTGTTATGGAATTGCAGAGCATGAGCAGATGTAGTTAAAACTGAAAGTTCCCTCAGTTCAGAAACTCAGCCTTTCAGAGGCCTTAAACACTTGGAACAATCATTCATTAAAATTGAAAGGACAGCTCTACACTTGCATGACGATAGAAAAGTGGCAGTATTACTGTGTGTTTATAACTAATCCTGGATGAAAACATAGTTCCATTCTTGCTCCAGGAAGGATCTTCCCTCCTGACTCTCCCCTCTATTTTTAATACAGCACCTAGCTCACAGGAAGCACATTGATCTGGTAAAAAAGAACATTTCCTCACCACATACAATGGCTCCCAAGACTAAAAAAAATAGAAATGAGGTAGCATAGAAAAGCCACATTATTTTACACAAATCAGGAAAAGAAACACGTGGAAATTGACACGAAGGTGCTGCTTAGGCTTGTTACAGATAACCTAACTAACTTCCTGTTTGGGGACTGGATAATCATCATGACAGGAATGTTATGGGCCCAGGTCATCCACCACCAAGGTTAATCGAGCTTCTTAACTGCGAATGTTCTCTTGCAGATGGAAGCATTTAACACATGTGCCCCTTTCTCTTTTACGGGCAGGAGGAGTCACGGAAACAAGCGTGGGAGTATCAGGAGACCATGAGATGGCAGAACTGAGAAATTCAAGAGACTCAAGTTAAGTACAACAGGAAGCTGAGGGAAGAGAGTGAGTCAGTTCAAGCAGCTGGGATCCAGCCTTTCCACCCTGGGCTTCACGTAGAGGTGATAATGCCTGATGATAATACTGTAAATTAACATCAGTCCTCCAGGAGCATTTCAGTGCAATTCAAGCCAAGCTGCAAAGGTGCACCTGATCCTTTTCCGGAACATGGTGAGCGTGATACCCATGCAAAGAGTCAAAAGCAATTAAGAAAACAAGATTTAGACAGCAAGGGCGATGCTTTTGCACTGAGAGATGATTAAATTGCCATCACAGCTGGCCACCTAACCATAACCACTAAGCTCAAAAAATGCATAGGAACACCTGTGTAAAAATATACACGTAATTCAGTGACAGATAAATTATTCCAACACACATCTTCCCTCTGAGGTTGGATGTTTATGCAAACACATTTGTGTTGTTGCATAATTATAAGCCTTGGATTTTAATGAGATTCATTTTTTATTATATCTGTGGAACTTGTTCATGTGTGGAGTCAAGACAACCTTCTGTTTGAATCAAGGCTCTTAAATCTGCAGCAACAGGCCAAAAAATAAACTGGGGCTGTAACTCGATCTCTTAAGAGCAAAGGGAAATATCGGCAGTAATCAGCAGAGGTGGATAGTTCAGGTGCAGGAAATAGAAATCCAGAACTAGATTTTATTTCAACCGGCCAGTTGAATACTCTGTGACTGTGTCTGTTTATATGCAACTGGTTGGTTGAAACTAAATCTTGGTCTGGATTTTTACTTCCTGGACCTGAACTATCTACCTTTGGTATTCAGGACCTCTCACAAGTTCTTGAAGGTCCTGCCATTTCCATGCTCAGATTTGGATATTGAATTGACAAGAATGTGGCATCTGCCCCAAGAAGAACCTGAAATACCAGACAAGTGCAATGCTTGGACAAAGTCAGTACTTCAAATTGTGTCACGTGTCAGGTACCACTGTATCTCCAACACTCCATGTGCAGAGATAATGACAGTGGTCACTCTTATTCAGGTCAAGTTTGTGCCATTCCTCTGTCCCCATGAAAGGTTTAAAACAATCTACAGCAGGGCTTTCATTGTTATACAGAATGTCACAAAACGCTTTTCACACAGCACAGCAGGGACACAAAAGACAAGATTTGTAAAGTTATACAAAGATGGATAAAATGTCTTAAGTCTATTCCTTTCCATGCAATATAGAACAAAAAAGCTGAAACAGCAGCTGTATATATGGCACTAAAACAGTTATATTTTCATTAAAAAGACATATATTTCATAGTAGTTACACAATGATTTTTTTCCCCTCACTAATTGGTGTGCTTCTTATGAAATGGTGCGGTCAGCTTATACACTTTCCACGGTGGCTGAGCCCACTGGCTGTCACCATGGTGATATAACTAGTAACCGTAGCTGCCAGTGCACAAGCCCACCCCCGGCCAATGATCAGTGCTACAAGTGGGGTGGGGTTATCGGGTGATTCTAGGACAACCTGCAAAGGGCTGAGGGTTTTAGTGAAATGTGGACTCAGTCAGTCACTAATCCCTAATTGAGGTATGAACACAGCAGCTACAAGCCACAATGAGATGTCAAGCGCACAGGACAGAGTGAAGTGGCAAAGCCATTGTCAGACGCGATGAATAGCAAAGCTGGCAGCTGACAAGAATGTAAACACATTCTACACATATCTTTCGGCTTAAATATTTATAGGCAAACGGACAGATATATCATGATCTCATGCTTCATCGATCAGATTTTCAATGGTGTGTGTGTGTGTGTGTGCAGGGAAGGGAAGTGTTCCAAGGGTGAGGCAAAAGCAAATAAGCAAATAAAACAGTTTTGCTTGTCAGTTTTTCACCGGATCTTTGCTTTGCATGGCTTGTCTCCCTGGGTTTAGCCTGAATGTGCTTAATAGCGCCCCCCCCCATTCTATCTTCCAGTTTCCATGTCACATGGAACCGATCACCATCCCAACAGACGCCGTCTTTCAGATACAGATCTCTTTCAGTTTAATGGCCCATTAAAGTCGGTATCATAATACGGATTTCAGCACATGTATGATCCTCGGTCGCAACACGATGTTCCAGTTACAGGCCACATAATATACAGGAGTGGTCTGGGGCATTTCAAAGAGAGGCAAACACAGAGTCAATTAACTTGGAAAGTTTTCACGGCTGATGGCTAATGAGGGCGGACGGGTCAATTTAGCCCATTAATTACGCCGATGGCTATCGCCCGGCTTCTGACTGAAGTCAACGTATTAAGAAATATTTCCAGGAGTTGTGAGTTAAATTGGATGGAGAAGGGTCACACTGACGGCAGATGTGTTTCAGATGAAAGGCTTTATTATACTTACCTGGAATAAACAACGCAAATGAAAGGTTTATGAGGATGCCACGTGTCCACCAAGCTGAGCAGCACGCCGCTTTCCGGCCCGGGAGCGTGCTCAGACCCTGATTGGCCGCATCACATGCGAGTCACTGCTCCTGCTTTTCATAGCGCTGAGGGTGATGGATTTATATGTGTGACGCTTGTCAGATAGGGGTGATGTTAGTGGGGGTGATCAACTCCAAAACATGTCCAGATAATAAGACAAATTGCTCGCAGTTATACTATTTTGGACGGGGGAGCTAGTGTGCTGGGGAAATTAGGATGTTCTTCCAGTACCCAGATGTACAAAAGCTCACGTATGGTAACGGAGTCCATGTGAATATAACTGCGTGATTTCATGCACACTCCCTGTGAGGAATGCCTGCAGATCTTAATGGGAAGGGAGTGATTGTAAAACACATGGTGTGCCCACTTGTACAAGTAACTGGCACATGTTTAGGAAGAACCTCTGAGCTTGCAAAGAGAAAACGTCTTCTGCCCCAGCACCTCTTAACAACAAAGTCTAAGCTGGAAGCTTATTTCCATAGAGAAACAGAATAAAAATAAATCATCCATGGGCAGAAAATATCAAAACAGTACTGTTGCTCTTCTTCGATCTCATTATCCCAAGTGTTTCTCAATCACTCTAATTTTTTTTTCCCCCAAATAAGAGGCTTATATCTCACACAGAACAAAATATCAGCATGAAGAAATTAATTAAACTTGATGAAGAGTCAGGACAGTATGATGGCCTAGTGTGTAGTACTGAGGCATTAATATTTACGTAACATATTTATAGCAGAATCTCTGTCCCACGCAATGTACCAGTGAAGCAGAACTGTGGATTTGGTTTCTGCTGCTGCATGTCTGTGTCTGGAGTTTGCAGGTTTTCGTTCCGCTAGTGTAGGTTTTCTCCAGGTATATCAGGTCCAAAAACACGTGGTTAGGTGAATTGTCGTATGACGGACTGGCATCCTGTCCAGGGTGTCGCTTGCCTCATGCCCTGGGCTCCCTGGTATACGCTCCAAAAAACTATGGACCAAACTCAAAAATTGCAAAACATTAAAATTTTAATGGTCTCAGCAGCAAATACCCGGACGATATTTTGGAATATATTTGAACACCCAGACGTGTTAGTTTGAATTTTATATCAAACATTTAAGTCTTTTCATGATTTTATCTTTGCGTACAAGAAGTCTTTAAGTGAATTTCCCTGTTTCCAGCATTTTCCCACAACACTTCATGGCAGCAGCGATCAGTGTAGCAAATGGTGATTTTTTTAAAAATTTTGCTAATTATCTGACAAATTATTTGTGTTAAGACAATTAAAAGCTTAATATTTTACAATTTTGGATTTGGTCTCCAGGCTCACCATGAACCTGAACTGGATGAACAGACGATGGAAAGACGATAATAAGTCGTTGCACTTTAATCTTCTGATCTGCATAACCATTCAAAATCCTTGGTGACATTACACTCCCCCAGCTATAGAGGCATCTAAAAATACCCGAGGAGCACTGACAGCTAATCACTGCGTGGTGGAATGAAGCCCCCACTTCCATGTGGCACCACCAGCAGCAAAGCGTGAGACTCAAAATCAATGAGCATGAACTATAAGCAAATAAGCTGGGTAATGCCTGGACAGAAAAAGCTGCCATGAATGAACAGTGATCTGCATTAGGGGGATTCTTCTCCAGCGTTTCTATATTCCAGCTAAATTGTCCAAGTGGTCACTGGCTCAACCTATGTACACTATATGAACAAAAGTATTGGGATACCTGGCCATTTCACCTAGAAGAACTTTTACGACATCCCAGTCTAAATTCATAGCCATCAATATGGAGTTGGTATCCCCTTTGCAACTATAACAACTGCTACTCTTCTGGGAAGGCTTTCCACAAGATCTCAGAGTGTGTCTGTGGGAATTTTCCTATTCAACCAGAAGAGCATTTCTGAAGTCAGGCACTGATGTTGGACGTGAAGACCTGGTTCGCAATCTCTGTTCTAGTTCATCCCAAAGGGGTACGAAGGGGTTGCGGTCAGGGCTCTGTCCGGGCCAGTCAAGTTCTTCCGCACCAAACTCATCAGCCATGTCTTTATTATTATTTTGTGCACTGGGGCACAGTCATACTGGAACAGAAAATGCTATTCCCCAAACTGTTCCCAAAAAGATGGAAGCATAGAATTATCCAAAATGTATTGGTATGCTGCAGCATTAAGAGTTTCCTTAACTGGACCTAAGGGGCCTAGCCCAACCCTGGAAAAACATCTCCACACCATTATCCCTCCTCCACCAAACTTTACAATTGGCACAATACAGTCAGGCAAGTGCTGTTCTCCTGGCAACCACCAAACCTAGACTCATCCATCGGATTGCCAGACAGAGAAGCATGTTTCGTCACTCCACAAAACACGTTTACACTCCTCCAGAGTCTAGTGGCAGTGTGCTTTACATCACTCCATCTGACACTTGGCATTGCGCTTTGTGATGTGAGGCTTGCATGCAACTGCCCGGCAATGGAAGTCCATTCCATGAAGCTCCCGGTACAAAGTTTTTGTGCTGGAGTTAATGCCTGCAATTACTGAGCCAACAGAACGTTGGCAACTTTTACGTACTATGCGCCTCAGCACTTGGTGACCCCATTTACTTTATGCTGTGTGCCACTTCATGGCTGAGTTTCTGTTGTTCCTAAACGACCCATTCTTTCATAAATGTTTGGAAACCTGACTGCATGACTAGGGGCTTAATTTTATATACTTGTGGCTATGGGTCTCAATGAAACACATGAATTAAAAAAATAAGAGGTGTGTACCAAAACCTTTGTCCATATAATGTACAAACAACAACAGATACTGTTACAGGAGCTATCCTAACTTTCACCGAGGTCAACTACTGACCTGTAGCTTCTGCTTTATGTACTGTACTGTGCAAAAGTCTTAGGAAGTCAAATAAAATGATGTTTAAATGATCTTCATGTTGGCGTAAAACTATGATATTACGTCTGTCAAATTGTGTCACCATAACCTCTTCTAAAGTCACCCCAGTGTTTGCAACAACCATTCCAAGACATCCATGTATTTTTTGACTCAACCCCTAGCACATGTCATATGGCTAATAGCTCCTTGACTTTTTAAAATGTTTAATTTATTAACTAATCTATTAATTATTTTATTAAATGAGTGAGCTGGTGGTGAAATTTAACATGGAACAGCTGAGATGCCCATGAGGAGAGGTTTGGAAACTGAAGTAATGTTCTAATAGCCATCCAACACGATTTTGGAAACTTCTTAGTGAGCAGCAGCAGTTCTTCTTATTTTTTAATTGGCACTCTTAATTTGCATATGTTAAATTGTTAAATTGTTTTTTAACACTGTTTTTCTTCTGAGCAAATTTACACTTACCACCCAAATAAATAGTTATGGGCCTATTCATTTCAATGAAAAGGCCCATATTACTCTTCACCTAGTTAACGATATTTTCCGGCTTTGCGCTCAGCCAATGAAATGCATGGAACTCACTTTGGTGCCAAGTCGTAGGGCTAGCCTAGACGGACGGATTGACATATCGTTTGTCTCGGTGCACCTCACGGATCGCGTGCAATCCCTTCTCAAAGTCGAAAAAAATCTTTATTTATTATGAGCCTATTCATTTCAATGAAAGGCCCATATTACTCTTCACTTAGTGAACGATATTTTCCGAATTTGCGCTCAGCCAATGAAATGCACGGAACTGACTTTGCTGCCAAGTCGTAGGGCTAGCCTAGACGGACGGATTGACATATTGTTTGTCTCGGTGCACCTCACGGATCGCGTGCAATCCCTTCTCAAAGTCGAAAAAAAACTTTATTATTATTATGGGCCTATTCATTTCAATGACAAACACCATAGTAACGCCTACCGATACCCTAGCAACCACCTAGCAACATCCTAGCAACCACCTACAATTGCCTAGCAACACCCTAGCAACCACCTAGCAACCACATAGAAACACCCTAGCAACGCCCTCCAACACCTTAGCAACCACCTGGCAACACCCTAGCAACCAGCTAGAATTGCATAGCAACACCCTAGCAACCACCTAGCTACACCTAGCAACCACCTAGAAACAGCCTAACAGTGCCTAGCAACCACCCAGAAACATCATAGCAACCACCAAGCAACACCCTAGCAACCACCTAGAATTACCTAGCAACACACTGGCAACCACCTAAAAACACCCTTGTAACGCCTACCGATACCCTAGCAACCACCTACAAACACCTGAGCAATGCCCTCCAACACCCTAGCAACCACCTAGCAACATCCTAGCAACCACCTACAATTGCCTAGCAACACCCTAG
>JAAGVU020000043.1:11389832-11409029 GCA_011763525.2 Mormyrus iriodes | reverse complement strand
CATATTGTTTGTAGCCTGGTTAGCACATAATCATTATGCTAGAAAACATCACCTTCTACTGGGCATGTAATGATCTGCAGTATTTTTTCTCATTAGAATGTCAAGTTATATGTTCACAGTAATTTTGGTGAAAGTAACTGAAAAGTTACGGAAGTCATGTAACAATTACAATTCTGAGACAGTAATATTGTAAGGTAGCGGATTACATTTGCATGCAATAATGTATACTGTATTACACTTTGCAAGTAACTTGCACAACACTGCCTAGTAATCGCTTCAACCGAACTTGCCAAACTCGTTAATTTGTCGACTGCCATAGAGTCGGTAGTAGTTAGCCACAGGCGGTATGCGGAGGGGCACTGAAGGCAATCTGGCCGCTCTCTATGAAAAGCAAATGTAAGTCAATTTAAAAAAGGCTGCTCTGTGTGTTTATATGATAATTTGTCAAATTTTTAAGACTTTGACCTGTACAATGCGTGGATGAACGAAAAGTTTGATTCTTTTAGATTTGAAAACCAGTCCGACTGATTTACTGAGAAGAACCGGTTCAAAAGAACGAATCGGACATCACCATCGTTCATTTGGATAGCTGTTTTTGCGTGCAAGTAGTGTTTTTCATCAAGACCATTTCGCGATGAAGTTTGCGTAGCGCTTTTCTCTTTGACTGAAAATCGCGCAAATACAAATGCGACTTTGCGTTATATATCAATCGCGTAAGAACAGATTCACTCTGTGATGTCGTGCGTTGCAGCAGGATTTGACTGTGCATGCAAACTGCACAGAAACGGACTCAGAGATGCTCCCAATCCTGGAGATGTAATTCCTACATTGCAATTATAATAATCTACAAGCAAATATAGAGTTCTTTTTTATGTTAAATGCTATACTTAATAAATGTCTGATATGCTTTATTCTATGTAATCCAAATGTACCAATCGATGCAATGCCTTTAAAAACTGCACCTGACATATTATTACATTTATTGTGCCTGTAATAGCTTTGTTCAGATAAGAGAACAAGCACGCAATCTCTCATTTGAGGTATAAAGTGCAGAGTTAGCTGCACTGCCCATGTAGAGAACAGGAGAGTTGATATGCGCACTGCTTCTCAGAGCAGAGGTCTCCAGGGACAGCAGTGCAGATTAAGCCCACTTTGCCGATTGAAGCCGTCCCAGACTCAAGCCTGGACCTAAAGTGCTGCCCAATCCCCTAACATAAAGTTTGATAATGACATTGAATGGTGGTCCATGTGACACTGCAATGTGGCCTTCTGGTCAATATTATCACTCTTAGCTTAATCCTCTGTCTCGTCAGCTAACTGTAAGATGTTCAGGCAGCTTAATTGACACGAGGGGCACTTGTCCCATTCCATGTGGGGGCCAGGCACGTGCGCAACCCAAGCAGCTTAACCGCCCCCCCCCCCAACAATGTCCCATCTTCACTAATCGGGGGATTCATTCCCAACAGCTGGCCATAAATCCATGTCTCACACAGCAGATTGCCGTTTGGTTCTCAGAAAAAGAAATGAATATCTGTGATCAGAAAACACTCTGTTAAGGGCCGGGACACTAGCACCGACCCACTGGACTGGCCAGAATGTCAGACAAGCTGGCTACTGCAGTTTCCACTCGAGGCTGACAAGTTTTCGGACAAGCTGTAACTATAATGTCGTCATGAGAGAACAGCTCGCCACAAACAGGACGTGACCATGTGGTGTGAATGCCGTAATGCTGACGTGCAAAAACTTCATGCTATTTGCTGTGACTAGCTTACACCGCAACCCTGTACTGGACCATATGCAAGGCCGACTCAACAATTTTTTGGGTCCTAATCAAAACATAAGTTATAGCCCCTTGCCAGGGGTGGATAAGCAGGGTTCCTGATTTTATTTGCCCTATGCAGCCGCTTGCTATGCTTATGCCTTGGGCTGATTCTGACCACACGGTATACTGGTATAATGTTTTTAAAAGGTGCTGCTATTTGCTGCAGATAAATTGTTGTGGAAGCTGTAACGCATCATGGCAGCATGAAGTTCCCTGAGCTGACCTTCCTCACAGCCTGCAACATGACCTGCTCTCTTAATATAGCTCCTTTTGAGCCATACAAAACTCTGCAGAGGAAGTGAGGTAAGCAGCGCAGAAAAAATAAGGCATCCATGTTGAGTCTCGGTTGGAGCTTCAAGCTAATGAAAAAGTGACGCACACTCAGTCACCCTTCCTGGCTGAAATGGGAGTTCGGAGTACATTCGGCGTTTTGGGCTGGGAGCTCAGTCACCCTTCCTGGCTGAAATGGGAGTTCGGAGCACATTCGGCGTTTTGGGCTGGGAGCTCTGCGTGAAGCTGCAGCGATGGAGCATTTTTGGACATTTCTGCCATGTTTCAGTCACAGCTCATGTTTAAAGACTGTCAGGTGGCATAATTGCGTGGTGACATAGGCCCAGACAGGGAGCCATGGGAATATTCTGAAAGCTACAGGCGGGGGGGGGACTACTGGAGCCATGGTGACCATGCGTTACTAGGCAGCGATACGCCACCTAACCTCCGAGAAAGCCAGCGGAATTTGTGAACCCAGGGGGGTGAAGGAACTGGGCAGAAATCTGGGCCCAGCCTTTGCGTGATCTCTCTAAACACTAACTCTGAGCAGAACAAATTTTCAGTGAAGACTCATTACGGTTGTTGACTGCCACCGTCGGCCCAGTATGAAGTGCGCGTCCAGCAGCAGAACCAATTCCGAGGTAGAATATGGCATCCAGCCTGGCTAATCAGGCACTTTAACCAGACCAATAGCCCCCCAGAACGATAGTGACATAAATAAGACATGAAAAAACAAATGCCACAGGAATACTAACGGCAGGGGTGATTTTTTTCTGAAGGTGTGGAGGGCTGGGACACGGCGGGGTATTGTACTGAACCTGTAAATGACACATTCATCAGCTAAAATCACCTGGATGCCACCCAGGAGGGTAAGCTTTGTAATTGCCTTAGCAGCACAAGCTTGCAGGAAGGAAAGCAAGATAAAACGAGTTACTATTGGTGGAGGTGGGATGAAATACCATGTTTACACTGTATCATCCACTGCTCCACCACGACAGTACTGATTGGTCAAACTTGAATAGTTAAAAAGAAATTGACGTAATTTAGTGTCATTTAGAGGTCAACATCAGCAAAATCCATCCATCAAATATATTAATTGTCCATACTCCTTATCTAGTGGTATCATGGTAAGCCTGGAGCATATACCTGGAAGACCAGGGCACAAGGTTTTTGACACTCCGGACAGGAAGACACTTAGAAATATAGAAACGCAACCTAAAACTAGACAGATTAATTCAACAGAGGCATTATTATCAGTGGGAATTATTAATCACAGTCTTCAATTCCAGTATCAATTATATGTTCTCAGTTGTTTCACATGTGGCCAATTTGGTGGCAGGAAACATAGCATAATAAAAATGACCTGGAGAAATATTTCAAGGTCTTCAGGGCACTGAGCTACATCATGTTAGTAAAGATGAACTACAGCTAACCTTAACTACAACAGGGCATTTTAATTACATCTTTGGCCGAAACAGAAACACATGCCAGTCAGTTAGTTTCATAGATACAAGTCTTCTTTACATTTTATTTCAGCCAGATGATTTCACTGCACGTCAAGAAAGAGAGCCTTGCATGTAGATCACACAGGAGCAGTCATGTTTGGAAGATGTGATAATATTTATAGACTCATAAGTCACAGGAAACTGACCCAGATGAAAATCTGTCCTCACAGGCTGGGCAGACGTTATTAATAATCTATGCTCCCCCTTACACCCCCATCCCAAGCCTGGCCATTATCAAAAAGGCACAATGACTATGTGCGCCATGCAAAGCTGAAACACACACACATTGGATGAGGCTGTCATCAGGCACAAACAGCACAATTAACAAGACCCCACCTTTTATCCCAGAACTGCCTGACCCATTTACCAGTGACCCAATTCTGTGCCAATAACAGGTCTGGGTGGGGGGGGTGGGGAGGTGGCACACCTATTGTTCCCAGCACATCCGAGGGGGCCTTTTTTAGGAAGCTACGTAGCTGACGGCTGTGCCGCCCACCTCCCTCCACCTGTCACCGTTTCAGCCTTGTTCTGCTGAAACAACATAAACCGTAGCTACTTCCTCAACAGATCAACCTAAGTGAGACTCACCCAGCACATGTATACATGTATTTCCTCGTCGTACTATTTAATATGGGCCTTTTTATTTAACAACAGCCACCCTGTTGTGGTGTTCTATTGGCTGATGACATCCCACACTATGACAAACCCGACACGGAATCATAAAGTGCTGAGTGGTGAAATGGGACCTCAAATGGCAGAGGGAATCTCAAGCAAACTGGTAAATGTAGCAGCACCTTGCACAGTGTATTGGTGCACCTACATTTCATGTGATGGACCAGCATCCTTTCCTTTGCTTTTGCTGGGAAAGAGTTCTAGCTCACTTGACCTTGTGCCGGCAATTAGCAGAAACCAAAATTAAAATGCGCAGCTGTTAGTATTCAGGTGAAGGGATGTGTTATATATTAGATCATAAACTTTCACCTTCTGTTTTGAGAGCAATGTCATAAACTAATTAAAAAAGAGTGTTGGTGCCCATAGTCGAGTGAAACCTTGTTTGAGTCATGATCAAAATAAATTCCATTGTTTGGCAGTGCAACCAAATTAAAATGTTTATATTAATAAATTTGTCATCATTGCAGAATGCATGTAAGAGAAACAGTATCATAACCTGTGTGGGGGGGAGGGGGGGTCAAACGTTTTCCTGGACATAGGGGGTCCTTTGATAAAAAAAAAGGTTGAGAATCGCTGGTCTAATGTAGACTTTACAGACACCAATTAGCCTAAATGCATGTGTTTGGACTGCAGCAAAGCACTGAGGTACCCGGAAGAAACTCAAACATCACAGGGTGAACATGCAAACTCACACACACAGCAGAGGCAGGATTCAAACCCATACCCCTGAAGGAGTGAGGCAATAGTATAACCCACTGAGCTATGCCACCCCCTTACCCTAGACACATTCTGCAAATATAATTTCATTACTTACTTTAATTTCTGTTTTCCCTGCTACAATGACCCAGTCCCTGCTCAGCCTCTGTTCTCCCTGAAAATGGAAACCCCAGATTAAATCATCCCCCCGTCCATCCATCCATCCATCCATTTTCTGAAACCACTTGTCCGCTTCAGGGTTGCGGGAGGTCCAGAGCCTATGGGCGTGAGGCAGGGAATAACCTGGGCTGGTTTGCTGTTATGTCAGGGGAGAGCCTCACATCAAGCTGCTGTCATAGTGAGACAGCTGCTGTATATTACGGCAGTGAAACCCCAGAAGCGAGTGTCCCCTCTCCCAATAAATGGAACCCCAGAAAACTCATCGCCGCTCTAGCAGATGAACACAAACAAAACCATAAACCAGGAGTTAAGGCTCTGAGATTGATAAGTTAACAAGCCTCAGATGTAAGCAGGAAAACGAGGTAGAGGCGGAGTTTGTCTGTCACCCACCGATTAAACCAAGCGGCAGCCTCCTTGTGAAGGATTCTACGGATCTGAAAGAAGTGGTATTCCTTGCTTCATGAGCACTTTGAAACAGTAGTTCAGAAAAACAAATTTGTATTCCTTATACTTTATAACTTTAAAAAATTTGCTAAATTATGTTCAGGCATAAATCAGCATGTAATGAAAAAGTGATTTACTGCATTATCGCTAGTGTACATTAATTGCACCTTAATAATTGTGGGTAGCCACCTTTTCCAGATATCACCATATCACACATTTTTGCGGGTCCTTTTATTTGCTCTCATGATCCAACAATTTGCGGTTTTAAAAGACCAGTGGCTCAAAACTATATGTATTTCTGCGAGTGGGTGTGTGCAAGATGCAGCAATACCACATCCAGAATAGAACCATAAGCCATGTTCTTTCCGGAACAAGTCCTAGATAATTTGAGCCTTAATTAGAAGAACACAGCTCGACTGATAATCAATGAATGAAAGGACTTTTAAATGGGACTTTACTGAAGGTGGTTTTTAATCCTCTGAAGAATTTCACTTAAGCTTCAGACTATCTCAGGGTCGTATCTTTTGTGTACTCTGTACTTGTTAACCTAAGTCAAGGTCAAGGTTTTTACAATGAAGTTTAATCAAAGTACAGTCACCTCTTCACATTCAGGAGGGTTCGGGGTGCAAGGTCCTCAAGAATGTGACGATTCACGAATAAGGATTCTGCCCATTATTAAAAATGCAGTTGGCAACTAAAACATGAGTGAGACTGGTTACTGAGACAAAAATGTACAGCGTACCCAAGCCAAGATGCACAGATCCCAGAGTTCTTTTAATACTAAATATAACTTTCAATATTAATATAGTATTATTAGATACAGTATGCAAGGACACTAATAAATATGACACTAATATTTATATATTGTATGATTTTATGCGATCCAAATCATTTAAAATATTTTATATACATTTTTGGCTTACGTGCCATTCAGAACTATTCCCATTTAATTGTTCAAAGCTAACTCATGAATAAGTGAAACTGCAATGTCAAGTTCGTCAATCTGGAGGGACAAGTCATCTGTTTGGTTGGTCCCACCTCCTCTAGTTGCATGGACCTACCTCCTCTACAATCTGACTGGTTAACTCTGCATCAATCATTTTTCATTTTTGCCCTCAGAACATTTTTGTGTAAGTGAAACTCCCATGAACTATATGAATGCGAGGTTATGAAACGGGAACTTTGCAACAAACAACCCCTGTGGGTAATTAAGGGGCAGCAGAGAGCAGTCACCTGTGCAGGCACCAGCCTCTCTTCTTCATTTTCACCAACTTGAGCATAATGAGCTCCTCTTTACGGTACCTTACTTATTGCTGACTAGAGTCTTAGCGGCAAATCCCAGCAGGCACCATTTGAGCCTCTGCTGGAGGGGGAGACGTGTAGAATCAAAGAAACAGGAAGAGCGAGTGACAGGGGAAGAGAGTGTGGAGTCATGGGTAATGACAGTTTGGCAGAGTGGGTTATGTGCCTGTAGGAGTTGTGCTGGCTCTTAGTACTACTGTGTGTCGTCTACTGCGAAGGGTGTTGGCTTGCCAGTCTCAGGCCTTTCCGCTGCCATCCTGTGTAATTGCAGTACCAGGTGTTAAAGAACCGTCATGGCCAAAGTGGATCTAGGAGCTTCAAGGGCGATTGCGCAGGAGATGTCGATAGCTGGGTAGCTGGGCATGCTGCATCACATTTGTCTGAGGGGCACGCATCTTCAGAGATGAAGAATACATTTCCCAGATGCCATTGCTTAATGGCAACGATAAATTTGGGTTCGGGAACAGCACTCTCATTTATGGCATCGATTTTTCTCCCTTAATACGAGGCCAAATGAACTAATGAGAGGGAATAGATGTTAACAGGGCAGCGTCTGCCAGCATACAGTCCAGACGCATTAACCAATGGACTGGCCCGAGTCAATAGCGATGCTTATTACTGTCTAATGCTCCTGTTGTTCGGCTTGAGTAATAAGGTTGCCACACACATTCTCTCACAACACGAGGCTGCTATACACTCAGCAACGGGAAATCCAGGCGGTCGATTGACTTTGGAGAAAGCTTAGCTTGCTTCTTAATTTAGGTTTTGATGTATATAAAAGTGAGCATGGAGTAATGCCATGACATCCACTTACTAACACCTGGCAGTCAGATCAGAGCAGGTCACCCTATATCAACCCTTCCTCCTCATTCTCCAGATGGCTCCATCTAGATGGTCCTTTTTATTGACAGTTTTGCATGAAGAGCATGGATGCCATTGCCCAGTGTATCTCTAGCTTTTACTGTGGTGACCGTCAGACAGAATTTGTGAAGCCAGTTTGATAATAACCAGAAATCGCAGCATGTCCTGGACTAACGAGGGAAATGTACCCCTCGGTTTAATGATGGCTTTAATTATTTCCGTATCATTTGGACAGTTCTCACATTGAGACTCCAAGAACATGGCTTTTGCATTGCGGTCCAGGTCCGTTTTCAGCAGAGAACAACATAATTACAGCGAGAAGTGGGAGTCGAGGTTCGTGACACATATCTCGCTATTAGGGTGGCTACATAATTGTCAGTTCTCGGCATGCAGCATCTAACGGAAATGTCTGTATGTACCAGAGTTGCAGGGGTGGACTTGACTTGCAGCCTGCGTATGAATTAGCAGTATTCAATCAGCATTACAATGTTCAAATAAGCAGCCCATGTTAGATTAGCTTATTAGACTACACAGATACAGTCTGTCATGATCTAGGGCCAGTCTTGCTGTTAAATCTGGTATTGAGGGTATCACTATTGCATAACCACTGAAACAACTATCCAAGATAGTGTCAGGGACAATGGACACCAGGCATATAACCTCGAGAACATATTTAAACACAAGCAAGTTATCAGATAATGACCACTATCTATCCATTCATCCATTTTCTGTAACCACTTATCCTATTCACGGTCGCGGGGGGGGTCCATGATAATATTTATTGACTCATAGGCCACAGGAAACTGACCCAGATGAAAATCTGTCCAAACAGGCTGGGCAGACGTTATGGGCGCACGGCAGGGAACAACCCAGGATGGGGCACCAACCCATCGCACAGTACACTTACACACCAGTCAGTCACACAAGCACACCTATGGACAATTTGGTAACTCCAATCAGCCTCAGCATGTTTTTGGACTGTGGGGGGAAACTGGAGTAACCGGAGGAAACTCCACGACGAATCAGGGAGATCATTCCACACAGAGACTTGAACCCTGGTCCCAGAGGTGTGAGGCACCATTCATGGTATAAATGGTGTGTGATTTTGCCCTGTGATGGGTTGGCACCCCATCCTAGGTCGTTCCCTGCCTTGCACGCATAGGCTCTGGACCTCCCGCTACCCTAAATCGGACAAGAGGTTTCAGAAAATGGATGGAAGGATGGATGGATGGATGTTTATAATGCATTATGAATGCATTATAATGTGTTATGAATGAGTTCATAACTTTCTATATATATGACATTCATAAACAATGCTACTGGGAAATGTCACCACTCATATCGTTCATTGTAATTACCTCTATTATAATTTTATGTCTCTTGTTCCTCTCTATTCAGTTGAAATAAGAATGATTCTAGTCGCAATAACCCTGGATCACTTTCATGTTGAAAAGTGAGGATGAACAAATCTGGTTGTTACTTTTGTCACATCTTTTCTCAACGTACCTGTAAATTGCTTTGTGAAAGCTGAGATCCTCTTTGTTCTGGAAAAAGGCTGGGGTTATTTCAATGACTGTAAAAAGTACAGGCCATTCTAATTAGGATCCAGGAACACTGCCTGAAGACATCTAAACAATCTGCAGAATTCCCCTGCTATTTTCTCAGATTATTTTTTCAATATGTCATTGTTCAATTCCCTTCTCGGTCGTTGTATAAACAGAAAACCCTGTGAATTCTTTTTAAAGCCAGGACAACAGATTTCGAAAGCTTCAAGTCTGATATGCTGAAGTTGACTTGACACGTTCTAAATCTTTCTTGGGAGATAATAAGTTGCTGCAGTCGGGGATCTAAAACAGACGGGGCACAATTTTACAGGTAGCGACACGCAGCAGGTGATCACAGAGCTGTAATAATTCTGCCCTCAGCACAATGACAGTGCACCTTGCTGCAGTCTCCAGATAATGACACATAAGGCTAGGTGTGCCGTAGCAGCTTCATACTGTTCAGTCTCTGAACATTACTACACATAAATAGAAATGCCTTCATATAGGGAGCGTCTGCAAAGATCCCTCAACTAATCCCGCTCCCTGAGAGTTACACTTATAACCTACAATAGCTATGTCATTAATGAAGGTCCCCTCGTGAAGGCTTAACGCATGCCTATGAAAATACACAGAGCTCCTCAAACAGAAACAAGACACTGCGCTCGTCTCCATTTCTGAATAGGCAGAAATTCACTGCGGATCGAGGGTGCAGTGGAAAATTCGGACAGCCACTGGATGGTGACCTAAAGGGTTGTTTTGCCTTCTCTTCGTTTCTTGCAATGAGAGCTTGCCCGTAGCAATTAATTGATGTTGCGCATTTTCAGCAGGTTGCAGCTTTGTCAGCGTCCCTGCAATGCAGCAGAGATTTAAAACACAGAAACGCCCGCAGCCAGAAGTAAATTTACAGATTACAGTCTCTGGAATATTTCATAAGAATTTATTATTAATTATGTACAATGTTTCCAAAACATGTCATATGCTTATAATAAAGTTTAGTAAAATTATCTTCACATGGGAGGGAAGGACTGACCTATTGAACCCAGATGTGCTTGCTGTCAACATTTGCTTCTGTAATTAAATAGAAAGCTGGTTTCTTTAATCTGTGTGAGGCATTGGTAAGCTTTTAGCAAAATAAGATGAAGACCATCTGTCGATTGTCAGAGGTGTTGGGGAGATATTATTGCTGTAGAAGTAAACTTTTTCATGCCATATTTCAGAAAGCAAACTGCATATTTTCGACTAAAATGAGTCCCTAATACATGATTATTTTTTGGATGGAATGGATTTTCTTTGAGAGCAATCGAATTAAGTTGTGTGCTACCCCTGGAAACAGAATATATTAAGCTATACCTGTTGATTATCAGTACTTGAAATATTTTAAAGGTCTCGGATGCCAGAGAATGATTTAACGTTATGAGTTCCCACCTGAAGCAAATATTCTCACATTTCTGTGGTTTGACACAAGGTTGTTAGGACTGTCAGCTTGGATAGCTTTGGCAATCTTTCTTTTTATGGAAGAAAATTGTTTAAGATAGCATGAGTTGAATGTGAACTGAGTGACTTTAAAATCAGAATCATTTACGGTCCATCTAGCTGGGTCATTTGAGATCCCAGGGACAATGCATAGAGGAATCCTCTGGTACACCAAGCCGACATGCATGAGAATTTGAGCTAAAGTAATGACAGCCTATGACCATTTTGAGAGCAGTGCTAGCGGCTACCAAAGTCTCTTGCAGCCTGCAAGCAGTGGGGAGTATCGCTATGACGACCAGCTACTTGGTGTAAAAGCTCCGTTGATCTCCGTTGTGGTGAGAGGGCACTGGGTTCACTTTTCACTACAGTCTTTAAGAAACTCTGCGGAGTCACATGGCCCTCTCAGCAGTGCTGCGTGAGTTTACAGTCAACAAGTGGGGCAGCGGTGGCGAGGTGGAGGGCTTTAAAAATCCACAGCACGAACTGCTGAGCTAGTGGAAGGAGCCAAGCATGTAGTTACACAGAAAAATTATGGTTCGGACCCCCACCCCAAAATAATTTTTATTAGCGATCAGGCACAAGGCTAGGTACTAACATTACAAGTATGAACCCCCCTTGAAATTTGCTTCAGTTCCCCAGATCTACAGATGAGGATCCCCCCAAACGGCAAATATATATATATATATATATACACACACACACACACACACACATATGTAGATACATGATGGTGCTTGACTCCACCCCCTGCATCAAAGCTCCACCTCCAAAGGATGCCACCTTGGCTTTTTTGTGGTAATAACCATCCTTTCATGACTTGCTATCAGTATGTGTGTGTGTTAGTTTAGGTGCCCATGTCATCTTCTCTCCTTGAGTAACAGCTACTTACTTGCCTGTAGAGCTTTCGATGGGGAAAAGTCTTACATTTTATGAAGACTCACCAAGCACAAAATAATTTGCCTCACAGGTACAACAGATGGCATAATCTGTGGGCTTTTTCATTAAATAACCTTGATTCCTTTCCGTGTTTAGTGAAAACAGCATAAGCAAGACATGTCTCAGTCGCACACAGAGACTCCAATGAATCATTTTTAGAACTAGTTTTAACTTTTATGGTTTATCTGCTAGCTACAAATTGTGTTTCAAGCTAACAGTTTAATATATCCCACAATGGTCATGTATTTTATTTTCTCTTCTGTGTTTCTAAAATCCACATCCCTTTTGACTGAATGATTTGAAAATTAATATGTTACTCAATTTCTTTTTGTCTACCTTTGGGTCTCTATATTAAATTTGTTACTGATTAGATAATTAGCATTTGCCTGCTGCCTTTCAGCTTGTCTTGTGTCAGAAAATCACTGTAGCATGAACAGATTTGAAAATGCCAATAAAGATAAAGGGTTTTATATTGATTTTCTGCAATTCTAAATTGGCAAGGCCAATATACACATACAATATACAATTCCTGAAATTGCTAGCAATTTTCCATTGGAAAAAAAGGCAAAAAATAATTATAATAAAGGCAAATAAGATACGATGTTTTAATTCCAGTTACCCTAAGTTGACAAGCTTGGTTGGAGTTCACAATGCTGGGAGCCTGAGTGGACAAAAGTTACACCAGATCCATCTCTGTAAGCTAAGGGAGTATAATGGCCTACATCAGTCTCTCAGACATTGAAGCATAGCTTAGTGAGGGGGAACCTCTAATGCTGGCAATCAGCCCAGCAGCGCAAGGAACGTAAACATCCGCCGAAACAAGTAAACAGTGCAGATTATGGGTGAAAAGGCCTATTTCTAACTCTCAGAGGACGATGAGGCTGCAAGCCAGCTTTTCCAGAGTGTGTGAGAGCCCCCTAGAGGATGAAAAAAAAACACTGTCTGCTCAGATTTGTCGTGGGTGTGTAAATGAGGTTTTGTGTTTATACACAACTTGAGGTAAAGGAAATGCATCATTTAGGGGCCCAGCTCTCAGGACATACTGTACTCCCACATCCTGTGGGATGGCCCTGGGGAAACCCGTCAATGGCAGCCAGCTTCCTGCCCCCCCCGATACCTTTTCCACCCTCCAGGCCCTCCTGCTCCTGCAGTTACACCTGGAAGGTGGAGGAATGCACTTGTCATGGCTGAGCTGCTTTGGTGCAATGCATTGTGGGATCACAATGGGCACATTGACCGGACTTGCTTTTTTGCATTTCCGAGGGCTCGCTTGTTCCAAAACCCAAAATGCATAGCCAGGCAATAAAGACCAGCCAGTCTTTGCTGGTATGCTAACTGAGAATAGCATAATTGTCAATGTACTTCATATGTTTGCATTTCTAAAGATGTTATCTTTAGAAATTATCATTTATTTGCTATGTCCTTCACACAGTACACTTTTGTATGATGCTTCATTTGATCAAGTAAATCAGTCAGACCATTTGTCCAGCACCCTGGGAGCATTTTGGGAGGTTAAGGGCCCAAAATAAGTATGACTGCAGGCCGAGGCTCTAACTATTGATCTTATGATCACAGGCACGGGGGCTACACACCACCCTCCAGTTGAGGGGTAAAAAACTACAGGAAATATAAATAGAAATTGGCTGATTAAATGAATTTTATAGGCTATATTGACCCTATTTCCCATCCATTTATAAATCTTTTACACCCGCTTGTCCTATGCGGGGGTCCAGAGCCTGTCCCGGAAGCTGTGGCCCAAGGTGTGGAACAACCCAGGATTGGGCCCCAACCCATTGCAGTAGAATCTGTTTGATAAGAAGGTTTTTTATTTTAGATAAATTAACAAAACAGCTTTATACTCTGCCCTAACTGATCACACTGTCGTTCAGGACACGCACACTCAAAAAGAAACTCCAGAGTTTCTCCAAAGGACTCCAGAATATGCCAACCCAGTCTACCCTGGGTGTGTGGTTGGGTCACGTGGTACCCACCCCCCCCCCCAGCCCCTCTTAGCTGTCACATGTACTGGTCACACATCCTCATCAGCAGCACACCGCAACCGCACTCCCACCAAACCACCACATTCTGCCCATCTAGGAAATGAGATTTCACTGAAACAACTATGCCGGGTCCTGAACAGCCTTATGCAACGGTGTATACTTAGACAAACCCCCCCACCACGCCAGATTCATCAGGCTGGCTGTGACACCGTGTCCACGGGAAAGCGTGGCTTTAAATGGGAGCTTTAAATAGACCTTCTTGCCTTCCCCTTGTCTGGCCTGTTCAAATATAGCAACACACCACCTGCTACCCTGTTCTAGACCTCATCGAAGTGATCGGCGCAGTGAACAGTTTCATTGATGGAGGAAGGACATTGGTCTGAGGGATGTTCGGCAACAATAACCCTGTTTATAGACACACTTGGGCTTAGACACGTCCTTCAGTTGAACTCACATAGTATTTTTCCACCTGTTATGGGCAGAGATCACAATGTCCAGGACTCGAGTGACCATATTATATGACCATTATTGCTAGGTCATTCAAGAGCATAGCTGGACAGCAATAACAGGAAGAGCAAGCCTATTGCTAGGGAAAGCTAGGTATGCATATTGTTGATCTTCAGCACAACCCCAATAATAAATAAGACACTCAGAGGAAATTGGGGTAACATTTTCAAACCGGGTGCCTCAAATTTAAATCCTGCCACTATGTCACGTCGTGGTGCCTCAGGGTCTGTTTATTGCAGACACGAGTGTGATAGGTTTGATTTCCATGGCAACGGCACTTCTGTGCACTTTTTAAAAGAGCCTGGCAGATTGGTGGGAGATGAAGGGAGAGGCATCCTGATTCATATAGTGCTTAGCCGTATGTTTGGGCAAATCTTCCAACGAGGAGTGCCCGTTGGAACTGAAATGGGCCTTGCTGTGTTACATGTGGCTCTGTAACAAGCACTATTAACTGTAAGTTGAACAAATAACACATGATATTACATGGTCTGTTTTCCAGAGTTTGTCATCCATATGGAGGCACACACATATGTTTGCATTCATATCCTTGTGGGGACTGTCCATTCATTTTTATGGGCATAACCTTAATCTCAACTATGACAACCTTAACCCCTACCCAGCCCTAACCTTAACCATAAGTAACCAAATAAAAGACTTTTGGCATTTTTAGCTTTTTTGATTGCATTCAGAGATTTTTATAAAATTGAGTTTCCCCCTGTGGGGACCAAAAAATGGTCAGAACAACGTCAGAATAACATGTTTTTTTTGCTTTGTATATATATTTTTTCTTTCTTCTGTCTTTCTTACATGGTCTTTCAGCCTCCATGCTGGATGGAGTTCAGTTGAATTGCACACCCTGTTTTGTTCTGGGAAGAAAATGTTCATGCTGATCTCATTGTTCATGAAACACCATACAGGTACTTGATGGTCTAGTGGGTATATTGTTCCAGCCAAGAGAAAATGCAATATGGCATGAAACCCAAAGTACAAAACCTTTCAGCTTCTGTTAAGAGTATAAAGAACATTCATTGAAGAGCATAACAGAACATCGGCTGGGGACTAGGGCATTCAGAACAGTGTAGTCACAGATTGCAAGTCAGCCATTCCACATTGAGTCATTAACACTTGCATCATATTAATAAAGCTTATCAGTGGTGTTCGGCTATCAGACTTCACTTCGTACGCTGTTCAACTGCAGTTTGGGGAATTACACACTAATGAAACGGAGAAGGCCACTGACGCACAACAGGGCAGAAGTGAGAAAAAACAAGACCCTCTATTCCCCTGATGCAGCACGCCAACACACTCCCATGGGAAAACCAGCGCCCCCTCTGGTCATGCCAGGTCTGCACTTCGGCATGCACAGAACAGTCACACTTCTTTTGGGCCCTTAACCTCCCAAAATGCCCCCAGGGTGCTGGACAAATGGTTTGACTGATGTACTTGAGCTGTTATATTGTATCCTAATGACAGGCATTTAAATAACAAAGTGAAACAATATTATTTAGATTAAGAACTTCAGCTAAGCAACAAAAAAAATGTAGCATAGTCTCACAATAATTTGCAAAACATCAGTGAAAATTAATATAATTACCAACAGCACCTAGTCCCTTAAAATCCCTTTAATCATCTAGTACTTTATTAGTATTATTCTTCATAAACAGGGAGCCTCAACATATGTGGTACAATTCTCTAAAAATTTTGCTTATTAGCCTAAACTGCCTGGGCTGGGATTAACTGCTGCATTCAGATACTTCAGACACCCACTGAAACGTCATTCTCTGGTAATGGTAAAATTAAATCACTTAGCTGACCCTTTAATCCTCAGGGTACTTTCAGAATCAGAGCTTCTACAATTGTTTTTATATTAATCTATTCATTTTAATTGATAAATGAGGCCCAATAAATCTTTTTCTATAGGGCATAATTAATTCTGCAGGAGGCGGTCTGCTGGGGCTTGTCAAAGTGTACCTGTGAGTGGGAGCCAATGAGTATAAAACCAGTATTTCCTCATATACACAAAAGGTGGGCAAAGTATACCACAGGAGTAGACACTTGAGTATGATGTGCATATCGAGATTAGGGTCACGCAGAGATCAGAGGTAAAGTCCATATGAAGTACTGACAGGTCCTATGGGTGACTAAGCAGGGATTGTAAAAGGGGAAGCTTACAGATGGGGGAAGGCATTTCAGGAAGGTCGGTAAGCAACAGCTTTAGTGTTGAAACTCCTGTAGCCGTGTGACAGTGGCTCTGCCATCAGTCAGTCAGCAGCAGCTTCAGCTGCCACGACAGGAACTTCTGTAGGACATTTAAGAAAATTCACTTGTCATTGATATAGTCAGCTTTAAACTGGGTATCATTTCAAGTCAAAGGCTGTTTCTCAATATGCGTACTTGACCATTCTCGTGTTCTCGCATCTTCCATAGCCAATACTAAGAGGAGAAGTACAGAGAACAGTCTAAATCCGCGGATGTCGTCCTTGCCCCTCCACAAATATCAAGGATGCACCAGTTGCATCCTTGCCAAGTGAGAACAATCCCATGATTCATTGCATCTCAAATTTGTTCTTGGGAGGCAAGTCAGAAAGACCGCTCTTGCCAAGACGAGAAGTACAATCTTTGCATTCTTTGAATTGAGAAACACCCTGAGTTTCAGGTATGCAACTAAAAATAATTTCAAATTATTCAAAGGCAGCCTAGCAGCTCAGCAGGTTCCACCACCAAGTGTGTGGGTGATGGACTGGCTTCCTGTCTAGGTGTTCCCCTGCCTTGTGCTCTGTGCTGGCTGAGATCCCACGAGGGTCCCATGACCCAGTCCTGGATAAGCAGAAAAAAAATGTCAGCTAAGTCCTTCTTGAACTGGATCGTTGTTGTTGTTGCTTTGTAGTGCCTTAGGGGCTGCCAATTGTTGCCCTCAAATGAAACACTTGATTTGGGTCAGTTCAGCCTGAAGATGGACAAATAGATCAAAGGTCACTGAAAGGATGGGGTTCTGACAAGAGCTACCTCTGTCCTGTTTTTATTTATGATACACAGCTTGAGGGAAAACGTGCTGTGCAGGGAATCTGTTTATGAAGTCTTTTTATATAATAATAAGCAATGAAAGTGGAAAATTAATTTCCCACAAGGCTACATTATTACTTGGTGGGGGGGGGGTGTCCTCACAGTGGCCCACATCTGATGGAATATTCAAGCCTCCCTTTGAAAAAAATACGTAAGACCTGCTTATTGTAATTCTGGCTTTGACACTGTTATACAGATGCCAGAGTCTCATTTATATATATGCACAGTGTGAATCATTTTTGCACCTCTGATTAAAATTCAGTAGGACATGCATTTTTGATCCTTCCATTGCTTGCTCAATACATTAATCAAATCAATCAACGTAACTCTTTAAATTATCATCATGGTGGATCCAAATGGAGATTTTCCAGTGGGAATAACTGACGAGAATCGATTCTGACTTCTGGAGTATAATTGGACAGAAGATCTAAAGTGGGTAAAAAGCAATTATGCAAAAACATTAAGCAGTAATTTTCGAAACCAGTTTAATTTATAGAGACTTCCTCTCTCAATGGTGTATTTTGGCAGTATCCAATTATGCATTTTAAAGTTGCGGGTGCCGATGTCATTTACGTCAGTCAGCCAGAAGTATGGAGCGTTTGGCAGTGATTTTAATTTCTCTATGACCCTTTATTGGAAACCGGTTGAATACATTTGGAGACCTTGAATTTTATTTTTTCCTTCGCTTTCATCCATACGCTATTTCCAAACCACAATAGTACAAAAAAGAAATGCATGAAAAAATACATTTTCCCTTTGGTTTGGAATTTAGAAAACTTTGAGACTCTTGATTCCCTTCCAGTACAGATACCACTGTCCCTGTCAAGGTTCTCTACACTGTCCAGATAATCCATTCTTACTTCATATTCCCTTGTCCATAGCTTGAGCACAAATGAGGAGAACAGAAGAAGCTTGAAAATGCTGAGTGTGTGGCTGCTGGTCCACAGTAAAGCTTGATCTTGTACTTTCATCTGGTGTATAACCATCATTTGATACTATGTAGCATCTGGTTTATTTCCTTCTAAGTTAAGGCAATACAAGCTCATACACCATCAAGCCTACAGTCTAATGCTGTGGTAGGACTGAACTGGCTGGGGTCCGGTACTCAGCAGAAAATGGTTCCAGGTAAACCTGGTTCCCACCCATATTGTAGTGGGCAATACAGCAGGCAAATCACAATTTTGGGTTATAAAGTTTAAGAAAAATGGCTTACCATCAGTCTATCAGCATCATAATAAGTCAAATATGATTAATGATGCGTCTTTACACTTGTGATATAATTTAGCATAAGAGTAAGTGAATGGAGTTCACCTTCATCTAAAGCACTGATGATTTGCAGAGTCAAATAATGGCTATTTGGGTAGCACAACACATGCATGTATATCAGTATATGTATAAGTACATCAATTAAAGTAAGAATAGCTGAGGTGGTTGAGGAATCCCATAATTCCCCAAGCCAGGCATGTTCCCATCCGTCATGCCACCGTTGTCCTGACCTTCTCTGCATGTCCACGTGGCAGCTCCCTGTGAAGGTTACCCGTCTGCCAGCAGTAATTAAAGCGGCCCTGGCTCGTATTTCTTCGGCGCCCTACTGCCCATGAGAGGGTATTAATTAAACCAGGCATGGTACGGTCCCGGTGCCTGACGGGTCGGCGGTGAGGGATCCGTCCAGGCCGTACCGGCCTCATTACCTTCCAGTCAAGGGTCGCTGCTTTGCCGAGGAGCATATCGACAGTAGGTGAAAGGTCTGTCAGTTCCTATATTGGGATGCTGAGATCTACTGCACAGTCTAGGAAGGACAGAGAGGTCAGGGGACAGGGAGGTTGTGGTAGTAGGGGATTCAATTATTAGAGGTGTAGATAGTTATGTGTGCACCCGTGATAGAGGGTCCCGTACGGTGTCTTGCCTGCCTGGTGCCCAGG
>JAAGVU020000043.1:11362085-11381103 GCA_011763525.2 Mormyrus iriodes | reverse complement strand
AAGTTCTCCCCAAACGAGCTTGATGGGCCGAATGGCCTCCTCTCATTTGTACATTTCTTATGTTCTTATGTTCTTATTAACTTGTGCAAATGGCAAATAAAGTATCATTAATTTCATTCAGTTCACATTCTGTTTCACAGATTACCTGCAGCTGGCATGGTCATCCTACACAGTCACACTCATCTCCAGATGTTCTTGATCAATAATCATTCACACCTGCAGTTAACTGGGTAATCTATTAAGGCATTTAAGATCACTCCTATCGATACCCCTTTGCTCAGTATTGGGTTTGATTGTGTGCACCTGCTCGGTTGTGGCAGTCTAGTTTGTTTACTGCTTATGTGGCCCTGCTCTGTGGCTCAGGGGGCCGTGCATGTGACTGGAAGGTTGCCTGAGTCAGGAAGATGATGTCACCATTGCACTCCTGCACAAGGCCCTTAACCTCCACCTGCTTCCAGGACGGTCAGGCTCTGCTTTTGTAAAAAAATCATAGAAAAAGTAAAATGCGTCCCTTTGGCTGAAAGCATCTGCTAAATAAACAGACTGTAAATATGCATGCAGCTTGGTGATGTTGCCATTTGTCATTGCCTTATTTTGAACATTGTTATGTATAATGTCATCCTGATGCTGTGACATGGAGTGACAGCAGTTTATTATTAATGACTTTGTTTAGGGTTGTTGGAACTGGGGGATGGAGGGTACATACCCCCCACCCAATTTTTAATTCAGCTTCGTTTGCCCGCCCCGCCTCCCACCAAAAAAATAGACCTTTAAATTTAAATTAGTAAGTTGTGCCCCCCTTCAATATCAAACTCTCTCCTGCACCCTTGACTTGTCCATTGGTAACTGTGTTGGCAAACAGCACTTATAAGCACTGTGTGTCTCTTTAGTGCAAAGACATCTGATTTGGGGAAACTCTCTGGAATCCAGAGTGGAGAATCCGCTGTGTGCCAAATCAAGTGTGGCTCTTTTATGTATAGCCCCCCCCCCCAAGGAGCTCTCCTCTCCTGTGGTTTAAGAAGTCAGAATTCGGATCTTGCTGGTAAATGAAAACGTGGCTATATTGGTCAAAAAAATAAGTATCTGGTGCTGATTGCCTGCAAGCTGTGTTTGTGATGTGAATAGTAACCACAGAACTTGTTTATTGATTGACATCTCTTGTGCTGGTAAATCGCATATGTCAGTTATGCCCTGCAAAATGGTGAATGTGGTTTCACTTGTATACAGATTATATGGGGCCTTTGCTTTAAATAAAAGGTTCAGGAAATGACTGTATTGCAGTTGGATTAGTGAGGCAGGTGTTATGTGTTAGTCTTATTTAGTTTTTCTTTCTGATAAAAGCAGGGTTATTTTTAAAAGTATATGAAAACTTTTGTAAAGTTAAATAAGATTGCAAAAGTAAAATAAAAAACTAAACAAAACTATAAATATTGCTTCTGAAACCAACTGAAATAAAATAAAAGACAAACATCAAACACTTTCCACTACCATTTTTAGTGCTGTTTTGCTAAAGTAGTGGCTTGTTTATCTTAAATACATGGAACATGTTTTGCCCATTTTGAGGACATTAGTAAATAATGCATATTCATGGGGGATTCTCTAAAGATCAGACACATAAAATAGGTGTGCAACTTTCAGCCTAACTCCAGAAATGAAATTACTAAAACTTAAATGGAAACAAAAAAAATGTAAAAAATAGATCTTATGTGATGCACAGGGCTGTGTAGAGATGTTTTGAGGGACAGGTTCTGAAAGGTTAAAAAGGGACACTCAGTACCTTTAAAGCTCACACACAAGTTCACGTTAAATAGTCTGTGTGAAATGGGCAGGTGCCCAGGCACTCCCCCCCCTCCCCCCCCCGCATGTGATTTTAGCTACTGCTACTTCCTGTGAATAGAGGCCATTAATATTTGCATTTATTGCCATATTCAGTCATTTCTGTAAAGACATTCCTCCTTTTTCTCATAAGGGTTAGCAGGACTTACTGCAAATGTGCAAAGCAAAACAAAAAGTCGTATCTACACAACAATTGGGGCATAAGATTAAATGTTACAGTAGAAGTGTTTGTTAGTGTTGTCTTGACGTTTCATGTGGGGATTTCAGTCAGCGTACGCTGTCAGCGCCGTCCTTTGTGACAGGAACAAGAACGGCGGATGTCCCGCATCAGCCACAGGCTGGCTTTGCAGCACCGCGCACAGGAAACCAGGCCTTAAACAAAAAAATACATGCTCATGGCGGGAAGCCCTGTGCTGCACTGTGGTAATGAGGTTAAAGTGGCACAGTTATGAGGGTTATGCTTCTGCAGGACACAAAGAGGAAGCAAGCAGTGCCGGAGTTTTACCTCAACAGTAAAGTAACTGGCATCCCATCCAGAGTGACCCCCCCCCTTGTGCCTTGTGTTGACTGGGTCATGTCCCCAGTATCCCTGGGAAGATGGATGAATGAACAGTTACGCTTGTGCATTGGTTTGTTCACATGACACACATCCAGAAGATAGGATAGGAGTCACACACAGCACCACAAGACACGCTACATGAACCTCTTGGTTGGTGAAGACTTATTTTAGGTGATTTTTATTCAGAAGAACCAGAAAACACACAGTATTGCATTACACAATGCTCAAACCTCAGCTGCTCAGCTGCCCAAAATTTACCAGCCCATTGATGGCACCACCTACCTGTGCCATGCACTGTTTTGGTGAGATTCTTATTTTCTTTGGAGTATCTGCGTGGAACAACAAATAAACCCCAATTAAATACAGAATAAGCCTATAATGGATCATTTCATTCAATATTTTGAATGACTTCTCACCAATACCGATTACCAACATCCATGTAGAAGTGTAAAGATGCTCTGAAGAAATCCAGACAACAGATATATAAGGTATAGTTCAAATATCTATTATGTCCCTTCAAAACTTGTAGTAACATATTCATGATGACTCATTCAGTGGCACTTTCTATGAAAGCCATATCATGTCTATAGGAATCTATTCATAACACATTACAATGCACTCATAAGGCATTATAAACATAGCTATAGATGTTTATAAAAAGGCATAACACATTATAGTCGTGCGTATTATACATTATGAATGCTTTATGAAGCGTTCATCTGTAATGCACTATGGATACCTTCATAATGTAGTACAAAACATTAATTCTTACAGCGATCATTATAATGCATTATAAAGGTATCCATAGTGCATTATAGGCTAGAGCTTCATTGGAGCTTATGAAGTATTATAATCAACACTATGATGACTTTGACTGTCAATGGAAGATGCAGTAATGCTTTATTAATTATACCAAACTTATATTCTCTACTGATTGCAGAGCCCATAACTCTAAACATTACCAGAATAAATAGGTCATGTTACACAATAAATACTATATAATAGACTGGGTGTACCATTAGATTCTGAATTATGAGCATAAATCCCATCAATGAAACAAACTTAATTATTCGGCACATAAAGAAGCATTACCGACCCCGAATGGAAATCTGGTCACCACAATTTCATCTAATGCTCAGGAATACAGTTTAAAAGCACCAGGCTTTGATTGTGAGAGGGCTGTAGAGTTCTGGGAGACTTCACATTTGCAGGAATTGAGTGACCTAATGATTTCATCCAGAGAATTATTACCTCCAGATACAACTATATGTTTTACCAAACATATCCAGGTTAATTACAGGTACAGCAGAGCTTCCTGAGAAGTGAACTGGTAGCATTTTGGCATCAAATCCACATTTTAACCCCTTGTAACCCTAATGGCAATGTAGTTAGAAATATGAAAATCAAACTTCTTTCAGTAAAACGGCTGCGTTTTGTCATAATTCTGATTATGAAAAAGAATTATAAATATGTCTTCACTGTAAATATGCCCATTTTATCCTAGTTATGTTCTTAGTTTACCTGCATTGTGAAATAATCTTTAATCATAATGCTGAATAAAACCCAAAGAAGTCTGGAACCAAAGTGAAACTCCAGAAATCTTATGCAACCAAGCTGACTGCAGACTAGAACCTGGCAACGCTGTGCACTGGAGGAAAGTTCTCGATCTTTATTCCCCACTCACTTCATTAATATCTCCGCCTGGCGATGGTGGGTCAAAAAGTTGCAAATCATATAAACAAATCCTCAAACGCTGTCAACCTCTGTCTGGTCCTTGACAAAATATGCTATAGATCTAGCAATTCAGTAGCCTTATTGGAATATATGATAAGGATCGGGATGTGAGCATGTTGTTGCTGGAGAAGGTAAGTGATTGGGCCTGGGTCATGTGATATCGCATAGCTGCTGGCTAGCAATTGCATCACCACCATAGACATGATGTAACCCAGGCCAGAGCTCCATCAGCAGTGTGGGCCCTTACCAGGAGCTCTGTCAGTGTTTGCGCTTTCAGGGCTGTTTGTTTTGTTGTTTCTTCCCATTACTTTCTCTTTCAGAAGGACTTCCCAGCATCTGCAAAAGATGATATGCAATGGACTCCCCCTTAAAATCCATCCCCCACTATTGCCCTACATTACTATAAATTTTAACCTGAAAAGTCTGGCACATTATAACATCCGCTACATTTAAATAATGTAGTACACCTGGGCTTAATATAGGTCACCAATAAGATTTTAAGGTTAGCTGGGCCAGATGTATGTGAAGCCTTTTGCATTTGCATTACTTCTAATTACATTTCCTGATATATACTGGGATGCCTATCCTCATATTGACAAATCAAAACATGAAACAAGAAATGCTGCCCCTGTCAGCATATACCAAACCCTAGGGATTATCCTTGTTATCCACAGCTAGTATTCTGCTGGCTTTTTTTAAGCCAAGGGCATTATGGAGAATGTCACAGATGCAGGGCTTGGTGTAGGCAGGAAATGAGAGTGATGATCCACCGAAGGCACCAAAGAACCACATGATTTATTGACAGAATGGAAAATATAAAAACAAAGGACCATGAGGTCATAAATGGACAGGGAAAAAATACTAAGGTAATAACTAAACTTAAACCAGGACACTGAAACTAAAAATGAATTAACTGTAAGAGCCCAAGACCACAAATAGAAAACTTTCTCACACAATGACCCACTGACAAAATGAACACAGGCAAGAATTTAAATGGACAAACTAAACCAAGTGATGAGAGAACAGGCTTGCAACATAAAACAATTAGTCAATCAACAGAGGGCATAGGACAACGAGCAACTGGTAGAACAATCAACAATCATGAGGCACAGGAAAACAAGCAACAGGTGGAATTAATAACAAACATGCTCACAAAACTAAGAGACTAAAAGCAAAGTAGGAAACCCTAACCTAATACTAGAGATATAAAACAAAGTCAACTAATACAGAAAGGGAGACAAAGCAAAACCAGAGCACAAGGAGGGCAAACCAAGGACAGAAAAACTATGACAGGAAGTAAGTACAGGACTGAGAACTAACAATCACTGGAAAAAATAAGACAACTCAAGCTAGGAAAAATTAACATGGAACCAAAAATATAAACAGGACCAAAGGAGAAAACATAGCAAACACGGGGGAAAGTAGGAAACCAATACACACTGACAAGAGAAAATGGTCAAGTCAGTTTCAAATCTACAACCCACAGGTTTAGACTCCAAACCACACACACAGCCCCCTGAGCTATGCGGCAGTTTTGGTAACAGGGGAACACACACAAGGGTTGACAGATTAAATGACAGAAAGGGGAAAAGGCACAATGGCCAGTAATATCTGCTGGCCAAATGGGAAGGTGGAGGGATCAGAGCAGGCACACGTCCCGACCAGGGGAAGGACTTGACAGGAATTATTCAACGTTTTGGTGTTTCACTTGCATGAATATTCAACGAGGCTATTCTGAGGAATTTTTCTATTCATTTGTAATGAAGTTTTCCTCCCTTGTCAGCTTACGAGGTCCTTAAGCATAGTTTCGAACTGAAGAGTCTGACAGTGTTTGCATAAGTAACTCAGCAACACACAATGATAAAAGGAATAAAGAATGATGTAGCATTATAAATTAAGAAGCTCAGTCTTTACTCAGAAGGTACATAGGCCATTGTCATTGCTGTATTTAGTCAATGGGAGCCCAAAAACTCTACTGTCCCCTGAGGGTGTACGGAGTCGTAAACATGGCTTTTGCTATGCCCCAAACACCAGATGCACCTAAGCATGCCCATGGCGTAGGGTACAAACTAACCACACAGGTCGATTTATATGCCGTTTGTGCTCTCCAATCATTTACATTCAGAAACAGAGACATAGTAAAACATAATGTGGGTAAAGACTTAAAAGGAAATAAGGATCAATCAAAAGAAAGAGGATTTGCCAGCAGAGCCCCAGGCACCACTACTTTTACGGCCATGTTTGAAGCTATACCATCTTGGCAACACAGAAGTGGTCATTGTCTGCATTAACACAAGTAACAGCAAGTTGCCGCTTGCCTTAAGCAGACATTAATTCAGCATGCAAAATCAAAAATAATCGTTGCATAGAAGATACTTATCCTCAAATGTTTTGGTTCTTAGCTGAGTATTTGGCTACAGGACAAATGACTCCAAAGATCAGTTAAAAACTGAGTTGTTTGAGTTGTAACGATATATTTTAAAGCCGACTGCTTTGGACTTGTACAGTGCTTTGTGACTTTTTGTCTGTGAACAGCACTTTATAAATAAGTTTTTATACTGGCTATATCCTGAACACTCTGCAGAGCAGGTCCAGTAACTGTAGCTCCATTAGCAGTTCACAACACCAACGATTCTACGAGGATCCGCAGACCGTCTGTGACTCCTTATATTAATCCATTCATATTTGCCATTTTATTGTTGCGTTATACGCGCAGGCTACCCATCGTGTCTGATCTGAACTATTGGGGACAGTGTTATTCAGGGGAAATGGCATAGTAACACAAACAGCCTACAACTGGAGGGAATCAGCGCCGAGATCTTTCATTGGCTAGGCTTAAAAATATTTAAAATGTAATGAAAAAAATCGCGACACTAATGAGTACATACAACAGTAAAAGTATGAGCCCAGGAGGTATTTGTATTTTTATTACATTTAAATACAAGATAAACGTAATTACACAGGTCTGTGAAATTAAAGTGGCGCTCCACCTTCTGGTCATTAGAAGGTACTACTCCCCCCACGGGCACACGCCAACTATGTACCTCTCGTGACAGTGGCATTTCGTGACACAGCAAAAGACGGAATACATTTCGTGGTGCCTTTCCTGATTCAGCAAAAGTCAATGTATTTTGTGATTCCACTGAATCAATTTAATCCACGAAATGACTTTCTTTAATCCACGAAATGACTTTCTTCAATTCACAAAATGTATTTCAACCAGAAAATGACTTTCTTCTGTCCACGAAATGCAAAGTTCTGATATAAATTTTGTGCACAAAATGAAACATTCCTTTTGATTTGAACGAAAGTAAAGTCGTTATGCTTTCGTGGACAAAATGCAGCAAGGCGTTATCTGATTATCTCTTAAAATAATGCTTTTGTGACACAGAATGTATTTTGTGCAGGAAAATGAGCGCTTGACACGGGAGTCACTGTGTAAACACCTTTTATTCTGTCTGGCTCATAAGAACAATAGACTAAAACTGAGCAGCTGGCAAAAGTACTCCTGGGGCAGTAGGGGAAGCTCTATCCTTAATCTGATTGTGTCCTCTGAACCAGGAACAGCATGTGTTTGGCAAAACCGAGAACACAGCATACACTGAGAGAGACATTATATGGTACATGTTCACATCTCTCGAAATGCAGGGTTTAGAGCACAGTTCCCATGATCCAGTCCTGGAGGGCCAGTTTCAGGGGAGTAGCTAGACATCCTGGGCCCTCTGAGAAAATTTCACCTTGGGTTCCCTTCTTAGATTTCCAATTGCTCAGTTGATTTTGCCGAGTGGGGGGTATTCTGGGGCCCCTACAAAGTGCTGGGCGCCTCCGACACCGCTGGGCGGTTTGGAACACAGTTTGCAGATGTCCCTGCTCAAACACAGCTACTAAGCCTAGCAATTAAGTGGTGACTAAGGTGTGTATGAGCAGGGAAATTTGCAAACTGTGCTGCAAACTGACTCTCCAGGACCGGAATTGAGGAACTCTGGTTTACAGTAATATCATTCTGAATTATGCTCACTTACAGGATGACGAACAAACACAACAACAAACTCAGGAACCCCATGCGAAACATAAAGGGAGCCTCTGCCCACACACCCACAAACAGGCTTCCCCATCGAGCGTCTGGGACACGACGTCTATCGGAAAGCGTGGGAAGTCCCACCGAGTCACCCACTATCTTCGCATGTTTAAGCAAACAAAAAAGCCCACGAACACTCAGCAGGAAATTGAAACTTAAATGCGCTGATTGGGATGATTTAACACATAATAAAAGCTGGGTTTCTGTTACCTGAAATTTTCAGAACCACAAATGACACCATGAGAGGAACAAAAAAAACTCCACTAGAATGTAACCAGTAATTACTATTTAAACTGAATTAAGAACCAACTGGAACCTCACCATACGACAATTACAGAGGAAGTTTCTCAACCCATTTTCATTGAAAATGAAATTAAATGAAATGAAATTAAATGGAGTAATCAGGGTTGAACCTTGATCAGAGATGCCCAACATGTGGACTGGAACACCCCAGCACTGCCGTGTCCAGCAAGGTGAATCCTACAGCATGCCCAAAGATTACAGAGAAGCAATCCAGTAAGTAACCAAATGAACACCCCTGGAGAAGGAGGGCCAGCGAGGAGCATTATGGGTTGAAAAACTGTGGCTTTCAGACGGAGACAATCTGTGAGTGAAATGACTCAGATGTACTATCACCAGTAAAACCTGAAAGTGTGGTCAAGTTGCAACCGTGTCAGCAGAATAGAGAGATCAAGTAAGAAACTAGGTTACTATACCAAAACTGTGTCTTTGTCAATATATATTTCAAAGTTTGAGAGTTAGCACAGTAGTGTGTCCAAGATTCTCATACTTATTTGTTCTAGCACTGAAATGCTGGAGGCAGTAGCTATGACAGGTCACAGGACCCAACATGGTAAAAATCTGATAACAGGGTACAGAAGAGAACTTTTATCTTCCCTAAACATCATAGCCATGGAAAGTGGGCCACTCAGACATCTGAGGTACACAAGATAAGTACAAAGTTTGTCAGTCCTGGACAAATTCTGGTAATTCCTCCTGGGAGATCTGTCAGCCTGTGATACACCTACATAGTGTGTATGGGGCGGGGGGGGGGGGGATTTGGTTTCGATTTCTGAGGTTCGGGCTTCCCACGTATTCACAGCTCCTGGTGTAGATTGGCAGGCGGACCTTTGAGGAGAAGGACCCTCGCTGAGCCTGCTGACTGTGGTCTCCTAGGCCCAGGTTGGTACTACACTGGCTTCCTCCCATCTCACATCAATGCCACCAGTGATTTTTCCAAAAAATATATACATTGTGGTGCGAAAGTCTTTGGCAGTCAAAGAAGATGTTTAAGGCAATTTATCTTGGTAGTAAGTGTATATCTGCTCAAATAAAAAGAAAATCTATTTAACATTAGAAAATATGCAAATTAATAACAGTAACACAATAAAAAGTAACAAGAATTTCTTCTGTTCTCCAAAAATGCACTTATATCTTGTTGGATGGCTAGAAGAACATCGCTTCAGTTCCCAAACCTCTCCTCAGGGGCCATTCCATATATTCATTAAATTTTGCCACCCAGCTAAATTAATTAATTAACCTAATTAGTGAAATAACCCAATGTGATATTGATTAGCCAAACAAGGTACAGTAGTGGTGGAGTCAAAACACACATGGTTGTATCGGACAGTTGTTAGAAATGCTGACACACTTTGACAGACATTACATCATAGTTTTACACCAACATGAAGATCATTTAAACATCATTTTCTTCAACTGCCTAAGGCTTTTACAGAGTACTGTATGTATTGATTGTCTGATGCAACGGTGCAAGGTGTCGAACCTTACCTGTGATCTCTTATGACACGTATAATAATTAGAATCGTGGCCAAAGGCATATTGAGAATATAAACATAGTTATCTCCTCTTTAATATAGCTTAGCTTTTGGAAAAACCATCCCCTATGTGAGGAATTCTGGGTTCAGTGATGCTGGTGGTGCAGACCGTATGTGAAACGGCAAGGCAGGCATTTCATAGTGATCAAATAACATTGAAGTCAAGTTCAAACTGGGTTGTTTCCCCACCCACTATGAAAGGTAAGCTCTGTGGGGAGCTGGTAGGTAAAACAAGTCACAGTGGTTTGGTTTCGTCACAGAAGGGGTAACTCTGTGGTCAGGGTTTGGAGACGCATTGTGGGAAAAAAAATCAACACGTTGGACTCATTGTGCCGTGTATTGTTTTGATATTATTGGCTGCTTTGGTTTTGTAGGGCCAATTACTTTAACAACATTCAACAACAGGACACGCCTGAAAGCTGGTGCCCCCCCACCCGCCCCCGGAACCTGGTGAGGTCTAGGCAGGATGGAACACTGCATGCGCCAGAACACTGACACAGATCTGTGTTTGGATAACCCAGAACATTCTAGAACCCGGACAAGAGCTGCTGGGAAATCAGGTGGCTGATGTGACAGCTTCCCATACAATAAGACCCATAGCATGTGCTATAATATTGCATAGTTTATTGTTACTAGGATTGTTAACCATTAAATTGCAGTTGTTGCTATTATTGTGATTCATTAATACTCACTAAAGCTGGCCCAAAACCCTTCTGAAGAAAAATTACCAACAAAAATACACTTTAGACAAAGTACTTGATCGTCATATTCAGATCCACCTAAGTCCAAAGGTCACCATATCACACCTTTTAAACTCACACTGCGGGTCTCTGATTTAGAAGAGCAATGTGGCCTCTGGATAATTCTTCCCCACAGCATCCTATGTCCATCCTGTGCGCAAATTGAAAACCGATGTCTTCAACTGGGACGTTATCAAAGGCTTGCTGGAACAAAGTGAGCTAAGTTTGGATTGCAACAAGCAGATTCTCATATGAAAAGAACATCCCAGACCAATAAGCTCTCTTTTTAACTCGGCCAAATGTCCGCTGAACTGCATCCATCATCACTGCCCAACGTCTGAAGCAGAAACTATTTGCTTTTAATTCAGCCCATCCATATACTTTGAACATCATTTTTTTTCACACCAAACATTTCTTCTGACATAAAATAATACATTAACACAAACTCCTACAACTTCCTTCTTCACAACAGTGCTGTTGTTGAGTTCACAGTCCTACAGCTCGACATATGTGTGAAAAACTTTGCAGAGCCATTCTGGGAGGGAACAGAGGTATACATAGGGGCAGTGCTACAGTGGCATACATAGGGGCGGTGCCACAGAGACATACATAGGGGCGGTGCCACATAGGACCGGGCCCCAGCCATAGTCCCCCTTCCCCTGTCAATAACAAAATCAAAACATACCATTGGCTAATGATAAGATTGGGTCCTCTCAAGGAATTATAGCCCCTGGGTGTGACGCCCAGTGGTCATCTAGAACTGGTTGGATTTAAATAATGTTCCAGCCAGGACACCAAACAGAACAATGTGGCACATTGATTAGAGAATTTTGGATAGATATTTTGGAGGAAAATGTGGGCAATGGTTGGTTGACCAAGAGCTGTGATGAAGCATGATTGCTGGGTGAGAGAAAACAAGAAACATACATAAGGAGAAAAGTGAACATACCTAAGGAACAGGTGAATAAAACGTTCCACACTCTTCCTTCAAAGACAGCTACACTCTCCCAAAAATCACCATTTTGGAACAAGTCAAAATGTCTTGGGGCTCATTGACAGACATGTATCAGCTGAACAAGGCAGACTGAAATGCAAGAAACTGTAGGAGTGTTTAAGGACTGAATGCTGACAGTTCAGGTCCCAGAAGGAAGCTTGTAGTAACAAAGAACTGTACCTAAATTACTCAAATAAAAATATCCAATCCCAGCTGAGAGAAAGAGCTAATAAACTGTTTATGCTGGTAGCTGGTTTTAGCCGGTTTAAGATGGCATAACATGGTCGTAGATGGTCATGTTCCAGCTCTTGCTGCTCCTTTAGATTTGGCTGGGTGGGTAACCAGTTGGTTATACTTGTCATGATGGCAGGTGGAACGGCGAGGCATGAAGCCGGGCACAAGGAAGCAAGCAAAGGCAGGTGAACCCCGTTAGGGGACTTTATTTTGTGCTTGAGCACAGGCAGGGAGAGGATCACACAAACATGCACTTCACAATGACCGACAAAGAAACACAGGACGGGGGAAGCTTATATCAGGATCACAGGGAAGAATGAATGAGGGGCGCCTGTGGGTGATTCACACAGGGAAAAAACATGAGGTAACATAGCGTCACTCAGCAGGCGTGGCTGCTACCCAGCCCCGCCTGTGGGGAAACACACACCGGGAAGGGCTGGACATCACAATACTGGTGTGGCCAGCCTATAAAGTTGGTTATGCTGGTATGACCAGCGAAACCATTACCCCATCATATGAAAACATACCATAAGCTGATCAACTATCATATATTGCTCATGCTGGTTTGTTTCATCAGGGCTTCAATAAATGGTAAAACTGAAAAGCCTTAGATGGAAGCAACAGCTAAGCACATGACTGAGTGATTTGAAACAACCACAGCTTCATAGATTTCTTCAATTAGAGAAATATGTTGATAAAAATCAGTGTAATTTTCTCCTAGGCCTACAATGGGAGTTGCCCTGGTGTGGGTATCTTTCATCCTTCCTGCTGTAAACACAGAGGGTATGATCATCACTCTCTGTCTGGCTCGCTGTCTTTTTCCATGTTCAGCTCACTCACACACACACACACACAACGACATGGTCAGCCCAGCTGCGACATTCAGAACGGTGCACCTTCAAGCCGGAATAAACCAGATGAGTTAAAGCAGCTTTCAGCACTCTTAATTACAGTTTCCATTAACTTAGGATTTAGAGCTGATTACGATTGTCATTTAAAAGCTATGCGGCTGTTCACTGACGCAAGAAAACCGTGTCTCAGCATTCCTAGCAGTCCTACAGGTGTGTTGTACATCATGTTTGGATCTTGATTATTTTAACCAGACTAATCTTTGAGCAGGCTTTGAAATAATTCCTCACACATATTGTGATGTTCGTTTTGTTTATGGGCTTTGGTTAACAAGCAATTACAGACTATTGACTCTGACACACAATAAAAACACACATAAATAGTCAGTAAATGATGAAGTAGGATCATTTTGCAAATAGCCAGATAAACAATGAAAGCATTTAACGTTGCGTTTGCAATTTTTTATGTACCTAATGGCAGTTGTTGTCTCAAGGTGATGCTACACAGGGCAACGTTATGAGCAATGTTGTCACTCAACCTTGCTACCCAGCATTCCATGGCAACTTTCTATTTGAAAAACATTTATCGGCAGGGGGCAACATTTCACGATCATCCAGATCCAGATGAGTTGCCCTCTGTTTCACCTGGTTGGCAATTACACAGGAACATTGCTCAAAAAGTTGCTCTGTGTATCATCACCTTTAGACAAGGCCTGAAAAGGCTGTAGATTTTTTTTCCCAGCAGCCAGCTCAACTGCAGGAGATGAAATGGGTAAGCCGCTGGCTTCCTATGCTGTTCAGAGGAAAAGCCGCAGCATGCCACTGCACAGAGGAGGTCAGTTTGCCAACATTTCCTTATCACTGTATGGATTAGTACAGCTAATGGTGTAGCTGCTGAAATGTGCTTGTCTGCTACTGGCAATGATACTTCTGTTTAGGCAAGGTCTAGACAGACCTTTGGTTTGCATTTGCAGCCACGTTGCATAACCTTTTAACCAGATCAGCACTGTGTTAAGTGTTAAGCCCATGAAGCACAAGGAATAGGGCAAGTGACTCCCAGAATGGGATGCCAGACCATCACATGGTAAACAGTCAGATTCACAGTCATTCAAAAGGCAATTCTTTAGTCAGGTCCTGTGTTGTAATAGACTATTATTGTAGTGATTCTAAGCCTTAGACTAGATGGCACAATACTCGGGATCTATATATGGTCCTATGGGCCCATTTATATCTATACAAAACATCCAGTCTGTGTCCATCACACCAAAACCTAAGGTTCTGTCTGTGTCCCATCACATCGAAACCTAAGGTTCTGTCTGTGTCACATCACATCGAAATCGAAACCTATGGTTCTGTCTGTGTCCCAACACATCAAAACCTAAGGTTCGGTCTGTGTCCCATCACACCGAAACCTAAGGTTCTGTCTGTGTCCCATCACACCGAAACCTAAGGTTCTGTCTGTGTCCCATCACATCGAAACCTAAGGTTCTGTCTGTGTCACATCACATCGAAATCGAAACCTATGGTTCTGCCTGTGTCCATCACATCGAAACCTAAAGTTCTGCCTGTGTCCCATCACACCGAAACCTAAGGTTCTGTCTGTGTCCCATCACATCGAAACCTAAGGTTCTGTCTGTGTCCATCACACCGAAACCTAAGGCTCTGCCTGTGTCCCATCACATCGAAATCTAAGGTTCTGTCTGTGTCACATCACACCGAAACCTAAGGTTCTGTCTGTGTCCCATCAGACCGAAACCTAAGGTTCTGTCTGTGTCCCAACACATCGAAACCTAAGGTTCTGTCTATGTTCCAACACATCGAAACCTAAATTTCTGTCTCTGCCCCATCACATGAAAACCTAAAGTTCTGTCTGTGTCCCAACACATCAAAACCTAAGGGTCTGTCCGTGTCCAATCACATCAGTACCTATAGTTCTGTCTCTGTCCCCGAAGCAGTGCCAGGGGAGCAGGACACAGTGCCCATTGGCCTGTGCACAGGAAGCTAGCTGAAGTGGGGATTTTCTGCTGCTGAAGACTGCTGCTCTTTAACAACCTGAGGAAATATGCTGTGTGGGTGTGCAAACCTATCCCACCACCGCACCCCCCCTCCCTAAACTGCCCACCACCTGTACAGACAATGCAAGCTTCGATGAGATCATCGATAAGGTAAATATCTTCCTAACTTTCCTGGATTTTCCGAAAGCCAGTTCTGCTGTGCCTTTGCCTTGTGAACATCGGAAAATCCACTTCAGACCATTGACTTATCAAAATCAAACCAGCATGAACTGTGAGATCACAAATGATCTCAGATTTCCAAAAAAATCAATCCTCTTCTTTTCTTATAATAAAACTATATATATACAGCACCGGTCAACAGTCTGGAAGCACCTACCCATAAACTTAGTTTACCTATAAATTAATTTATTTATATTATTCTTTAGGTTTTAGAATAAAGATATCAAAATTATAAAATGACAGATATGGAATTATGCAATGACTAAAAATATATTAAACAAATAAAATTAATTTGTTGGAGGGAAGGGGGGCAGCTCTATGGGTTGAGACTCAGAAGGTTGCTGGTTCAAATCCCTGGGTCGGCAGAGTGATCCCACCATTGGGCCCTTGAGTGAAGCCCTTAACCCCAATAGCAACAGGTACTTGCTGACCCTACTGTCTCCTCTAAACCAGTTTCATGAGGTGGCCTACTGGGATGCTTTCCCAGCTGTCCTGAAGGAGGTCCCACATGTGCTGAGCTCTCATTGGCTGCTTTTCCTTCACTCTTTGGTCAAACTTCTCCAAAACTATTTCTACTGTGTTTAGGTCAGGTGGCCAGGTCATGTGATGCAACACTATCGCTCTGCTTTGTAAGCAGCTTCATGTGTCGAAACTTTTGACTGGTACTGTAGATTTATAAAGAAACTCAAGAACATTGTGGCTGGACTAATGACAGAAGAATGATGGCTGAATGCTGACTATGACATCTTTGCTATATCAGTGCTATCCTGCATTTTATGGAGATGACTGAGATCAGCATCAGCGTGTAATTAGGGCCAGCTGGGACTTAAACAAAGTTCTCAGCAACTCAGAGCCCCAGAGACGAGTTTGTCTCCTCTGTCCACTTACTGAGGTCAGAATGTGCTTTGGCACTGAGTTCCTACTGGCGATTCTCATGCATTCACACACTGAAGCAGGACTACAGTTTGACAAATCCAGCTCTGTAATCCAGTTAAATCTGTCTAGCAACAAACATGTCACTCCCAATCTGTGACACACTCGGAATTAGGCAATGGGCATTCAGTGTATTGAATAAATCAATGCTTTAAGTGACATATTAATCATGTCATCACAACGCAAATTTGTGATGATTTTTCTTCCTGCAGTAAGCAGCAAATAACACAGTTTAACTTTGTCTCGGATGCATGCAGGTCAACCCTGCTGTAGTGAAAGCATCATAGGGGCCATTAAAAAAACCTGTACTGGGGGGGTACCCTCAGTGGATCCCACCCACCTTGTCCTTGCGAGGATGCACAGATCTCTAATGTCTTTGAGGTGGCTCGCTTGGGTAGTGTCAACAAATCACTGAGGTCAACCAGTGTTCCTGGTCAGAAGTCACAGGGATGGAGCTGAGCTGAAGAACAAGGCAAACTATTGACTAGGCATCTAGGAGTAATTCTTCTGCAGAACTAAAGTGGACAGTGCCCTTTTTGGAGTGTAATTGTTAACTTTGGTGAGTAGGGTTGAAGAAGCATTCTTTTTGAACAGGCAAACCACACTAGACGAGCAGGGCTCAGTATTCTCACAGACACATGACAATAATCCCGCAGGGGGTGCTGTGGAGGAGAAAAGCTTGATAAGACAGCAGGTGTAACTGAAGTCCTGGGACACCGAGTGTGAGTCCCCACTCCTCGGGGATGGGGTGGGGCTTTCATAGTGAAACAAGCAAGTCGTGTTTGTGCAAGCCAGAAGTTCTGCATGATCTGCACACACTTTGGCTTTTTGCATGCTTCTCGCTGAGGAGCAGGAGATCGGAGGACTGTTTGCATTGGCAGACTACAGAGGATCCATCCAGAGACGGACATTCCATGCGAGCTGAGCAGCTGAGTATTGCTCCACTTACCTTACATGACCCAAGCGCAAGTGGAAGAAGACCCTCGTTCCAGGAATTCACTTCATTTCCCCTATGACACCACCCAAATGTAATACTGGCCTCCGCACCATCACCAACCCAAAAGAAGACTGCCTGACCATCTCCACCAGGCGCGGATTGGCCATCAAGAAGTTTGGGAATTTTCTTCTGAGGCCCACCTTCGACATCCTTAAGGCTGGCAAAATGTAATAAAGGGACACCCCCCCCCTCCACAAGTCAGCAGCAAAATACACTGATCCCCCAAAACCCTCCCACCCCAGGTTGGCAGCAAAATCTACTAAGGGGATTGGCATCAAAGTATACTGAGCCCGCACAAACCCCTTTCCACCCCAGCTGGCAGCAAAATATACTAAAGGGGACACCTCCTCCTCCCCAAATACCAGTTTGGGGCCCCTTGACAGCAAATGCCTCCGCTGCTTTTTGTTGCCCGTCCACCCCTGACCCCCACCCCTCAACTGAAGCATTATCTTCCATGCACTAGCACACAGTCTGCAGAGATTTGGAAATATCACATTATACTCTTAACCCTTTCTGTTAGCTGACTCTGCGTCTCCCTTTCAGCGTGTTCTCACATCTGCTGCTATCTCAGGACAAACCTAGACATGGAAGTTATCGAACCACCCTTAAATTATTTAAATGCATCCCATCCAGGGTGTCTCCTACTTTCTGCCCTCCCCACAAGCCCATACTGGATAAATATTTGGAAGATAAATTACTGAAATTTGAATAAACACAAGTTTTTAAATTATATAATTGCTAAACACAGGTTCACTATCTCTTGTTAAAATTATGTTCTTACACAACATTTATGTGGGTTTCAGTATACATTTTCCACATAAGCTTCAATAATGAAGTGAAAGAGGACGTACCCACTCGCTGAAACTTTAACCTACAGAACGTACTCGCGGCCTGTCTGAAGCAACAGTGTAACTGGCACAAAGGGCTGGGTTGTGTGTTTCCGTGTTACTACTGCCACCAAGTGGTTCAAATTAAAAATTACATTCAGAAAGGGTAACGGGATAGCAGAGCACAATAAAATATAACAGCATAACCATAGCTAAAGTACCAATTAGCACCCAGTATAAATTTTGCAGTATAACAGTCTAACACTATAGTGCTCAGTTATATTGAGTTTATTGTGACGCAGTGATAAATACTGGAAATGACCGAATTTCTCTGTACTTCTCTCTAGCAAACCTACCTGCATATTTATCCATTCTTTCATTGTTGAAGTGGTGCATTTATTTGTTTTATATTACTTAAATGGCCAAACATCTAGCTTAATATACACTAAATGTACATTTCTCATAAAATAGTGAAATTGGTTACAACACATTTACAATTCACTCTAGTATTCTTAATTGCTAGTCTCCAGCTAACTAATGTGCATTTCCATAAGGAGCAAGTTCAATATGTTATAATGTCTATTTCTGTGCAGTAACGCCATTGATTAGCCCCATGTTAATCGTGTTATGGTTATGTAAATACACATCCCTGTCATCCTCAGTGAGGGGTACACAGCCATCGCATTGTTACTGAATCCATGCATGGCTTGTCACGCTAAGACAGGACATGGTTCTATGGACTGATAGTTATGCAGACAGGCAGGAGACACTGATTCTGCACTTTCCTCCATGAACATGGGGGGTCTGCGGGAGAGAAGGGGAGTGACAGGCAACGTGACATGCTCTGTCTGTGCAGTGGTTCAGGCAGAACAATGCTGTGGAGGGCATCCGGTTGTTTTGGGCCATATGCAGTGACCTTCAGGGTGAGAGGACTCTAAGAGAGGAGCTTCCTGTGTTCTCCGCTTTTCAAGCGATAGCTGATGGCTGGGGGGGGGACATCCTGACATGGCTGTTTGCCGGCTCACAGGACCACCTCCTCAACACACGGTTTCAGGATGGGCGGATGGTAGGGCATGGGGGAGGGTGACAGGGCATGGGCGGACGACAGGGCATGGGGGGGCGGCAGGGGTGGTGGGGTGTGGAGTTCCCGGATTAACAGTTCATCCAAC
>JAAGVU020000043.1:11328439-11361985 GCA_011763525.2 Mormyrus iriodes | reverse complement strand
GTTCCCCCAACCCCCCCCCCCCCCCGCCCACCTGGTTCTTTGGCTTTTAGCGCGTCCCAGTTTCCCCCGCAAAGGCCTGGAGTGCTCAGCCCCCAGCACAGCGCAGTTTATCAGCTATGGCCAACGTGTTCCGGTCGAACTGGGTCCCGGGTCTGGATACAGGGAGCAGGAAACAGATTGCTGCAATGACCGGAACAACCCCGCTCCCGTCCTCCAGTCACACTCCCTTTTTCAATTTTTTTCCAAGGTGATGCAGAAAAACATATAACAGCTAAACCAATGTGCAATCAACATCCCGCTGTAAGGGTCTGCTCCCAGCTGAGCCTGCTAACAGGGTCCCTGCAACGTCCCCCCCCCCTTTGCTACATCCAAGAGCCCCTTCCACTCTAATCAGCCATATAATCGACATGCCTCTCCAGTAACGACACAGCTGAATCTGATTTCCGATACAGCAGGATTATTACTCACAGTGCGACCGCACCACCTGCAGAGGACTGAAAACAACAGGAACACGATGATGCTCGCAGTAACACAACTGGAAAAGCTGAAAGTGTGCCAGCAATGTGGCCATTTGATTTTCCTGGGGCATTTATTCCACTCTAAACAATAGAAATCCTCAATGCAATGCCCAGCTGTGTAGAGGTGAATTACCCCACAACGAAGAGTTAATATATTTCAGTTGAATCAGCTTGATATAACTTTAGTTACTTGTTTGCATTTTTATTTGCAGGCAGTCATAATTCAGTCACCATGCTGGATGAACTCCGTGTGTTTTTCCATCACTGTAGTATATACCTACGCTATGAGTACAATACAATATGGTTCATGTTGAAGCATGCAGCCTTGACCCGTTTGCGAGGTTTTCATCTCGTGGACCAGGCAGACCATGATAGTGTCACGACAAACACACTAAACCAAGCAAGAGAGACGCTTCTTCAAGTGTAATAATGCATGACAAAAACTGCAAGGACCCTCTTCAGAGATGTATTTTTATTTTTCTCTTCAAAACATAAAAACCGCTAACAGGTGCTTCACTACCATTCGTGATCAGACAGACCTTCAGCAGTGGATTTTAAAATCCATCGAAGGCGGTAAATTGAACTCACATTACAACACATTGCATGTTCCTCTCCTCGTTTCTTAATGTCTTGATTCTGACACCAGGGTGACAGAAAAACGATGTACGGAAGTAGTTTCAAAACACATTTGTGTACCATGTAGTGTTGGCCATTACCTCTAACCCAAAGCAGTATGCTTGGAACCAGTCCTAGGGAGAACAGGGCTTAGAGGACAGGAAACTATAGGTTCATGGGAGTTTTACTTACACAAAAATGTTCTGAGGACAGAAAGGAAAATGATTGGTTCAGAGCAATAGCAAAACAGATTGTAGAGGAAGTGGGTCCAAGCAACTAGAGGAGGCGGGACCAACCAATCAGATTTCATGAACCCGCCTCCTCTAATACTTGGACCCACCTCCTTCACAATCTGTTTGGTTATTTCTCTGAGCCAATTATTTTTCCTTCTGCCCTCAGAACATTTTTATGTAAGTAAAACTCCCACGAGCAAACTCTAGATTGGCTGTCATTCCGTCACACATGAAACAGAAACCGAGCGATGGAGGCTTGTGATATGCAGGGTCGGCTCTAACTGTAGGTAGAAATAGGCAGCTGCAAAGGTCCCCAATTATCTGCGTGGTGGAAGAAGTGAAATTATTGTCAATTTTCTTGGTAGGGGATCCTCCCAAGTGAAGCTTTGCCTAGGACCCCTGAAAAAGTACAGCCAGGCCTGCATATATGTGAATTTTTACATTTGTATGTATATCATGCAATTTCATATCATTGTCTTCCTATTAATAAAGAGTTTGGCTTGCTGCAGCTTTGACACAAATGCAGTCTGAGGCAACATCCGAAATGACCGTTTGGGGCTGCCACACTACTGCATCTTCAAAAATAGGAAGTTACTCATCACTCAGTGTTTGTTAAAGAAGTGGCCAGCTCTGAACAATTCTTACTGCAGTTCCTCTGTGTCAACTTCTGGTTATACAATCCAAACTTCCTTTCTGGGCTGGAAGTATACCTTACTGCCTGCACTGAGCATGAATTCTCCAGCTCTCAGAGTGACAGCAGGAGATTTACTGACAGTGCAACCAAGATTCTTTCCAGCAAAAATTAAATGGGTCACAAAAATACAGTCACTTTTGAGGTGGTCTCGAGATAACCATCTTGCCAAATCTAACCTACCAGTCATATTCCATCACATCACCAATAATGAACTCAACAGCCTGGATGCATAAGTTTAAAAGTTTGTGTCATTTTTCTTCACATTTTTCAAAAACTATCCATGCACCAGTGAAGGTATTGACACGGCTGGAAATCAAAAGGCACAGGTCAATGCCGCCGTCTAATCTTCTTCCTACGCACTTTGGACTGACAGATTGGTCCGTTGAGGCCATTCAGAATATGGGTCACAGAATTTGGATCGATCTTTGGCAAGCCCAGACCCTGCGCTTCAAACTCAATGCTCATGGACACATAAATGCATTATGATGTAAAAATACAGAGAACCCTCAGAGTAGCCTCCTTATTAGATTCCTGTCTCATCACAGCGCTTAAAATGCGTGATTCCATGCATTATAATCAAAGGAAAGGATTGTATTGGATGTCCTAGTGTGACCTTTATTTAGCCAGTGTTTGATGAAAGGTTTCCCTACACTGTTTGGACACACAAGCTTTCAATCTGTCTATCCATTAAAGTTCATTCTTGAAGAAATGGTTTCCCTAATGTAACTAATTTGCTTTTCCTCAGCACTGTAAGTGGGTTGGCTCTGGACGATTTTGGGATCCCATGTATTATTGACACTGTTTGTATCGTTACCTGGGATGTGTCCCACATTATCGAAGCAGGACAGCTTACTTAATGATGTGCTTCAAGAGTTTGAGAGGGCGAGATACAATTCAAAATCTTTCATTTGCTCTCTTAAAACGACAGAGCCACCCACCTGTCTACGCTTCACAAAGTTTAACTACTCTGCATTTTCACTTGGTAGCACGCAGGCTTGATAAAAGTCTAAACGAATATAATTGTCATTACTCATGAAATACTCAGCCACCCTGGGTACTTTCCTCTGCCTACCATTCTCCACAGAAGGCCATGCTTTTGGGTGTAGTAGACCATCATATCAAAAACATTAGTTCACCTTAAAGTTTTAACAACCACTGAGCATGTAGAACATCAAGGGTGACTGAACTTATTCTCTTTACCAAGGTTATCTACCTACAGAGTTGCAGGGTCGATCCTCACTGGGAAAAATCACCTGGAAGTTGTGTGGCAATTAAGGTCAAGATTAAGTTCAGTGTAATTCGTGCAGTGTTAGGGGTCCTTTGGAAAATATCTCCAATAATTATTTTTTGCTTGATTTCAGAGGCAAAATGTATTAAAGATCTGCTGTGAAGTTTGTGGAGCAGAACTGAGAAAAAATGGGTAGGGGATTCTTGCATGATGAGTTTTAAAATAATTGACATCTATATCTACTGATCAGTTTATGGATGTCAGAGTGAGGTGCATATGCATTGTTCCCAGAGAATCCTTAAAGATATTTGTTTTGAACTGGGACTAGAGGTAGCTGGGGGGATTTTCATGGCTCTTACTTATGTCTTGGTATTTCATCCCCAATGAAGCGCAACTTCAAATACATGCTGATATTTCATCCTGACATGAACTGCAGCCCATTCTTTGGCCATCCTTCTAACTTGTTCCATCTCACCGACAGTTCACTTAGTTAAAGTAATCAGCTACTTATAAAAGCCTTTGATGAGCTAACTGAAGTGTCCTAGCATTGGAATAGAACAAATATTTAAAATAGCTTGAGGCTCAGAGAGCAATGAGGCATTTTTGTAAAAAGGCTTTGCCAGCAGAATCACAACAATATTAATATTCTTCAGCCCATAGCAGATGTGGACAGGATTTGCAGGTCAAATCCAAAGGCCGGAGAATGTATCATGTAAACTTTGTCCTCATAAAAAGCACATTAGTTTTATTGTGGAAAATGTTACATTGTTTCCCAACTCCTTCCATATCCATAATGAGTTTTTATATACAGTTCACATAAAAGTATCTGACTAGTTCTGTTAATATAGGGCACGATTAGGGTGAGCACTTAATCCACGTCAGAGGGGACACTATGAGATAGGACAGGGTTTGTAAATGACCATTTCAATTAAAAAGACCTGAGTTTCACTTAAGCACTGAGTTTTTGCTCTGTGCTGATTGGTCAGTCTCCTATTTGTGTCACTAATATTCACTCCATGTGTCACTAATATTAATATGAAACAGCTGGATGAGTCTTTCAATCAAGGAAACAAACCATTCAAAGCACAAGAAGAACTGAACTATTTAGCCAAGCGCAGGAGCCTTTCAGGTTTAAAGTAGTTTGTAAAACCTGACGTAGCCAATGGTGTCCCCCCTGACATGGATTAGGTCATCACCCTACTTATATTTCTGCACAGAACTGGATCCAGTAGAAACTGATGTCATCTAAAGAGAAAGTTGTTCTGTCGAGCTCTCCTTTAACCAAGTTGACACAGTTCCCCTTACTAAGAGAAATGTTCACAAATATTTTCTTCTTTGTATTGTGTTGGTGAGGATCAAGGTGGAAAATAATGGTATTCAACAGGACATTACTCCCTCTTCTGGACATTTTCTTGCAATTTTTTGAATGACAGATATGACCAAATGCACTACACCAAGAGAATTGGACCAGAAAGTGATTCTCTGTCTGTGCATAGAATGTCACCTGTGAGGCAAATGTTCTTACAGCTGCCTACGTCATTTTTCGTAATTTAATAAGCTTACCAATTAATGATAGCAGTACTTTTATGTAAAACCCAGCCAAGATAAAGCTGGGTCAAAGCTTGATGCCAATAGTAAATTTAAGATTTCAGTTTATAAGTTTGGTGTAACGGATGCTGAAAATGTATGGAACTGATCAGATCCAGCACCTTTCTATGTTCAGGCTACCTAAATCTCAACTGCGAAATCAAGTTTCTATCGAGGTAACACAGTTACCAGCCATCATAAAACACTTTAAGCGTAAATGTGAACTTCCCCATATAAATATTCCCATAAATATTAATTTCCCCATATGAAAACTTTAATGTTATTATGTTTTCAGTAAACTTCTCCCATTATTAGACAATTTGTAGCAGGTTGTTACACATTACACAATAGAGAATATTTCTATTAATGCCTCATTTTAACTGGCATATATAGAAATTTTTCAACACGCAAATCTTGCAAAGTGCTCTGAATACACTTGCTTGTGTCCATGCACCTTTCCAAAACCATGTGGTAATAATGTATTTCCTACAAAAGCACTGCTTTCTATCTCCCATAGATCAAGCCTTCAGCTGAATTGCGCACATGTGACGCCCCCACACTGACGCAAAGGTGAAGGCAAACAGTTTTCAATATATGACCCATTCATGCGCGTGACGTATGTGGAGGGCAGCGGGCCTTTCAGGGCGCGGTGTGAGGGCAATCACATCAGGCCCCCCCAACAGCAGCTACACCCTCACCCCATCCTCCACCCGCGGACGTAAACTTCCTTTGCTACATGTGCCGGAGGAACACCTGTAACACATAGATGAAAGAATTGCTGCCGAATTACAGAAAGCCAAACTGAATGGAAAATAGTCCAAGTAGGATATTTTTTTATACACAGAAACACTTTTAGACTCAGGCACGTGCAGGGGTCGGGTGGGGCAGCTGGGTGCACCTGAGCTCTTGGCGTTTTTACCTGATTGAAAGTGCCCCTTTGCGTCGTTTTAACTGGTCCATTTTGATGACTAACGATCATGCAAAATCTATCACTGGGCCACCTGTGCATGAAAATTTACTGAGTGGAAAAAAAATGCATGGCTTGGCCACGCCCCCCTGTTTGAGCACCTGACCCTTGAAAATTCTGTGCATGTCACTGTTTATACACATACAAATACTGTTTAGCATGGACCCTTTACATTACATGTAAAGACTCCCTTTCTCTCAGGGGATTTAAGAAATGATGTCATGGTTCCATCATACTTCTTTTGAGTCTCTACTATATCTGTGATGCACCTCCATGTATGCTTATGAAAGACATTGAAAGCTTTGCAAGCTCAAGTATTGTAATGCTGAAAAAAAAATGTTATTTGTAACCTGTGTCTTTTATATTCTAAGAAGTGAGGGGCTTCTGAGGTCAGAAAACTGAATAGGAAGTAGTTTTACCACGCTTCAAATATAGATGGTCTAAATTAAATTTTGGCCAATTAAAGTGAAAATATTGCTGCTTAATGGTTTGATCTTATCCTGCCCTCCCCTCACATGTGTGCAATTACAGAAAAACATTGAAGTGTCTGAAAGTAATACTGCCTACATCTGGTCGTTCTCCGCTTGGCATTATATAATAAAAAGTCCATCTGATGTTGATTATAAATATAATAAATGATTCATTAAGTGAAGTTAATCTTGATGACTGTTATTATTGTAACAATAGCTGGATCTTATGTAGATACATCTATCAGAGAGGCTTTCTGTATTGATTACCATTCATTGAGTAATAAAAAATAAGTCTTGTCAGGATCTGTCAGGATCTGTCCCTACCATGTCCGTCATGTCCCAATTTGTCATTGTCATATCCATCCTGTCTCCATTTCCAGTCCTTATGTGTGGTTGATTGGTTCATTGTTCACACCTGTCCCTTGTTATACCCACATCACCTGGTGTATATATGTACCCCCAGGCCTGTTTCCCTGTCTGTCATTGCTAGTGCTAGTACTCCCTGTTGGTTGGTGCTCTTGGATTGTCAGAGTCAGTATTTGTGTTTTGTTTTACTGTTCACCCTACCTTGTGTTTAGGTCAGCCCTTTCCCCTCCGGACTGATCCCCCCTGCCTCTTGTATTGACCCCTCATGGACCTTTTGTTTATTGCCCCTTTGTATGTTTTGTTCTATAATAAAGTCCCTTTCAGTTTATATAAAAGTTGCATTTGGACCATCACTCCTTCCCCGCATTCAGTCATGACAGTCCTATTATCTATGTGGCATCATTTTGTGCTCTGTCACATCATGTCAGATGGATTAAATTAGTCAGCCACAGACAGGGCCTTATAACCTTCCAACTGTGAGTTTCAAAGCCTTCATTTTTACATTATTCATTAAACGCAAACAGTGCTACAACAGATTCCTTATCATACACAATATGACTGACAGACAACATTACAACTCAATAGATAAGTGCTGCATTAGTAACATACACAAAGCATGTCTAATTATTACCCACAATGAGAATGAAAAACAAATCCATCCGGAGGAGATTAGTGGTGTAGTGGAGAGATTTTTATCTGACAGACTTCAGCAGTCCAGTGTTGATGTACGAAAAATGCTCTGGTGTACATCTGTGTTTACATTTGACATTTTATTCACTTATGAGATGCTCTTATCCACAGAGACACCACGACTGCGGGAAGGGGGGTCTGTCTGATTGTACAGTGGCACTCACTGCAGGTTTTACTGAAACTGCCCCCCCCCCCTTCGGAAACAAGGCTGTCATGGGGTTGTAAGTTGATACGGACCATTAATGGCGGTGCAGGGGGGATCATTTAGCTGATGGTTGTGGAACTATATTGTACTAAAGGGCACCATGCCTTTAAGCAGCATGTTAAGCCCTGGAGTGCAGGGACAGGTGGCAGGAACACCACAGTGGTGGAACTGAAGCAGCAACAGGGTTACAGAGGAGAGACCCAGCAATAAAACACAGTGATTAGCATCAGTGATTAACTCAGACTGAACCACTGTAAAAACATAGGACACAGAAATACAACTACAGAAAAATTTAAGATGCCGCTCTGCATTTTTAAATCCTGGTTTAATCGTAGTTCTGTTGGCAGAAAGTTGCTTCCAGGTTCAAAGTTCCTAAGACAGCAGTACACAAGAACAATTCAAAGCAGGAGACACTGGGAACGACCAGAAACCAGCTAAGTAAAGAGTGGAAGTGACTTTCTAATACCAGAGATGACCGTTAACTTATCTGACAGTTTCTCATGAATTGTAGAATGACATCAAGTGACCTTCAAAGGGAATGGGAAACATTAAGTGGAGGTGTGAAGTGCACTGCTAGGACAGTTCGTATCAGGCTCCTAGAAGCAGGACTGAAGTCCCATAAAGCAAGGAAGAAGCCCTTCATTAATAAGAAACAGAGAAGAACCAGGCTGCAGTCTGCAACAAAAAAAAATATATTATTCACAGACGCACACCCATAAACTGAGAAATGAGTGAAACAAAAATTGTGTTGTGGTCTCTTAATCTTTTCCACAGCTGTATACATCTATGGGATTTCACTGTAATTCACAATATTTTAATAACTAAGCTCAAAGCCAATGCAGCCAAACTATGCACAAAAATTGTGAAGCGACTGTCATTCTGCCATACAGTACAATGCATCCTTAAACTTCCATTCCCAAGTCTTCCCAGTTCCTTTGGATATGTCAGACTATTTAGGAAACACCTGGCTTCTTGTTTTGGTTGGAGTCTGAACCTCACCGCATGGGTCCATAGATTCACAAAGATCAATGTGACCTTGCCCACCTCCAGGGGACAAATCGGTAAATAAACAAGCCCATGGTTCAGAAGATGAGTGTCAGTATCTGCACTAAAGGAGAAGCATCCACCTCAGTCAGTGAGCTCTGTCACCTCGGCTAATTATTCTGCCACTCTCTCTGATGTCTCTTATCTCACCACATTTCCTTTGTAAACTTTCCATATCTACATTTTTTCAGGGTTATTTTTTGTGTCATGTCCTTCCTGCCTACCATGTCCACCTGACCCTCCTGTCTCCTCCCTAGCATGAGCCTAACAAGCCACGCCCGTTACTCATTTATCATACCTCCAGTCTCTAACCCTCATATTAATCACTCCCAGCTGCCTCTCATTAGCTCCCTTGTTAATCTCGTGTATACGTGTTTCCCAGGCCTGCGTTCCCCAGTCCAGTCATTAAGTTCGCTCCTCCCATCAGCCCATATCCACCCCAGTTCTGGCCCTCTCGTTTTGGTCCCTCACAATCTTGTTAATTTCCAGTCCTTGTTGGTTTAAGTTGAACAATGACCCTTTTGTTTCTCCAAACTCCAGCCCATGAGTCACTTGTCCTTCATGTCATTTGTTTGTGTTTTTAGGTGATCAGACAAAGTTATAAAATCCTGGAAAGGATTCCCAGCATCCCCAGGAAAATTAATCAAGCTGAGAAATGAGATATTGGGGTTCATTGTTTCAGCACATCGATTAACAAATAATGCAATGTGACCTTGCTTATGGTGCGTCTGCATATGTAGTCATAGCTTGTCAGTGTCTACTTGAGATGTGGTGTACTCCCTGCTGTGCCAATGTGGAGTCAAAACAGGAAACCAGGCTGGAAAAAAAGCACAGCCACAACAGGGAACTGGCTTCAAACGAACCGGCTTTCTTTGGAATGACGAGGGCTACTGTCTGCCCCTTTGAAACTTTCCTGTGGACCTCGCAGTGTCACTTCCTGTAACAAGACCCTCCTGGTGTGCAATGCATTATGGGCCCACCAGCTACAAGCAGACCTGCATCCCAAAAGGAGACCCTACTCGGGCCAAATACTGTGATCAGTGTGGAAAACAAATTGCACTCTCTCTATGTATTGAGTTTTCATGCTCTCCGGGGCAACCAACCAGTTGAAAATAACGAGTCACAGTCACAGAATACTCAACTGGTTGGTTGAAACAAAATCTTGGTTTGGATTTGTGCTTTCTGGACCTAATCTTTCCACCTCTGCCATACAGCCCAATGCAATACTTCATTACCCTCCTGCAGTCCAAAAATATGTGATATGGGGAACTGGTGTCTGACTCAGCCATTGGTTCTGATTCTGTATGTGCACAATGATGGATTGGCATTCTACCCATGATGGACCTGTGCCCTGTGCTTCCAGGGATGGACTTCAGGCCCTTTGCAATCATGTATCACTTGAGTGATTATGGGTAATTATGTGTGTGCTAGTTTTGTGTCACACCACTCAATCAAGATGAGGACCTGTATTTGGACAAGCATTGTCAGCAGTCATACAATGACATTGTTTTTTTTGTTATGTGCCAAGGATGGGGCAGGGATACATATTTGGGGCCAATCACCCCCCCCCCCCCCAACTCCACCCAGCCACATGAAACTGGACTGAGAAGATGCAGCCCAGACCAAGGTTATAGATTAAAGCTTTAACATCTAATGCATGTAATTACCCAGCAGCGTCCACAGGATTTTGATTTCCGGGGCTGAAATGGCACGTGAGCCGTACCATAACTTACGGTTAATCAATCCACAGGATGGGAAACGTGCCACACAAAAGACAAGCAACATTGGCGTCGGGCAAAAATAGATACGTTGGCATTGAAGGTACTTCAGCTGTGTGAGATGCTGCTGCACGTTTTCCTGAGAGAAATGGGTTGTAGCTAATTAACCCAGGAAGAACAGCACTTTGGTTATTTCTTTGTGTGAAAATGAATGCAGTGTCGTCCTCCATACCTGTATATTGCAGGAGCCCCCTACCTTATCACTGCTATTAGGGGACAACAATGCCAGAGTGGTTATCAGGAGCACCTGAGAATTCTCGGTGGGCTAGTAACATTTCAGGCAGAATACTGTGGGCCAGCAATATTTAAGTGCCTTGTGGCTGGCAAGAGATGTGCACATGCAGATAGCAAAAATGCACACATGCACTCGTTACATTACAACTATGCTCATAACCATGGACTGTGGAATGCATGTAAACAATGGAGGGGAAGAGAGGGTATTAATTCATATCCACTTGTCCGTTTGCTTTTGGAAAAACGTATAACCTTTGGGCAGTAATTAGCAGTAAGCCGAGATATTTTATGTAGGCCTGCATATCTGATGTTAAGATATGTAGTATTACTATAAATAGTTGCTGTTATTTATGTAAATGTGAAATGTATAAGGCTGATCTAGGAGGAAGGACGAAAGCTTTTATTGCAGGGTCGTTAACAATGACAGCAACAGTATAAGTCCATTTGTGATTTTAAGCTTTATTTTGATTTTTTTTTTCAGAAGCTTCAATGGATTTTCAGGTGATTTCTTAATTGTGTGAATTTGTTTTTGTTGCTCTGGAGACAAGACAGCTGTATTAAGTACAGTGCTTTATTGTTCGGGGGTTTGTTTGCACAAAAAACACTCCTCATCCCCTCCTCCCAATTGGGGCTGGCTAGTTGAAAGAAAGCCCCGCTCTATCCCTGAAATTGGGACAGAAATTACTCTGAGATCAAGACACCCTTGACCACGGAGGGTACGACCACCATGTGACTGTGCCTCACGCACCTCAGCGACAATGTAGGATTCTGTTATAACTACATTTTATTCCAATTAATAGGAAACATGCAACCACAACAGAACATTCCAGAATGTGTTTACAACCCTTCTCTATATAACTTCTTTTTTAATTTCTGTCTCATATTGCTTTCAAAAGTTGCTGTCTAGACATGCAGGACTTCAGTATTTTAATACTGCTTTATAAAGCATGAACTTTAAATATCAGAAGACCTGTTTTAAGCATTCTACATATGGCTTTTTTTCCAATACTTAAAATATAAATGTAAGTCTAAATCTCATCAGTATCTAGGAACTTATTAATTTTTATTCACTGTCATTCATATCAAACGATTTGTACACCATCACGGAACAGTTACCGTACGCTTAGAGTATACGCTGAATAGCACGTATGCACTGCCACCTAGTGGACAGTAACATTTTGGAAATATGAAAATACTCAGCTTTGGCTCACTAATAGACGACAGTGGGCCTAGCACATCAGATTTTCTTCATTTTAAGTTGACCATTTCTTTGAAGAAATGTCGTCCTTTGAAGTTTCTAACAAATTTAGGACTTAACACTTATAGTTTATTTTCACAATCAGTTATTTGTTCAGGTACTCCAGTTCAACATGAGTCAAAGTACGTCATTTCTCAAAACTCCCCCAGTATTAGGTAACACCAAGGATCAGTTTGCATTTAATTCAAAATTGTGCTATTTAATCTGACAATGCCTTTTTTGTTTTACATGGGTCAAATGCTTGCTTGTATTTCTCGTTCCACTAGATGGACCACATTTTGATCACAAGATGGCACGCTCAACATGTGAGCTCCGATGCGTAGCCAGATGGCATTTTCTCTGAATCATGCATTCCTATCAGTCCTGTTGCATTGTTCATCCAGGGTGGCTCTTCTATATTATTATTATTTATTGTACAAATCTAAGCTATCGAGAATAGCAGTCCACAGAGTTGAGCTGAGCTAAGAACGAGGAGAAATTAGTTGCTGAGTCTATCTTTCTATAGCCATTGCTGTTCAACGGGATCGTAGACAGGACGGATGCACTTGCTTAGGAAAGCGTTCCAGGTCTTGAATCGTCATTCTGCCAGCGACACGTGGCTGTTCGCTTAGCAATTGGATAATCACATGCATAACTCATATATAGCTTCGTTTATAACTCAATTTACTCTAACCACGCGACAGAGGTGTGAAGAGGTCAAATGATCTATTAATAACTTGCGTTTAAATAAAGGAAAGGCAGCCTAATCCTGTATAATGAAAATTCAGTTGATCATAAATATTAATATAGCACGCCTATGGGAGGTGCTATTTGAATTCGCAGCCGTCCAGATTTGTTTTAGGTAAACTCATTTCAACTGGTAAAGACAGAAGACACGTTGGTAATACTACAGATCGATAAGCCTCGTTTCCTGTGTCAGTTGAAACGTAAGTACCTGTGTGATAAACTATATTTTCATCAATGTGTGATATAACACATCTTGACGCAATCCAGTGCCATAACAAAAAGCAGTCTCTGTCATGCTTATCGACTGATTATGACGTAATCGTTGTTCTTTTATATATTACATATGTAACGTAGACTTATCTCAATAATAAGTAAATCTGAATCAATGTATATAAATTATGCTGTGACTTTTCTTTCTTTATGAAAATACTCTCTCACTAAATATCTTGAACAGTTTAAGATTTTAAGATCTTATTTCCCGGTTCGTCAGATACAGAAGGGTAAATTAATCTTAGTCTTTAAAGAAATCGACGCTCTTTTGTTGTTTTTGTGACTGGGGCATCTGCGCGCTTAGTCCTATAGTGTGATTTTATAAAGATATTTTGCACATTTTTATTGCCAGACAATGCCTACATTTAATGACCAGTTGGACAGTATAGAAATAAAACGATCGTCAGTAAATCGTTTCCTATAATACTTATTAACGTATAAGGATTTTGTGTGTATTACTGTGATACGGTATTTTACTTCCAGGAAGTCTTCCCATAAAAAATCATGCTTGATTCTTCTATACCTAATATTACACTAGTAGCCGAAATTGTAGAAACACTTCCAATTTTTAGAGATTGCAGAACTTTATTCAACTGTTGCTCCAGTTACTTATTTAATCGTCCGATGTATGATATGTATAACATTCTTTGATTGTTTATAAACATTACCGGCAATATTTGTGTAGTAATTTTTAAAACGTAATACCAAAAATGCTAAATGTTTCCAGTTTTGGCCACTAGTGTACATTTATTAATTTTCCAGGGAAACCCATCGGCATAATTGTTTTGTAATATTACCCAAATTCCTGTTTCATTTATGAAATCGTTGCATAGTAATAACCAAATAAAGCTCCATGTATTTTGCGTTATGTTCTGTTTATCTGTACTGTGTTCTACAGGAGGAACATGAAGCTGCCTGTGAGACTTGCTTTGATAGTTCTGGCTGTGATCATGCTGACTGTGGTCCAGATGTCTGACTTCAGCATAGATGTCTTTCAAGACATCTTTCGAGTGAAGGGTAGAGAATTACAGAACCATGGCTCCAGAAAGCAAACCCCAAAGCAGGGACTGTTGTCAAAGATTGAGCAGCTTTTGGGTTCTGATGGGAAGGACATGGGGTTGGCCTCCATGGGCAAAAATGTGATGAAAGTGTCCAGAGCGTGGGACATCACCATGTCAAAGTGCTCACCTAATGGCAGTGTTATTGACACCAAATGGTTTCAAGCCATGGAACCCAAATTTCAGCATTACGTTCTCTACAGGCACTGCAGGTTTTTTCCAATGATCATGAACCACCCTGAGAAATGTGAGGAGGATATCCATCTGCTAATTGTTATCAAATCCATCATCACCCAGCATGACCGTAGGGAGTTGATCCGGAAGACATGGGGTAAGGAACAGGAGATTGATGGCAAGAAGATCAAGACTGTGTTCCTCCTGGGTGCTGCATCCAATGAGGAGGAGATGGTCAACTACCAGAAATTGCTGGAGTATGAGGATCACATCTTCAAAGACATATTGCAATGGGACTTCCTGGACAGCTTCTATAACCTCACCCTAAAGGAAACTCACTTCCTGAAGTGGTTTTCCAAATATTGTAGGAAAGTCCAGTACATTTTCAAGGGGGATGATGACGTGTTTGTTAACATCCCCAATATTATTGAGTACCTTAAAGAAAGCCCTTCTGAGAACTTCTTCGCAGGAGATGTTATATATACAGCAAGGCCTATTCGTAAGAAGACTAATAAATATTACATCCCTAGAGAACTGTATAACAAGTCACACTATCCTCCATATGCAGGTGGTGGTGGCTTTGTAATGGATGGCTCTCTGGCCAAGAAGCTCTTCGAAGCCTCCAAAGCTGTAGAACTGTACCCCATCGATGATGTGTTCCTGGGTATGTGCTTGGCACGGCTCCACGTCAAACCCATCAAGCACCATGCCTTCAAGACCTTCGGCCTGGTGAGGGACAAGAAAAGCAGGCTAAACGAAGAACCCTGCTTCTTCAAGAGCATGATTGTGGTCCATAAACTGCTCCCACCTGACCTCATTAAGATGTGGAAACGGATCAACGACAAACTTGTTTGCACACAAACATTTCAGGTTATGTAGCTGCAGATATCAGAACAGAAACTAGAATTTGGGAAGCAGCACTGAGAAGAAGAGAAGAAGAAGCCAAACTTTGATAAAGTCAAAGTTTCTGGACATTGATTAATTAATTTAAAAACAGATTTGTCACAGGTAGGATCCTAATCATGTATTCAGATTGAGTTGTTGGGAATCTTTACTTCTGGTGTTCATGTCTTATTTTGTTGCCGGTGATGTTGGATACAGTGTCTCTACCTCATTGGTGTTACCTCAGAACATATTTTTCTTATTTTTTTCAAGTTCCAATGTTTATGAGTACACATGAAGACTCATGCATAAGCCATTATCTGTTTTTTTGTTTTACTTGGGGAGATGCTTATGTTATTACATATTTTATGTTTCGCTGGATTAATGATTTCTTCAGCTCCTACATTTGTGCGAAATGTGCCAGTATTTTAAATGGTTTGGAATGCAGTTCTGAATCACATTTGGTACGTTAGACATCTGGCTTTGTGAGATCATTTTAACAGCTACTTCATATTAGCGCATTTTATGCTGGTCCGAAGAAGTATGATAGAGTACTACAGAATTCAGAAACATAGTTGTACTGCTTCACATTATTAACTAAAAAGGCATGCTAGAAAACTGCAGGGTCCTGTTTCAAGGACACAAACAGGTGCTTTTGGTAAATAGGGCATTTGATTTCTGATAGGATAAACATGAAAAGGAATTGTTCTAAGAATAAAGCTGGGTTCCTTTCAGGGGAAAAAGGTGCGCCACAGAGGAAAATGCATGCCCCATCTAAAGATCAGTCAAACTCTCTTGTACAAGATGCCAACCATATCTCTGTGAGTTTTTTTATTCGGAAAGCCAAGCCTACCTACTTGTGGTTCTGTTTTCTCCTGGATTGTAAAATAAATCTTCAGCTATATGCTTTTATGTATCTTCCCTTCCCTCTCAACAAAAGAAAATATATGATACTTTGAAATATTGCAGATCACAAAGTGGGTAGAGTTTGCTATGAATTCTAGACTTTTTTAGATCAGTTAGTTACTTCATTTTAAGTTCTGCTTTTCACTGTTGGTATATAATTCTATTCTATATGATAGCACATGACATTTTGGAGGGATGCCTTTGATTGCCTACAAATACACATTTGAGTGCTCATTTGGGAGGTGTTGAGCCATTACGAAATAAACTTTAAAGGTTCCACTGCAATCGCATCACATACGGGGTGTCCTTTCCTTAATGGTTCCTGGTATAGGCTCCAGGCTCGGTGTGACACTGTATTAAATGAGGAGTTATTGAAGATGTATGGATGGGGGGATGGATGGTACCACTGATCCTGCTGATCTGACTTCTCTATTACCACTAATTCTAGGCAGAAGTCATGCCAAGAAAGAAATGCCCCATTTAATCATCAACATAATACTATTTCCTACATGGCAAAAGGAAGACAGGAACCAATCCTTGAGTTTTCTAGATGTTTTCCAGAATGCTCCCAGGCACCATTGAAGACAGGAGTTTACTACTAGCAACGAAGAGCTGAGCATAATTATAAGCAGTGATGATGGATCCTCTCTGCGTTGTTTTCTCAGGCTGAAATTTGATCATGCAGAAGGTAATTATGTAGACAGTTATTAAACTGAGGATTTGAGAACTGAGAGTGAATTTGGCCAACAAATACCCAAACTCTTTTGATAAGTGCCTTAAAGTATTTAATGACTCATGAGTCAGCAATTCATCCAAAGAGAAGCATATCATCCTCTTTACTAGACTGGGACATTTGTATTTATTTGCTCTGGAAGAAAATGTGCCCTGATCTGGTTACAAACCATGTTTGGCAGCATTTTTTCCTGGGGATCTACCGTCCACCCAAGCCAGAATCTGATTGGCTTCAGATGTTTGATAAGCAACTGATGATTGGCTGCCAGCGACTACTGAAAATGTATTATGTTGTGAGGGTGAACCCAGGCTTGTGAAATTGAGAAGTTGTGAAGTTGCAGTGTTACCGACTGAACCTACACTGGCCTGATGTGGTATTGCGTAACCGAAATAATCCAGAAATCTCTTGTTTCTTGAACTAGTGGAAAGTGAATGCAAGTTGCATTGAAATGAAAAGAAGAGAGAATAAAAGAATGTAATACAACTGGTTTCACCATGCCTTGCTGTTTTAACTAGGAATTATGGCTGCACGATATGTGGTGCCAGCAGCGTCACCGCGGTGCTCGCATACGCAATATTCACATCGCATTTGTCAGCACTGTTTTGTGTCTGTGGACAGAACTCGACCACCAATACCACCAACTTATTTCACAGACCCTTTTGATTTATAATAAGTTCTAATTTGATATAGTTTATTTCGGGTACATTTATACATTTAGCATTTTTTGTTTTATAAATATCGCAATATTACTCGTTAAACTTATAAGGAAGTAATATTGCGACGTAATATCGTGCGGCCATACCAGGACTTTTTACTAATGTAGTAGAACATTGTTAAAAGTTACGTTTTACAGCCACATGAGGTCAGTATTTACTGCTTTTTAGCCATTATTTAAGGGACTCATTTAATAACTATATCATGCCATTGCATCTGTCTTCAAGCCACTTACCCTGGAGCATATCCCAGGCAGCGTAGGAGACAAGGCTAGGGTACAGTCTGGACAGGATGCCAGTCCATCACAGGGCACGTACATGCATACAGTCACATTCTATGGACAATTTAGAGACACCGATCATGCAGGTTCCACTCACACAAAACAGGTGGAAGTAGGGCTGCTGCAGTCATCTGCCATACTGGGCATTTTCCCAGTGGGCCAATAGGCATGTGGGCAGGCAAAATTTGTTGTGGGGATCACCCTCAGTAGAATTTACCATAAAGGACCATAAAGTTCAGGATTGATTTTTAATCCCAGTCCAGCCCTGGGCAGAGATCTCCAACTCTGGAGGCATTAGACAAAAGTGGTACCCTGAACCATTTTGAGACCATTTAAAAAAATCCAGGTCAAAGCAATGACCTGTGAACTGTCACTTTTAAAACTTTCATAATGGATCTTCCCAAGTGTACAAAACTGCCATTCACCAGTGATTAGTAGAGAGGGTGCATTTTCAAAAACAGATTCTTAGTATCTCCTGAGAATTGTTAGACATTTGGTATGATGAATAAATAGCTTAATTGCGAGCAGGGCTACCTTAGAGATACAAAGAATCGATTCCAGTATGGCAACAATGAGCAGTCTGGGAGTTTACATTTTGCTGCCGACTGGCCCCCATTAGACGGGACCCCCAGGAGTTTCCCCAACCTTCCTGATGGCCAGTCCACGCCTGAGCCCCATAAATATATTGGTATATATAAAAACAATAGTATGAGTGGAACATAAGATCAACATAAAGCATTATATTCCAGTATATTCTAAAGTTAACTTGTATTGTAAACATTCACAGAAATCAAAATGTTGCTATAATATGAATATTTTCAGAATTATGTTTATTAACGGTGATGTGTTGACTGAATTGTTAACCAGGGCTGCCAATCAAACGGTGTGACTCAGACACATTCTCACTTTAGCTAGTAGAGTAAAATCACCATACGCTATTAACTGAGTAAGCAGCATATGAAATGTGACCTCAGACCATCATGGTTATTTCTTCTGTTTCTGTCACCAGCTGTATGTATGCACGTGTGTGTGTGTATATATATATATATCACACTTATGTGATGCACCTTGATGGACCTCCCCCCCCCTCATTCAGGGTGTCCCCTTGCACCTGTCATCTGTTTCCTCCTGGGTCACCAGGACACTGCACTGGATAGGCGTTTATTGAAAAGGGATGTAGGAATATTAACCTGTGTCACATAGAAACCAAATTATCTTAAGTATTGGCATGTTAAAATATGTAATATTTCCGAATTATGATGCTTATACTAAACTGAATTCCGTAACTTCAAATATTTAACGGTTTTAGTATTTTTTTCTGATTGCAAGCTTGGGTCGTCATTCAGCATGTCCTATTCAAATGGACACTATCTGAGTGAATGCCGCTTGACGTAATCCTGACATTCATAATCCTCCGTATGCTGCAATTGTTTGCAAAAGTCATTTTTAATGAATCGCATAAGGCACTTTTCCCACAGTCAAACAGGAGATCGTCAGCATGACACAAAACCTTTTGTTTTACTTTGATCTATAGGTAAGCATTGCTTATAACAATTTTGTAGAGAGATTTTCCTATGAAAACCCTTTGGTATAATGAATAATATATATGCACACACTCCCCTTTCTGTTTTATGAATACAAGAAATCTGAATGAAAACTGTTCAAGTTCAACGACAAATGCATTAGATCACCAATTAATCCAGCAAAACAAAATATGTCATAACATATATTCATACTTTCAAAAAATGTCCACAGCAGCTACAATACGTACAGCTTGGTATTATATCAGCATCGGTGTTTTTTTTTTATTACAAAAATCAAATCGATACCGAAGTATTGCATTGATATTCAACTAATATTAAACAACTGTGCAATGTAACAATGGGAAGCATATACACTCATAAGATTAACAAAAGAATGGGTTTGATTATAAATGAACGTCTATTGTGATCGATCTGTGAAGCCACTTAAGTGCACATTGACTTTTTTTTTTTTTAACTTTTTTTAAACATTTACAGCAATATATAAGAATAAAATTGAAAGACAAAAACAGTACAATAGTAATTGACCTGGAGATGTCATATTTCAAAATAACATAAATAAAAAGTAATTATAAATACCTCTTTAATAAACATAAATAATAATTTTTAAAACATAAATACAACATGTATATGCAGGCATCCATTACTTTAGGTTCGACAGCCGTGCCTAGCCATTTTAGTCCATACGTCATTTTCTGCGTACTCGAGTTGATGTGTCTTCGTACCAAAAGGTGCTCTTGAGGTTCTGGCTGTTTCTCTGGTGAAAAAAAGTGGCCGAAATGAAGTTTCTCCAAACCAACGTTAGTCAAGACGATCTGCAATGGAAAGGGTAAGCGATGTTAGCACTGATGGGAATGAGGCTTTGAAACCCCTTGATTTGGTACGTTAACTGTCAGTCAGATTCTGCTCTGTCAGTCATATCCTGTTTTAACCGAGTGGGACCTGACAAAGTAACCAATGGGAAGTGGCTTAAACCAGTGAGTGATTGATATGGTTTAATAATCCCACCTACCGCCCGCTGCGAAGTCACGTCTCTCGCAGCACTCAGGCACATTATGAATTTCAGTCTCCTGGTTTCCTTATTTCCAAAATTGTTCAAGTTATTCTAAACGTGTCGAGGGTGGATATGTTTCTTCTTGGAATAAATGATATTGGCACATTTTTTAATTTGGACTATTCACTTCTGCTCGCAGCTGTGGCACACAGTAGCTAATTTAAAACTGCCCTATCCCAGCAACATTGCGTGCTGTTTCTTAAACCCGCCGATAGTTTTATTAGCGGCATCCACGTAAAGGCTCCATTACCCTTGTCACTAATGCAACAATGTCGCCAAGCGAAATGATCTATCCAAATTAACCTGATTGCACTTCTGATCACTTAAGTGGGTCATCAGTTTGTCTGCTATAGCAGCAGGTGTCTCTTCACCAGTGTAAAGTGTTCGGTCTCCCTGAAAGCTTGTACATCAATAGTACAGGTTTTCAAAACTACTCATCAAGAAACAAGCAGATGCGTTTATCATTGTCTATATTCCTAATACTTATTTGGGAAAAGCCATGTCATCTGGTCTTCTAGCTGTCACCCAGATAAAAAGTAAATCATGTTCCCCCCAATCAACCGGACTCTCGCCGAAACAGTGGCAGTCATTCTTTGACTAGGAGGCAATTGCACTCACCAAAACTCACGGCTGCCTTGCCTTTAACAGCCCATGCCGCTTAAAGTTCCTATTCGGTCCATCTTATGTCCAAAACAGCCATTCCGGGAGGATGATGTTCCCTTTTTGCTCCCGGATTTGTGTTTCCGCGGTACAGTTTGGTCGCTCAGGATGCGAGACCACACGCCTTTGGCCCGCGGGTTCAGCCGCAGCTCCCGCAGTAAGCGAGACTGCGCGCTTTCCATATTTTGCTCCTGCTCCCCAGCCGCCAAAAACTCTGACAGCTCATCGCCCAGCAAACTTCGAAGAGACTGTAACATTAAAAATAAAAGCGTCAAGACGAAACGCTCCCATTGATTTACTTTTAATTCAAATGTAATCTATTTCATGCATGTGAGGACCACGGTGCGTCGAAGGAATCTTCTTAAGCAATGGCAAGGTTTATAAAAGCATTACATTAAAAAGCCTAATGCCAAATTTGGTCCGCGAATGGGTAATTAAAAGTTGACATTAAGATCTGCGGAAAGCGACGGAGTCAAGTGTCAAAACAGAAAAATGAAGAATGTGGTTGTGTAAATGCCGAGCGCAAAAAGGAACGGATTAGTGCGCTTTTCTTTGCGTAAATTGGTCATGGACGTTGTACAATTGGTAAAGACAGGGTCAAAGACGATTACTAATAACTGCTACAGGTGCATTACGGAACTTTATAGAAAAATACTTAGCGGAATCGATTGTATAAAGTAAAGTATCTTATGTAGGCTACTTGGTGGTTACATTTAGAAACCACGCCTGTTTTATTACATGAATTCTTAATCATTTCTTTCTTGCCAACACCGAGCAGTGTCAGGATCTGTGGAATAACTTGCCAGATGCATACGGTAAAAGAAATACACGGCGTGGCGTTTTTAGACCCACAACTTTTATAACTGCCCCTTACCTTTTGCTGTTCCGGCGTTAAGGGCTTTGCCTCAGTTGTAAAAGAAATTAAAGTAATCAATAGTCCACATACTATAAGATGCGATGCGTTCATCCTGTGTTCAAGCGCCGTCTTTGCTGCGCGTGTTAAATCCTCTAAATCTGGCTGTTCTGAGCAACTTTCAAGTCTCCAGACTCCCAATATAATCTAATGCCTGTCTGTCCCTGTAATACGCCATTTAAAGAATTTATAACCCCCAGCGATGATGTCACACACCTTCGTAGTTGTGTGCCCCCCCCACTTCATTTCGACAGAATATAACACAGCCGTATATTTGTTTGTCTAATATTAATTATTATTAAGACAAAAATGCTAAATTAAGAATGTTTTCCAACTGTCTTTTTCTTCTTATTCTTCTAATGGTCAGTCGTTGTTACCCAATACCTGTCAGTAGCCTACTTAAAAACTGAACTAAATTACTGTTTAACCCCAAGAAACCTGTCACTAATGCTGCGTTCCATAATTGGTATAGTAATATATAACGCTGAAAGAGATCTGAATTTATTTACCGTCACTATAATTAGCGTTTATTAAACGTAATTGCCAATTATGAAAAGCAATCAGTATCAATGCAAACAGCCGAATATTTGTATTAGAGAAAAATACAAGTGACATAGAAACTGCAAATAATTATTAGTAGCAATAAACTATTGATAAATCCAATTTGAGGCTTGGAATAATTGCTTCCGTTCCATGTCTGGACATTTAATTATATATCTGACATTTCAAGTAACAGATTTGTGTACAAGTTCGCTGATTTAAAATAATTCAAGCGGTTAAGAATTTAGTTTATTTAGTTTGTCTTATAATCGACATCTTTTGTAAAGAGGCCAGATTTACCAACTGTCAATTCAGTTTGCAATGGTATGTAATTTTTTGTAATGGTCTAGTGCAGCAAAATGCTCCATCAGCAGCTAGATAAAGATTAAGTTTGTGAAAACTGTAATGTTAAGCTGAAGTTAGATAATAGCGATTTCATTCTATGGTATTAAGCAAAGCAAAGGTCTCTCTAAGGAAACGTTTTCGAACACGGAGTGGCAGTATTTTCTGCCCTCAATTGCAGATGATTTAATTCTGGGAAATAAATACGGAAAGTCGCTTTACCTGATGACCTATACAATTGTACGAAAGGGAAAAAAGTCGATTTGATTGATTTCACATGCTTCTGGTGTGTAAACTAAAGTAGTTGTTTAAATAGCCAACGCTTGTTTACTAATAATGGAGAATTATGCAAGACTGGGGTACGTATGACGACCTAAAATTTTATTCATGGCTAGTTCGAATACCGGGTGGACTTGCGTTTAAACTAAAGCTGATTTTTGCTGTGAAATAAAGTGCCTCTACTAAACATTTCAAAGAGAAAACCCGTACATTTATTAAAAAGAGAATCACACACAGGTTAATAGCCTGCATTTCAGTGTCAAATCAAAACCAAAAGGAGAAATAGCAAAGCAATTTGTCATTGCCACTAGTACCTTCCAGATGAATTGGTGGAAGTGATTAATACAGGTTACACTGTTACTATTTTCAGCTACCTTCGCATGGATAATGGAGAGTAAAAATCTATTGGTCCTCAGTGACCTGAGAGCTCTGTGTGAACAGCTAATTACCTAGCTTAAAAAAGGCAGGAAAGTAACTATTACATTGTGAAAAGTATCTGAGGCTCTGATAGACATTAAAAATAAGCAAGATTGAACCGTGGATGTTGTAATCATTGTTTGACTCACAAGAGGCCTTTCCATCTCGAAGCACACTGTATGAAATATAATTACATTTTTTATAAACCAGATATTGTATTAGATTAAAGTAATGCCGTTCATGTGTATAAGAGTGATGATGAGAAAAGAATAGTTCAGTCATTGATATCGGCGTGTGTTAATCTCACAATGGCATTCAGGTACTTAATTTAGCTGGTGCCATACTATTGTTCTACTGAAGCAGAGGATGGGCATCTGCCCCTGGGTCCATCAAGGCAGGGGGCTCGCTGCAAAATCTACCAAGGGAGACCCCCTTATTTAATATTGAGTGTCCCTTTTGGTAACAGAGTATCATGCAAAATTCACAACAATTTACCAAGAACGCCCCCCCTCCCCGTCCCCAGGTTGGAAAATTTTACAGAATTCCTGCCAAGACCCACCCCCCCCCACCCCTGCCCTGTGTTTCACCCTTGACATGGATAGATATGTTTTAAAATACAAGGGAAATCCATTGCATGCAGAATTGTATAGTCAAGGTTATGTTTGGAAACACATCTTATTAACAAATGGTGATTAAATGAAATAATACAGAGTAATAGATGTGATATAATCTCCTACTTTTGGCTAAGAGTATTAGTGTGTTGGTGGTTCTGCTTGGTGGGAAGCTGAAGAGAAGTGACCAGGGCATGACTGGATCAGAATGACAGCATTTATGCCCCGGACACATATCAAAGGGGAACACCCTATCCAGTTCCTGGCTCTTTCCTTCCAGGAAGCTGTCCACCAGTCATGAATATCTAAGGAGGCCCCCACAACCCCCCGCTGCCTCAAGGGGCCCCAAGTCGGACGTCGCATCTCGACATCTCGGTTTGAGAGCTGAAGTGCAGCAATACCTGTAACTGGGAGAAATATCCGCTGCTTTGTTTAATGTGTCCTTCTGTCTCATCACAGAAGTTTAATTACGCCCAAATGCCTCACAGAATCAGACAAGAATATCCCCTACAGATATGTTCTCTGTGTTTTATAAAAGTTAATTTTCTGAATCTGAAACTCAACGCAAGGTCTGAGAATAAAAGGCGGCAACATTATTTGATATAATTTTACATATAGCATGTGTAGGGGGTTATTTAGCTCCACGGCTACGACAGGTTCCCACACAAGAGGAAAGAAACAGAGTTTAATTATTTTTAGCAGACATCACTTATTGGAGAAGAAATTCTAATGAGAATAGCTTGATGTGCGTTAAAAATAAAGGTTATGGCTCTGAATTCACAGCCATACACTTTAGAAATGTATTCTACATAATGAAAAAAAGTGGGAGACAACAGAGAAACTTTAACCTTTTGAAATTTTTATCTCAGTTGAATCATATCCAGACACCGACAGAATGGTCAAGAAATTAGTTGTTAGATATTAATATTTTGCAATATTTTAGTGAATGGCCAGCTGTTAAGATGTTTCAGTGGTTCACATTTGATATCCCATCCTGTCCAAGGTATACTCCTGTCTTGGGTCCTTTGCTCAGCCGTCAGACTCCTGAACACTTACGGACTGGACTGATGTACACACACACACACGATGAATACATTCCACTACCTCAGGAACTTCTGCACAATTTATGGATTTTGCATAACTCATTGCACTATTGTACCTTACACTCATCAGGACTGTGTACCAGTTAGCACTGCTCTGCTCTGTTTGTCTCTCCAGTATCATTATTGCACTTATGTCTTATGTCTGCACTGTCTTGCCATGTTTGCACACCTGCACTTTATGTAATCCTGTGTTATGGTAGACTTATAGGTAGCACCACGGTCCTGGAAGAATATTGTCTCGTTTCACTATGTACTGTATCACTGTATATGGTTGAAATGACACTATAAAGCCACTTGACTTGACTTACTGCCCCCCCCCCACCACGACCATTTCCAGGTTGGAGGATGGATGGATGCTTGGTATCATCAACCTTGTTTAAAAAATTTTTAAACCGTCTCATATTTCTTAAAAGCTGATCCCATATTGAAAAATGAAATACTCAGTCCTGTTTTGAATCATCCTGGGACACAATTTGTGTGTTTTTGTGTCCGGACCGAAAAACAATTTTATACAAACCGCACGACCGCCCCCCCCTCCCCCCAACATTTTACTAAATCTTGTCATCAGAGGCAAATTTTACTGTTGGGACTCCCTCCCCCTGATGTACACTATCATGCATGGCCCTCTGACAACTGAAATAGCCTGGGGGCCAATGACCATGTTAGAGCTGCGTTGCCCATTCATGGTTCTGGAAGGGTTAAGCTGGACACTGACTGTGCATCAGTCTGTCTTTCTCTTTCTTTCACTCAAGCCTGGACCCAACTTCTTGACGAGTGATTACTGAAAGCTGCCACATGTAAAACACTTATGACCTGCTGTTTGCGAAGTGCAGGAAAAACCAAGCCCAATAAAATTTTTATTCATAAATGCTTTACTTTTAGCCCAATTGAACTGTGAGGTACTTCTTGGTTAGACACTACAGATGCACCAAGCAATGAATGAGCTGCCCCTGTTCTGTTCTTCCCCCACATGAAAGCTTGAAAACATCTAAAAATGTATGCATTAACCATTTTGTGGTCAGCTTTTCATAACTCTCTCAATGGTTTTTACGGTGTCACTGGGAAAAACTGTTGCATTTTCTAAATATGTCTGGATGAAGTAGGAAGAGTTGTTCAACATCTGTGACATTAGAAAAATCTGCTGCCTTGTTACAATCTTGGAAACCCATCTTTAAGAACAGGCTTACATTTTCCGTACACCTGAACAAAAGCTAAGGTATAGTGTGTGATCATTTGCTACACAGGTAGTATTGTATGGCTGTTTCAAGATAATTCCGATTGAATTCTGAAATTCTGAAACTTTAATAATAATAATACCCATATGGAAACGTTTTTTTTTTAAATGACATTTGACTTTTATGTGTTGTACCCAATGCAAAATGCAACCACGTGCACACACACACACACACACACACACACACACACACACACAAAGGGATTCAAACCCCGAACACCACTGATGTGAGGTCACAGCGTGTGACGCTGTACTGCACGCTGCACATTAATAGTAGTAATTTCAGTAGTTGCAATTACAAAAGTGCTGTGATTTTTTAGCACTACAATTCTTTTCATGCATAGATTGACATACTACATGTCAATAAATCAATTAAACCATTCCAATGCCATAATCATTTTCAGTACTTACAAAACCTGGTTTTTGTGATGCGAAAAAAATGAGACCACATTACATTATTTCAAAACCTTTTCCACCTTTAATGTGACCTATGACCTATAGCTAAACTAGTTAACCAGTTTAAGGTATGTTTTCACATGATGGAGTAATGGTTTAACTGGTCAAATCAACTTGTGATGGTTATTCTAGCTGGTTTAGCTGGTCATACCAGCGTGCCCAGCTTGATAGGCTGCGCACACCAGTATAACCAACTGGTGACCCACCCCGCTAAAACCAGCTACCAGCAGCTTTTCAAGTTTCACATTTTATTGTCATGTCTTCAGAGGAACATATTTAAATATGTTTAATTAAATATGGGGGGGGGGGGGGCAATAGGACAGGTAGCAGTGTAATATTGGGCAAACAGCAGTATAGTAAAAGATAAGACAGTTCAAAATAAGTCAAAATAAGACAGCTTTGAGGCAAATATCATGTTTGGAGATGCACCTCATAATGGAAACATTAAATGTAGCCAGAAATATGCTTGTACATTGGTTGCTTGAATAATATAAGGCCCTCTACCAGGACGACTGAAGCTAACGTGTGGTGTATTTTGATCCAAAAAGTTCAACTAACATCCAAACGGCTGAACATCAAGTCTCCCAAAGGCATATTGGAATATATGTTATGGTATCATGAAGCCAAGGTTGAAGTTTTTGGGCCACAATTTCAATAGGTATGGAGCCAAAACAACACTGCTCATCACCAAAAGAGCACCTTACCTGCTGTGAAGCATGGTGGTGGCAGCATCATGCTTTGGGGTCGTTTTTTTTAATAGCTGGAACTGGTGCAATAGTTAAGGTGGAGGGGATTATACATAGCACCAAATACCAGTCAATTTTGACCCAAAACCTTCAGGTGTCTGCTATAAAGCTGAAGGTGAAGAACATTTTCACCTTTTAGTATGACAATAACCTCAAGCATGCATCCAAATCAGTAAAATAATGGCTTCACCTAAAGAAAATGAAAGTTTTGGAATGGCCCAGCCAGAGCCCAGACCTGAATCCAACTGAAAACCTGTGGGGTGACCTGAAGAGGGCTGGGCACAGGAGATGCCCTCCCAATCTGACAGATTTGGACAGCCTTTGCATGGAAGAGTGGGCAAATATTGCCCAGTCAAGATGTGGCATGCTGACAGACTCCTGCCCAAGAAGACTGAATGCTGTAATTAAATCGAAAGGTGCTTCAACAAAGAATTAGTGAATACTTATGCAACCAGCTTATTGTATGTTTTTTATCTTTATTACCGCCCCCCCAACAGATTTGTTTGTTTTTCAATTGAATTGCACATTTACATTAAATGTTACATTAAAGTCATACAAAAACCTGGTACTTCAACAGGGGTTGAATACTTTTGCAAGGCACTATATGAGCAATGACAATTTAACTATAATACAATTAAATCGAAAAATTAATTTTTCACTGTGATGGAGCCAGTTTTGGTAGCTCTGTGGCTGAATATCAGAAATAAAACATTAGGAAGCTTTGAAATATTCAAAACTACTTAATCGCGCAAGCCTCATGTGAAACTTCATGTCCCAGGATGCACCATGACCTTTCGATCTATTTCCCGGAAACAAAACTTGACTCGCTCACAGTAACCCCACTATTCGAGACATCAGAGCAGGTAATTAACGAGCTTCTACATATTTAGTAGTGTTTGTTTTGTCAGAAAATAAAATATCTAGTTTGCCGCGTTTTCTAACGGTTATCTAATCATATTTTTTCAATTTATCTTTGAGAGGGCTATGTTCTTTGAGTTTGCGCTATTATTCGCTAGGTGTCTAATAAAAATTAGTTTAAATAGGGTTTTTTTTAGTAAAAAACTATTGAAGTAAAGTAGTTGCGAACTTGTCACCTGTGACTTTGCCTCATTTAATTTTTCTTATATTTTGTGATTTCATGAATGCTATGTCAAGGAAAATACCGATAAACTAAGCCAACCGTTGTGTAACAACAATCTGTGTAATCGTTGCTTTCAGGCTCCAGTCAAGCTAAACTTTTCTTTCGTTTTCGCTCATTCGTTTTTGTCTATATGACGTACTCTTAACGCGCTGTTTTCGTCCAGCTTTTTGATTTTTTTAACCCCCTTTATCTTAATTTCGTGATATATTATACTCTTAAAATAGTTCATATAATGTCGTACAATTCCTAAATAACCTTACAATTTTTACTATACCAAAAGCGTTTTATTTATTTATGAATTTTCAGTTGGAGCTTGATTTAATGAATCCATTTTGTCACATACTTGTATGACTTGCACCATATGGCCAAAAGTACGTGGACACCCCTGTTAATTAGAGGACTTGCCAAATGAAGCCATGTCATTGTTGACACAGGTGTATAATTAAGCACACAGTCACACAATATCTTGTAACCAACAACAACAGAATGTGCATCTGCACAGAAGAGGTTAGTGACTTTCCGTTTGGCACAAGCATAGGAAGCTGTCTTTCCATCAAGCTAGTTTGCCACATTTCTGCCCTGATAGAGCTGGCCTGGTCAGCCACAAATGAAATGCATATGAAGATCCAAATGTCAAGTTCTGTTGCGAAGTGGTAGCCACACAAACTCACAGAAAGGTACTTGACAGCCCAACATCAATATCTAAGCTGAATGGCAGCAAATCCCACCAGAAATATTCCGATATCTAATGGAACGCCTCCCCGGAAGAGCAGAGGTTTTTATAGCAGCAATGGGCCAATCAGCTTCATATAAATACCCATGGTTTTGGAATGAGATGTTGGATTAGCTTGGGTTCATATATGCTTGGCCATATTTTTTATATATGATGGTCTCTTTTATTTTTATTATTTTTTTAGGCATTTATACGTAGTACAATCAAATCTGGAATTTTTCTCCTAATAGCTAAAATTGAAACGAACCACATTTTTTAGTAATTCCAAATCGCTTATTATTATTACAAATAATAATCATAATGATAATAATGAAGTACCATAAATGTGTAATTTCTTGATTTTATACTGTGACCTCTCTTCCACAGCTAACTCAGCAGAAATCATGGAGCCTCGATGGCAGGTAAAGGGGTCTAGCCACTCCTGGGAAGTGAGGCATGGGTCCAGTGCCCCTAGCGTGCCCCAGAAAGATGCCTACTCCAGGCTGCTCAGTCAGCACCACAGCAGCACCTTCCGTGCTTACCTGGAGCAGTTTGCACAGGAGCAACATCTGCAGACCGACCAGAATGGACCAGGTGTGGCAGGTACCAGACCGCTGGGCGCCATGGGTTTCCCGTATCCTGCTAAAGGCACTGAGTCAGAGAGCTGCCTGTCCCTGTACATGGGCAAGCTGAATGGACGTGGGGCGGTGCCCGTCCCTGAGCCACCAGGGTCAAAGCCGGGGTCAGGGGCGCGACGGCAGAGGCGTGGTGAGAGGAGGGACACCAATGCCAGCCAAGATGGCGACGTCGAGTCCAGTGAAGAGGGGCTCCTGAAACAGGCCCATCCAAAACCACCGAAGAAACGGCAGCATGGCGGGGGTGGGCCTTCCAAGACCCCCGTTGGTGACACGGGAACCAACAGCCCCCCGGGGTTGACCGGTGGGCAGAAGCACAAGAAGAAAAACGTGGCAAAAAACAAGATGGATGCCCCACCTAAGGGAGGCAGGAGTGCTAGTGCCAACAGCTCTGTCACAGCACTGCCAAAGGGCCATATCGACAATGCGATGGCGGCGCATCCTCAGGGTAAACCAGCCACGGGACAGTTTCTGTTTCCTGTTCATTGTTTTTATACAGCCTCACATACCGATTTTTCTGTAATTACACCGTATAATTTAAAAAGTGGTGCTGTAGATGTGCTTGGCACTGGCCTCAGAGAATATAATTGACTTGGACTTTCATTTACAGACCAGGTCCCTTCAGCCCAATTGACCCCAGACAAGAACAAGAGCAAAAATAAAGGAGGCCGAGGGAAGAAGAAGCAAGTGTTTGAAGCGTATCTGTCAATGGAGGAGGTGTCCAAGGGGCTTAAGAGGGGAGAACTCATTCAGGTAAATCTGCATTACGCAGGCCACCCAAGTGCCACTAAAATATTCCTTCCAACAGTAGAGACCCTTCTGTGGTTTTATGGTAAAATCAATTTTGCTTTCTGAATATCTCTTGATAGATTTGGATAGGAACCATTTTCTGTTCTTGGTTGATTGCAAGCGTTACTGAAAATGTGTTTTTGAGGGAAATTCCACCAAAATTTGATGTCTTTGATGTGTCTTACTGTGCTTTTGGTAGTAATTTGCATCAAACAGTGCCTGGGTTTTTGTAAGTTATGAATTTTGCATGTCGTGTGAAGTATAGTTTGGTGGTAAAGTTGGTGGTTTCTAGTTTTGTTAGCGTCATGCTTTAGGAACATTTCAAACTTGAAATGTGTCCCTGGATGTGTCATGATGATTACACCCAATTTTCTTGAATATATTTGTGGTAAACGCATTTATTTTTTTAAGCAGCTGATGCATTTTCTTTTTCAGGGACCATTAAGAATCAATCCTAAGAAGTACCCTGAAGCCTTTGTTCCTTCACCTGTGAGTTTTCTTTCCCTTTTTTACTCCATCAAAACAATACTTTAGCCATTTAATAAATGAGTATTGTAGAGTCAATAGGAATTAATGAAGTGAAAGTGTCGCTGTACTAGAACGTAAACTAATGTTCAACACTGAAGGATGATTCTCTGCTGACACTGAAGACTGAGCACAATACTAAGTGCTGTCAGGTTATGCTTATGGATGGTCTTGATGAGGGCAGATAAGCATAAACAGGCTGGCTATTCAACAAACTAGCTGTCAGGTTAGCTTCTTGTTTTTGTTCTAGTGCTTTGATTTTGTTGAGTAGGCTTTATAGAAGGCTAACTTGCAAGCACACATCAAACAGCCGTACGCAAATTCCAGTCACCGTGATACAGAAACATCAATGTTTGGAACCTGAGGTTGCCCTATAAACATGTCTTCAGAAATCTCTGAGTAAATACTGCAGAGTGTTTTGCATTTTCACTTGTGGAAAACAAATTATAGTACAGTATAACACTAACTTGTCTGTTGGCACACTGGCCCAAAACTGTAACTCTCAAGCCAAAACACTCTCTTCGCATAAGAAGTTTGTCAGATAGCACATTGACCAGGTAAGACCTTCAGTGGGGACTGAAGTCTGTTTAAACCTCTGCGCCTCACCATTTGCAACATCTGCCTCAAATCTTTCTACGTTTTTAAGCTTTCTGACGTCAAGCTGATGTAAGCTTGGTTTCAGATGGAGACTCCTGGCTTGGGACAAGTTCTCAAGCCAGCCCGCATTGCCCTTTCAGTCTGCGTGTAGTATGATGCAGGTTGGAGTTAGCTAGATATCTCACAAGTGTTGTTGATCTTTGGTAAACGACTTGGATTGACTCAGTCACCTGAAGGAATTTAAGACCTGTTCAAATATGCAATATAAAATGCATTTTCTTAGTATCAAGAAAAGTACCATAATGCAATTCTTTCTAACGTTGTTGCAATATATTAACGCTACCTCCCCAAACCATAATAACATGCCACTGGTTTTATGTATAAGTAGCACCTTGAAATACAACGTATCTTGCCATGTGGCCTGCAGGTTGGTCTGTGTGACTTGAGACTTGGTGGTATATGTCCAGCACTGCCCCTGGAAGCAGCAGTATAAATAGATCGTTACATGTAGACTGGAAAAAAATTTTAATCTACAGCGGCTACTTGAAGTGTTGCTTCACTTGTCTTCACTCACCCTGAAGTTAGGAATTTAAGCCCAGCATTGTTTTGAACCATCCAGTTTGACTTGAGAAGAAGTTAAAGATATTAAAATGTTCTCAGCCTTCAGCCTATGAAATATTAGGTGTGTTGTTTTTAATACCCCCTCCGGCCTTGATGATAGATTATAGGATTCTTTGGCATGGCTCACTGAGAGATATTCATCTTTTTGTTTTAAAAATATATTTGCATACAGTACATCAATTTGCTTAACACTTTAAAGCCTGCCTGCTTTGTGTCTGCTCTGCGCTGGCCTACTGTCAGTAACATTCTCTGTTGTGTTCTGGATGTTAGAAAACGCAATGGACTTGTGGAAGGCGGTAAGATTCTTGCGTGAGCAGTTCAGGTTAACTACTTTGCATCAGCTGTGTGTTCAAAAGTTACTGTACCTTTTGGCACAATTTGTTGTGAACAGCTTTTTGTATTGAAACCTTCTTTTTCCTCTTAATTTAAAGAAAGTTATTTCTCAATCCTTGTATTGATGTGTCTATTTACCTTTTGTGATTTTAACTTTAGCAGATTGTGTGGGTATTATGAATTGATATTTGAGCGCTTGGAGTTACAAGACTTCATGGGAAATTCAGGGGAACAAAGGTTCTGTGTTCACCCTCGATTCAGGTAAGGCTGCTCAGGTTGTTTGTCATAAGGAGAATCCCCCTAAGAGCACTGCAGTGATCAGTGTTTTTAGTGAATATTGTTTTTTTTGAGCTGTGCTTTCATTCTTCCTTGCTGTTTTTTTTTTTTTTTTTTTACTAAGTGAAATCCCTTGTCATCGGATGTGCAGATGTTTGAAATTCAACTTTGAGGAGCATTTGCTTAGACAGCGGAAGTAATGCATTTAATAAAATCTGAACAGTTCAAAATCACCTATAGCTGAAGGAAAACTCTGCACTTGAGCCAGCAACATTTACTTGAGGGTGTGCACCAATTGGGAATGTACTGAGACTGACTCGCAGACGACTGCCACGCCCACGTGGTGTGGAATTGAACGGGTTGTTTGTTGTCCTCCCATTGCCGTGGGGTG
>JAAGVU020000043.1:11276340-11328345 GCA_011763525.2 Mormyrus iriodes | reverse complement strand
AGTGCATTATTATTATTCATAACTGTAGTAAACTGTAATAAAAGGTATATTGGGACCTAAGCGTGCCTGTTTGTTCCATCGAAAACCCTGTGTCCCCCTCTCGTACTAAAACAGGGGTGTTCGTACTTTTGCCTATTTTGAGAGTTGTATGTTATAAAAATGAGAAAAAATAAAATGTGTAGGAAAAACTGTAGGAGAAATTGATTTGTTGCTGCCCAAACCTGCATTTACCTGTTTTAATATGTTTGACCTGTCAAACCTGTCTGGTTGTTTTATTCTCCTTTTTTATTGGCAAACTAATACTTCATGTGATTACTCAACGAGCCTGGTCTCCTCACCCTGCTTTAGGATGGCACACGTGACATATTCCTGGATGGGGTCGCGACCCGGAATCGGGCCTTCAATGGGGACGTTGTGGTTGTCAGACTCCTCCCTCGGGACCAATGGAAGGTAAGGATACCCATACACACTAAACATAATTCTAATTAGATTAGATTCTCCTTTGTTGTCATTGCACAAAGTACAAGTATTCGGACAATGAAATGATGTATTGAGATATTTGCGCATCCTACAGACAATTTAGTTTCTTAATGTAATGTTTGCCTTAAGAAACCCCTCATACTAATACCTTTATAATTGACAATTACTTTCCATATACCATAACCTCCTCTTTAGACAACCTAGAGCCCTTTATTCCCACCAAGCCCATGAAGGCCTGGCTCCACTCGGCTAAGCCTCTCCAGACTTCTGTTCCTTCCTCCTCTATTGATCTGCAGTCCTTGGTCTTGTCCTAGCATGTGCTGCTCGAGCCCTCCTTTGTGGCCTGGTTACATGCGCTTTACCCGGCTGGTCCTCTGGAGAGCTGCGGTATTCCCTGTGTTTGGCATCTTCCCCATGTTCCTTCATTCCCTTGGAGGCTGATTGTCATTCCCGACATGTGGCTCCTTCTCTCAGCAGTGTCACTGCCTCCCGGCACGGAGCTGTCACTGTCCTGGTATCTCATTGCGCCAAACAATACCCGCCTTTCACCAATTCAGCCTCCTTTTTTTAAGCTGCCTTTTAATAACTAGTGTTTTGTCAACATGCCCAATTATTTTTGCAGGGTTCGGGTTCTCAAATTTCAGTTATTATTTTAATTTTAAAGCTTAGCAGTATTGTAGGTACACCTCGACACTATCGTTTTAGTCCATGCAGGTCTGTGATTTGACTCTGGGAAATTCCAGTTAATTGGGTATTGACACCTTTAGCTGGTACTTAAATGAACTTATGCTTTTGCATCAGCGGCTCCTGGAAATGCTGAGTCTGTCTGTAGTCCGGGCTTGATGCTGTGTTTGTGTTTGAAAAACAAGGCTGAGTGTATAGGTATTTTGGAGGGGCGGAAAAGAGAGGAGATGCAGCCTTTAACTGCATAAAACATGGTTATTTAATGAGTCAAACGAGAAGCGAAGGCCTGAGGCCAGCAGATGATGGAAATGCACGAAGAGTACATTATGTAAACTACTGTAGCCTCCCTTCATTACCAATGGTCTTTAATTTGCTGCCAACCCTCAGATCACAAGTCATTTTTATTGCATGTGTATTTATCAGCATCAGGACTCAGATATTTTTTTTATTTGTTTAAGGAAAAGCATTATCTTGACATGCTTTTAAAAAATAATGAAGTACAACTACTGGAAAAGAATAATATTTGTGTTTTCACGCAAGTGTTGGGCTTAGTGGAGATAAGTTTATACGTGTTAAAGAAAGTTCTGGTATTTCATGTCAGCTAATCAGTAACTGCTTGTACACTGTCTTGACTGCTGGGTGTGGAGTATAACCTGCATTCCATGTACATATTGTAGGACAGGTGATATAAAATATACTGTGCTAAATCCCTATATCCTGTAATGCAGTCGTATTGATTGTTTAATTTGGTTTATTGTAGTGTTACTATCATATTTTCTAATCAACAGGATTTAGGGGCTAGGTTTGAGTTGTAGCAATTTCTGCCATAAACAAGGAATATAAATAGTACTTGTGTGTAGGGACAAAATTTACCATAATTACTGATACAAAGTCATAACCTTCCTAGGGTTCCGTAATTTCTGTATTAACACACGTTGCTGTAGTTTATGCAGGCTGAATTTCAATGATTTACTTTGATGTTTGAACCGAAAAGGCAAATTTCATGTTTAGTGCTGGAATAGCTAATCACCAAAATGGTCTGTGCCATCTAATGGATTGATAATTGGTCTGTAATTTTTTTTAATGTGTTTTATGTCCCTGTAGCTTTATTCCATTTAAGCTTGCTTGTGTGTGTGTGTGTGTGTGTGTGCGTGTGCGTGTGCGTGCGTGCGTGCGTGTGTGTGTGCGTGCGCGTGCGTGTTCGTTCCTCGGGAAGTTATTTTTGCATTTAACACTTGATAATGACATATATTTTCGTTGATTTTGATTAAGTTGTCTTTTACAATCTGGTGCTTGAAAAACAGTCATAATTTTTGTAATTATGTAACTGCATTGCCACTAAATATGAAAGCCATTCCCATGCTGCAGGATTGTCCCTCAGTGATTTTCAGTGTCTGCATGGGGTTTGCAAAGGTTGAGTCGGGTTTTAAGGTTAGATGATGGCCTTTTGCTTTCTTCAACCTGGCTTAATAATCAGTGCCTGTTTTCCCTCGACCAGTGATGAATGTAACAGCAGGTAATGACCATTATGCTGTTGGAAGGATGGGATGTCAGAGAGCTAAGCCCCCTTTGTTCCAGGGGCCATATTAACAGGGGCGGCTACCTTAAAGGTCACATGAAGACATCTGGCAAATGGCGTATGAGGAATCTCATGGCAGCACAGCAGCTAGCCTTGTGTGCACGTTTTATTTAATTTTTGTTTTCTTGTTTAAAACCTGGACTTTCTCTTTGGATTGTTGTAGAAGCTTAGCTTTGTAGCTTTTTTCTTTGACTTATGTTCACCCCTGCTTTATGCTGTCGTCATCGGAAGTCTAATGATGCCCTTGTGTAATGGTAATTAAGTCCTTGGAGGTTGGCGGGCCATTTGCTCGGACTGCGGGGAATAGGCCCCGCCTCCATGTGCTTTGAGCGATGCCGAGGCGTTCCCCCATGTTTTCCCTCAGAGCTCCCCGTTCGTCTTCGCGGTGGTCCCGGCCGACTGTTTTCCCTCTCTCATAAAAACCCGTCTGCTTTTTATCAGCACTTTTTCATATGTTTGCTGTTGTTCTCGGCCCCGGTTAGGTACAGCGCCGGACAGTACGACGTGACACGCAGGGTTTTACCTACAGCGGAGGCTAGTGCTATGTGAACACATTACTGAATTTGGAATGAGCCATTTATGGTGTCCACTTCACGATACTATGTTGCTACAGTATGCAGGCTAGATACAAGATGCATAGAACTGGGCACAGAGAACTTTGGCCAGCTACAAATGACTATCATATTTGTAATGAATGGTCTTAATAGTTCAGTAGAATGTTGGATTCTGGCACTAAAGCAGTGTCACCATGTCTTGTCTCATTTTTCCCTGCAGAGACACTGTGCTATAGTAGGCAGAATAGTCCATGTAGCCTGTAGGGGCTTCATGTGTGTGTGTTGGGCAGAGTTTGGACTGGCTGACCATGATGATGATGATATTATTATTGTTAGTATTAGTATTAGTATTGGTATTAGGAGTCCAAACAGCGTAGGTGTTAAATCCATATTGTATTTTTATTAGTAACAACAACAACAATAATTGTAATAGTAGTAGTAGCAGCAATAATAGTAAAATATTATCATCAGTCCCCTCCAAGGGTGTGGAAGAGGAAGGCAGGCTTGTTGCAGGCTGTGTTCCCTCAGCCTATCAGCAGAGATACCTGTGAGGAAGTCATCCTGATTCGGCATGTTTCTTTCCCACAGGGAGTAGTCCTGGCCTGACAGGCACACAATGGGGGCCTGCAGGCGTGCCTCTCAGCCACAGAGTTCAGTAGAGGCTGGGACAGACAGTGCAGGGTGTCACACCACCATGACCAAATTCCTTTACTGTAGCTGGAGGCATTGTTACTTCAAGCTGTGAGAAAATGCTCACTGCTTAGCAGCTGTCTAGATTTTAGTTTGAAATGTTAATCGGGACAAGCTTGCCAACATAATGATTCTTTTTTTTTCCTGGTCTTTAAGAAAACTGTAGAATTCAAATAGCAGCAAGTGGTTACACACCCTGCCTTTGCCTTCTTTAAACCATCACTCATAGATCATGGTCTAATTTTTGCTTTCAGATTCTTTTCTTCTCTCCAAATGTCAGCTTATGTTTGCTGAATGTCAGGTACCTTTTAAGATCGTATAAAAAATTGTCATTTTTGAAAGGCTTTTTTTTTTTATTCTTGAAAGCTTTGCGGTCTCATTAACAGTTTCAATGTTGTAACCCCCCTAACCATGATCGTCTATGTATTTTTTTGGCATGTCAGATGCAGCAAAGGAACTCTGGATTCATTACCCCTTCTTAGTCTTAGCTAGACTCAAAGTTACTGGGTTACTTTTATTGTGGTAAAAGTTTAAAAGGTAAAAACAAACGGAATAGGACTATTAACACAGTTATTTATGTGTAATATTTCCGACAGTGTGATGCTTTGCACAGTCAAAAGGGATTATTTTCCCCCCTGGCCCCACCTGCTATTGTTTTATTGCCGGATTCGGTCTGGGAAAGCCTTGTTTCAGCTATCGTGCCCCCGCCCTGCCAGTGCCCTCTGCCCTGCCTGCAGTGAGGTCACTGGCTCAGGTAGCAGGAATAGCCCCAGCTCTGCGTAATCTTACTGGAGCAGCTTCTTGCGTAATGTTTCCGTGCCATTCAAAAAGGCCTTGCTTGTCAACAGAGAATAGGCTGCACTGATTACTTGCCAGTACATCACAGCACAGGAACAGCCATGATACGCAGTAGGAGCGGAGAATATTACAGGACATCCCTACCAGGCCATCATAGTTTATTATTTAGTAAATTTCCTTCCTTTGGCCTATCATTTCCTTTAGTGACTCATCAGGATGTTTTAGCTGAACTTTTGTAACTAAACTTGATGCACGTCTGTTGATATTTAGTCAGGACATTCGAGCAAGTGTATTTTTGACTCATCTTCCTAGAAGAACATTACTGTATGCTTTTATTGAGCACGTCATCTTTAACTGGTTCTGGTTCAGAATCTAATTGTAGGAATGAAACAAACAGCCCAAAAATGTGCAGCCTTTTCTATCCCCTGTATTACGCACTTAAAGGTAACCTTTTGCAATAGTTTCATTGAATCGCAACAGGATAACTCAGGAAGCTCTGAGCATAGATGAGTGTGGTGAATACTGGTTTATCAGAAAAGATTATCTGTGTCAGATTTCAAATTACCACTAATGTTCTGTACTTGCTTCCTGATCAACGAAAAGCTTTCAACATCTCAAAACCTGGGTGAAAGCTAATACACTCTTGGTTCCTGCCCGGCTGGTTAATTTCACACCAACACTGTCTGCTGTATGCCATATGTTCCCGGCAGGTAAAAATTGAATTTTTTTCCTGGTTAGGATTAATAAGTCAACGCTTCATTTTTATGCACAAAACAAATCTTTAGGTTGTTCGATTTTTGCGACGTGGCTATTGGGGTTCCCCCTGACCTGATGAGTAGTGACCTCACTTTTAATTCCACGGCGGGTTTCTGCTGTTGATTGCGGAATTTCACTATCAATCTCCTGAAAATGTTGTTTTTAGAAAATTAAGGGTGAAATTAACCAATATTTTAGGTTAAACTGTTGAAATCTTGACTTTAATTATAGTGTAATATGACATGGCATAGGTTGGGGAAAATGTTAAGAGAGGTCCTTTATTTGTGTGATTATAATTTAAATGTGACATGTCCGAAAAATGCGCTGAAGCTTTTTGGGCCAGTTTGACCTTCCTCAGTCAATGTGCTTACATGTTGTGCCTGTTAAGACACCTGCCTGACACTCTCTGCTTGGTATTGACAGTGCTACCACATTTCCGAAGGAGCTGGGATTTATTTTACTTAATTTTTTGATAAATGGACTTGCTTGTCTTGACATCAAATTGAGTAGGAAGCCAGCCAATGAACCTGCTACATACATACAGTGCTCAGCATAAATGAGTACACCCCTTTGAAGTTAAACCAGTTCTCAGTGATTGAGGACAATTAGCAGTATTTTTACAAACCAGTTTTATTAAACATTTATTTGTATCAACATAAGAGTACGATCACCTTCATTACTTTTTTAGGATAAGAAAAATATTTTATTCAAATAAGGGGATGCAAAAATTATTACACCCTAAAACAAATTCTGCTAAATATGAATTTTTGTATGGCCTCCTTGACTTTTAGGAACAGCAGCAACTCTTCTAGACATTGAATGAACAAATTTATAATACAGCTACATCTATCTTTCTCCATTCTTGAAGGATGACTCTTGCAGATCCTGTATGCTGGATGGAGAATTGCATGCAACTTGTCTTTTCAGAACTGCCCACAAGTGTTCTATTGTGTTGAGGTCTGGTGACATGTTCGGCCACTGAATCATTTTCACCCTGTTCCTCCTCAGAAATGAACCATTTTGTCAGCATTGAGTGGAACTAGATTCTCTCTTAATTACCACTTTTAATCGTCAGTTATCCTGTGTCCACCTGTGTGATGATTAGATTTATCTGTTGGTGAATTCTTGTTAATTGCAATTTTATCAGGTTTTTCTCTTAAGACATTCATTAGGGTGTAATCATTTTTGCATCACCTTATTTGAATAAAACGTATTATTTTTGTATTTATGTAAAGGTGATCATACTCTTATGATGCAAATAAATATTTAATAAAACTGTTTTGTAAAAATACTGCTGATTGTCCCCATAATTGCTGAGAAATGGTTAAAAGTTTTAATTTCAAAGAGGGTGTACTCATTTATGCTGAGCACTGTATGCAATATCTGAAATGTGACACTTACTTCTCAGCTGTTGAACTCCTGTAATTTTCCTGGGAAAAAGGGTTTCCCTTAAAGTAAGTTGTTTTATGTAATTATATGAAATGACGAAATCTTGGGCAAAGTTTCAGCAGTTTGGTTGTATTTCAGAGCTTCTCTAAGCCGTCCTGGAAAGTCGATATCATGCAGCCTGTCCCCCCCCCCACAATACAGGTGATTAAGTCTGACACGGATGGGGAGGGGAGCAGTGAGTTTGAGAACCCGGACGTGGGGGCCTCAGCCCAGGGGTCGGTGAGGGGAGCCCAGCCCAGCCCAGATGTCATCGTGGAGGCACAGTACAGTGACGGCGAGGACGATGCACCCTGCGCTGATGCACTAGCTCCCAAGGTTGAGATGATGAATCTCCAGTCAACCACAGGTGCACAAACTGACAACCTGCGCTTTTCGCATCATTACACTTATGGCTGAATAGGGATTTTAGTTCTCTGATATTCTATAACTTGGGGGCGGTATGGTGGTTCAGTGGTTAGCACTGTTGTCTCATTGCTAAGGTGAACTGGAGTTGCCAGATTGTCCATACTTGTGAATGGTGTATGTGTGTGTGTGTCTCTGTCTGTCTGTCTGTCTGTCCATCCCTGCCTCCTTGCCTCCCTCTGATGGCTTGGCGACCCATCCTCTGCCTTGTACCTCTAACTTCCAGGATAGCCTTCAGACCCCCGAACTCTGCACAGGAAAAGCAGGTTTAGAAAATGAATGGATGGAATGTTTATTATCTTGTTTAAAATTAATTTTGTCAAAGGATGTGGTAGTTTGTGGGCTGTCGGTGCTTAAAATAATCACTCTGACCTCAGCCTTAACCTGCTTATATGACACTGGAAATGATTCCCATAGCCGTTACTGACCTCCGGTCAGGGTTAACCTGCGTAATAGGAAAAGAAAGGATTGTTTTCCAGCCATAAGCACCGAACACACAATGTAGAAAGTGGTGCCTTTTTTTTTTAACCTTGAAAGTTGTACTGCATATAAACTGCTACATAGACTTGCCTTTAATTTTATATGAAGGAAGTTTGTACAGATGAGCTGTGTTTTATGTAGAGTTTAGTAGAAGGTGTGGTCCTTCAGTACTACTTGCCAGTCACTGGGAATGTTTTCATTTTCTGGGGTTTAAAAAGACTAAAGTTGAGGGTATTTCAGAATGAAAACGTCGTCTCATTATCACCTCCACCACCACCATCATCATCATCATCTCAGTTTCAGCCGACTCTGAGGCGGCTGTGCCAGGACTTGCCGCATGCAGGATCTTCGGGATGCTGTGCTCAGCTCATTAATTGCGAGTGCCAGGCGCTGCGTCGTATCGCATCCTGCCGTGTCGCTCCTGATGCAGAGCAGGGATCGAGCCCCGGGAGAGGAAACAAAAACACAGATGAAAGCAGCGATTGTGTGGCAAGTGTTTGCATAGCCAGGTTTTCCCCACGCTTCGAGTTGTCCTGAAATCTGTTTGGATTGGTTTACTTGACGACGCATTGCGTTTATTTATATTCGCGAGACGGTGTCATGTGTAATCCAACAAATAGGATGGGGAAAAAAAACACAAGTTTTGTCCTGTTGATGGAAAGATTATAATAACCCTGTATCTGACAGTAGTGCCACAGGCCCAATGTGGATGATTATACCTCACTCGGTCAAGACAGCTGAAATGTTCATTAATCTGCCCCCCATACCCACAGCCTACTGTGAGTAATGACATTTTACCAATCCACCCCCCAAAACAGATGGAGACGTGGAGATCCCTTGCTCCCCCAGAACTGCAGTGTCAGGTGAACATATTGGTTCCTTCTCTCAAAACATAAATAACGAGCTTGGCGTTTGTCGGCTCGCAACCACCGCTGCTCCTGGCAGTCCCTCAGCTCAGCAGCAAGGGAGGAGGCTTACCTGTCCCTCCTGGTTTCTGCTGATGCAGCCCCTTCCATCCTGTTTAATGCCATTACAAGGCGGGTCTCCAGGGGGCGGGACCCCACCCGCGATGTAGTGTGTGATGGGTCAGCCACGGAAGGTTATGCTGGCGAAAATCGAGTGTATTTTAATTAAAGGTACGAAGGTCAGGTTTTCCTGGACTGCAGTTTCACTTGCAGTGGGGGGGACCTGAGGGGGTGACTATTTACAGACAGCTGCTGGTCTAGAGATGGCACATGAATGCCGCATGTGTGAAAACGTGCAGCCAGGCAACTCCAGCTGCGATTTCATTCATTCACGTTGTGGCACCCTGTTTGCTTTCTCTGAAATTTGTCCTGTTATTGGGAGGAAAAAATTTCCTCTGGTTGTGGAGTTTGATCCATAAAACTAGATTTTTTTTTTTTCTTTTTTCTTACTCCTTCTTTCTGACAAATATCTTGAGGATTCAGTGGGATGTTGTGTGCATGGTGGTTGATCTTTGGAGTCATTGTTTCAAGTCACATGAGATGCCATGAGCACTGTTATTAATAGAGTGTGGTCAAAACAAAATGCAAATACAGGGTTTCCTTCTCTATTTGCAAATATACACCTACAACTAATCAATATAGACATTTTCTTTATTCCGAACAGAAGTCTCAAAATATAGTCAGAAATAAACTAGAGTTGGTGCTGTCAGAAACAACAGCATTGTATTCCCCAGCCATCCCTGTCATTTGGTCCGGCCATTTTAAGACATGGACATTAAGGCATACGCAAAAAAATACAGTCAACCACTTAATTGATGGGGAAATATCAGCATGTAAGCAATATGTGCAGTAAGTAAATAGGTGTAGTTTGTGTCACGTGGATTGGCATTCACATTTCCAGTTGATCCATCCAGTAATTCTAGAACTTGTAGTGGTTGGGGATGTGGGAGGTGGTGTGATTGGATGGGAAGAGGGTTGATATTTCCTCGCCTTTCCTCTCTGTCAGCTTCCAAATGAGATGCTTAATGGTTTCATTTTTAACTGTGAATTCTGTGCAACATCACAACCAAAGCGCACTCATTCTTTGCAATCGTGAAGGAATACTATAGGTCTCTAATAAAAATCTTTTGACACACAATAAAAGTCAATATAAACTGTTTTGTTTCATTCTATATCTTTGTTTGAAAATGTATCGGTGTACCATAAAAATGTGATACTCCACCCAGCCCTACAGACAGTATTCTGGGGTTGCGTGAGAGGTCAGCCTGGTCAGCAGTGCTTTTTATTTTTCATAATTAAAAAATATATACATGTATGTATATGGTCCATAAAATATGTATATTGGTCCATAAGTTGTAGGGACCGTCTAAATCTCTGCAAAATAATTGTTTTATTATTATTTTTTTAATTCTAAAATTCCTAAAACCCCTTCCTTGGGCAAAAAGCAAAAGTTATGAAGTGATACATTTGATTTGTTTCCAAAAACATGTATAGATAAAGTTAAACGCATTCTTTTTTTCCAAACGCTGTTTGAATGAACCCTTATTGTGTTGTATTTTTAGGTTCACTCAGTTCTGGAGACCCTAAAACTGTAGCTGACAAGTTTCTTCAAAGGACAGGGAAGGTGAGCCATGCTCCGTGAGCTTTAGTCTTGCTGTCTCGCGTGCGTCCCTGGCTGCTGCTGGAAGCGAGTGCTGTGTGAATACAGTCTCCTTGCTCCTTGCACCGCTGCTGTTTTTCGGTGCCCTTCTTTTGCCTTCTTTAGCTGTGTCGCCCTGCCCTTCTGTCGCAGGTAGTGTACATCGCCCAGCAGAAGCACTCCCGGGCTGCCACCGGCTTCCTGAAATTCCTGCCGGATAAGAGCTTTGCCATGTTCTCTCCCGTGGACCACCGTGTGCCGCGGGTTAACGTGCCCCTGGCCGACTGCCCCGTGGATTTCAGCACCCGTCCTGAGGACTACGCTAGCATCCTGTTCATCTGCCGCATCACCGGCTGGCCCGGAGACAGCACCTTTGCTGAGGGGTGAGAGGAGGCGGGGCCACTTTCCCAGCTAAACCCCGACAGCTGCAGCGCCCAATAGAGAAAACCCTCCTTTAATGTTACTGTTTGCCCGATTCAGTTGATTTACCTCTCTGGGTGAGGGCTCGCATTGCAAAGGTCCGATCCTCACTCGGAACGTGTCCAGTGTGTGCCTGTGTGGAGGTTTTAGCTTCTGGAATTGGAGGCACTTCGGTTCCGCTCAGAGGTAATTAAGAGGGTCGTTCGGATTCCGTCACAGCGGCCAATTACCCCCAGTGAGGTGTCGGTAATCGCTGGAGCAGAATGCCCGATAATAACGGCCTCGTAGGGGGGGCGCCACCCTGTGGCGGCCGTGACACCCGTGCTGCAAATTCATAAAAGTGATAATTACCTCGGCAATTAAAACAAATTGCTGTCTTTGTCATTCAACGTGCAAATTGCAGAAGGCCTCTCCACAAAGTTAATACTGAAAACATACGTCATCAGAGCTACAGAGAATCAGTGGGCAATGCTTTATTTCTCTGCCTTTGAATGGCTCGGTGTTACATCTGCATTAATATTTGTGTGAGTATTTGGATGTTTGTATGATGCACTTGTGCGTGTATATTTATGCAGGTACACAATAAGTGGCCACTTCATTAGGTGCATCTGTTCATCAACGCGAACAGCCTGCCCCTCCAGTATGTGAAGCCCACAGTCAGGAGTGTGATGTCACCGTTCTCACATTTTTGCATAATGTAGTGTCTACAGTTCACAGAAAATGGTGCAATAAAACGCAGATGTGGCAGGTCTTAATGAGAGGTCAGAGGGGAGAAATCCCTCTAAAAGCTGACAGGAAGGCCGAAAGTGCAGAAATAACAGCACTGTAGCACAGCCCTGTCCTGTGCAGTACAGGCTGGTGGTGGTGCTGATGCTATAATGATGTGGGGAATGTTTTCGCATTAGGCCCGTCATCTAAGTGCTACAACATACCCGAGCAATGCTGTATTCTCGCATGGATGCAGCCTAACTTTTCCTTTCAAATGGATGCTTTCAGCAGTATAACACTATGTCACTGGGCATGCATCACTGGACCCTGAGTGTGTGTTTTTTGTGATGATGCATATAATATTAAGGGATTGAGAGGGAGAGAGAGACTAGTATGACTTTTTGTCAAGTAAATAATAATGGGTGGGGGCATCTTGGTATTTTTAAAGCTTAGGTGTTGCATGCAGAACACACCTCGCCCAACGCGTCGCTTATAGAATGTCTTTTGGTTTAGGGTACTTGACCTGAATTGCTTCATTGACGAACGCAAAATCTTTGAGTACAATCTCTTGACACTGTTGGGCACACAACAAAGTAATGTATACGTGTTCCTATCGACAGAGCTAGTTGATTAGATTCTACAAACATCTGTCTTGCGTTAAGGAGTTCATGGAACATGTCTTAGATTTCTTAATTGCACAGCAGTTCATTAAGCTCTGTTAGTCTTGTCGTGAAAGTTATTACTGCTGTTTTTTTAACCCCCGAAGGCGGCTGGTGAAGAGTCTGGGCCTGGCTGGAGAGATTGAGCCGGAGACAGAGGGCATCTTGACGGAGTACGACGTGGACTTCTCTGAATTCACCGAGGATGTTCTGCAGTGTCTCCCCCAAGACCTGCCGTGGACCATCCCGGCTGATGAGCTCACGAAAAGGAGGGACTTGAGGTGGGCTCACCTTCCATTGGGTCACTGCTTTCGGTCGCTGGTCATAATCATGCAGGGATGCTTCTGCTGTATTCTGCTCTAGGTCGTGACTGTTCTCATCGCACAGGGGTTTTTGTTTAAAAACATCTGCCTTTTGTATTTACATGAAATTGTGATTAGTTCAGTTGATCCAAGTTTGTTAATTCGCTGGAGATAAATATTGCTGCCACGTGTGTCTGGAGACATCTCTGGAAGTTGTACTTCTCATCAGTCTGGGTGAGGTGGGGTGGGGGGGTGGCGATCTGCTGTAGGACTGGAGAGCCTTTCTTGTTTTGTTTATTTTTGAAGTGGAACTCTGTTTTCTGTTGCCTTCCCAGTAGAGGGTGTTTACAGTTCTCACAACAACGTTAATGCAAAGCGACTCTGCTGGTGGTTGGATACGTTCATGTTGCTGAAATTTGCAGTGAAATTAAGTGTGTGTGTGTGGTTTTCAGTGGCTTTGTGATTTAAATTTCGGCACAATAGATGGGATAGAATGTGTGCATACTTACAATATAGCACATATAGGATGCAGGGCAGGCTGGTTTAAGGTGCTCATAAGACACATCTTGTGTAATAATTGTCCATTTATGCATCTGTTGATGCATTCTCCTATTCATTCATCCATCTATCTTTCATAACCATTTATCCAATGTAGGGTCCCTTTGGGCCTGGAGTCTAACATAGGACACAAGTCAGGAGATAGCCTGGATGGGATTGCGTTCCATAACTGGGTACACACAATTACCAATTCAGATTATATTCAGTCTAGAGCTGCACGATATCACGAATATTTGAAATATTTGTGCTTAATACTGTGCAATCGATAAAACAAAAAAAGATGAAATTTGCCCAGAATAAACTATAGCCAAACAGAACTTAGCAATAAGTTCTTAACAATAATTACTCTACCAATTGAGTGTGTCAAAAAAGTTGGTGGTGGCGTTGTGAGTTCTGTCAGCAGACACAAATTAATGCCAAAAAATGTGATATGATTACATGGCTTTAGATGGGTGTAAAAATTTGTCCAGACTTCAGCTTTACAAGTACTATATCAACAAAGGATCAATAAAGGATCATTTACTTATGCCCACGATTTGATAAACAGAATAGTAATATGCCTAAAATATTGCTGAGAGATTTGTGACAACCAAATGTTTCAGTATAATCTGTTTAAATCAGGGGTATCCTTTTGTTTAATAAACGTGTCGGACATCATACCGCCACAATATCTCCTCGTTTAAAAAATTGTGGTTGTTGTGCCTTCCCTTTTTTCACCACCTCTTCAGTGTTTAAAGCTTCCATTATTTACCAAAACAGTAGCATACGTCGTGCTCCTCTAACTGTATTTAATAAGCATAAGTATCCACCAAATTTATACAGATTATTAACTTTTGGGTGTCGCAATATGCGTCTCTTTAATATTTTAAGGGAACTACTGATCTGCTTAATAATTTGTGGGCGTAAATAAACGTCTGTATAGTACTGAAAAGCTAGTGTGTGGACAAATGTTTCACCCGTTATTTAAAGCGCTGGTGATTATTGCGCATGCGCCATAGAACTGCGATTTAAATCGCAGTGTGATATTGTACAGTTTCAATTCATTCCTGTATATGCCAAAATAAATGTGTGAAATTTTTTTATATTTTGACTGTAGTTGGACTGTTATACAACAGTTTTTCTTCCTGTCTAAAGAACTGTACAATTTAATTCATTGCTGCATGTTACTTTTTAAGTTGAATTTATTGGGGATTTGTAGTCAGTGTGCAGTCTGCTTACATAAGAGAATACTTTCCTTAGTGTGTATACTTTCAGTTAAAAACCTGTTATGGTATCTGCCAAATATAGAGGCTGAAAGTGACACACGGATAAAAATCTGTTTTTAATAGAAGACATAGTTGGGATATTAAGGGTAACAATAAATTTTGTTGGAAAATTGTGCAATATACATGGAAAAAATGGATAGCAAGACTTTCTTTTTAATCTGGCTTAAGTGAACAAATTTTTGCATTAAACAGGACAATGTGCTAGCTGCTTCTAAAAATTTTATAAGAATCCTGCTGATTTCAGTTAAAGGCTAATAAGATGACAATTTGGTCATTGCTTATTGTAATGTGGTTGTGTTATTTACATCTATAATGTTCCATTTTTTTGTTAGTGAACTCACCGGGCTGGTGGTATTGCACAGTTGATGAGGTTTGGACTTGGATTTGCGTTTTAAATTACAGCAAATGTTTTCTGGGGATTGCAGAAGATGAGGTTCCTCAGAGAGCAAAGGGCTGATTGTCAGTTTACGTTACATTTTGATTGTTTAGCATCCCTTCTGAACTCGGCCGAAATTCACGCTTAAATCTGTCTCAACTGTCGCTCTTTTCGGAGTTTGTTAGAAGGCATTGGCTCAGTTTCATGTCTCTCGTATTTAATGTGTTAAAACAAATGCGTTTATGAATACAGTTTGTTTGGCTGTCTGTTTTTTCCAGCCATGGCTGTGGTGAGTAAGCGACGTGTTGGGCGAGGTATGTTCTGCATGGCTCTGTGGCCCATTGCGGATAAGTCACTTCTGTTATGTTAATTAACTCTTTTTCTTCAGGACTATGCAAACTTGTGCTAAATAAGATGAGTCGTGGAATGTGTTATGCTGTCAAAATTCAATTTTATTACCTTTTTAAAATAATGCTATGCTCCTGCCAAGATGACGTGAGTTCTGGTCATGGCAGTTTTGAAATAATTGCATAGCTGCCAGAGAATTAATGCATCCGCCCCCCCTTTAATGGAATAGACCTGCTCGGCTAATCAGTGTGTGTAAATTATGCTTTAGAAATTAAAAATGACTGGCATGACATTCAGGCTACTGCTAATAAAATCCTGTTACTGTGGAGATTACTTTTAGCCCTGCCAGCTTTCAGAGGACATCCGTGCCATCCAGCTGCTATTTGGTTCTCTCCCATTGCGATACTGTTTCAGTTTGGATCAACGCTGGAGAAATCATTTCTTAGGACCCAAGTGTGCCAATTTATCAGAAACTGCGAAATGTGTTGCTGTCAGTTTTACCAGAGATGCTAATAATGATTTGGCATGCTGTTGAATCTCTCAGGACACAGAGAGACTCATTTACTGCTAGATTTTTTGTACTGTAATTGGTGAGCTTCGACCTTTGTGGGAATGTTAATTGTGTGCTGGTTGTGACGTGATGCTGTATCCGTTCTTCGGTAAACACGTTGCACCCCCATTCCCCTATCATAAATTGCCAGGTTATACAAGATGGTCTCTGATGTTTTTCTTCTACTGGGCAGATAATAGGCCCTGTGTGTGTCCTGATTGTGCAGTGAATGGGGGAGCACAAGCCGGGACTAAGGGCTTAGAATAGGTGTCCAGCCATCCATCTCACAGCTGCTTATTCAGTATAGGATCACGCCACAGGGTGTCCACCCACACAAGTGATCACTAAGGATCAGATGATCATACAGGTCTTTTAAGAGTCTTTACCGCCTTGTGCCTAGGAAAGATAACCTTACAAATACCTGCCCACGTCCTCTTTTCACGTTAACACCCCCTTTCCCGGTTTGCTCTTACAACATAGCGCATAAACGGAAGTGAATTAAGAGAAATTTTGAAAGCTTGTGCAAGGCGCAATATAGAGATAAGCGCCTATCCGATTGCTCTTCTGACGATGTTTCCGCATGGTCTCCGGTGTTGTCAGAGCAACCAGCCAGGTGTGAAAAGATTATTTCTATCCGCTTCTTTACTTGTGACGTCAAAGATGGAATTGTCTCAAATGCCTTTTATCTAGGGTGTGTCAGTCCTCCAAGACTTATTCTAGTGAAGTGCTGCGTGTGTTTTATGAGTTCAGACACCTTACCTTCTGACGGATGCAAATCCCTGGTGGCTGTTTCGAATTTTTTGGTCTAAGCTAGCCTCTTTGTATTTGTACGCTTTGCTCTTACATATCAACAATGCTTATACCCTCCCCCCCCCCTTTTTGAAACTGTTTTTGTTCAGTGCTCACACCGAATTTAAATGGAAAAAAAAGCTCAGCTTTTTTCTCAATGGGACTTTTATATAGCCGGCAGTGGTCTATGTATAAAGGTGAGATTTCACACCAGACGGAATTTATGGTCTGCCAGCTGTGCGTGTGTAATTTGTGTTTTTTTTAAGAGTGATAATAAAGTGTGAGTTGCCGGTGAATTTGTGCATGTGCTATCGCTAATTTTAGCTTAGGTTTCAGTGTTTTGTAGTTGAGTTTGGACGGTGCACTACCGGGCTTCTTTGTACACTTCTTAACAGAGGCTTTTCGAGTCCAAGCACATAGAATTGTTCCATAGGCTCTCTTGTTTTCTGTGCCAATTGAAAAAGCTGGCAAAAGTCACATCATCCAATAGGGATCAAAGGGTAACTTTTTATGTTCAATTTGATTAAGCACCAGACCTACGGTGCTCACAGAAAGTCTTGGGACCCTTTCTTAATTCTGAAAAAAATGTTGCAAATTTCTTGGTTTCATGACAAAAAATCATTGACAAGCTGTGTTTAACGTGCCTGCACATATCTTCTGCACAGACATTATCTTAAGTTCCATTTTTTTGACCCACTCATCCAGTTCTGTTTTTGCCATTTTTTTTTAAGTGCAACTGCAGTCATTGGATCCCAAAGGGATACTAAACACAAATGTTTGGTGTTTTGCTATTTCAAAGGTGTTACTAATTAAAAAGCACCCAATGAGACTGCTTGTCAATGAACTTTTTAACTTAATGTGGGTTTCACTTTATGATGTATTCTATGTGTCAAGGGAATGCAGAACTGACCCTTTTCACTGTGAAAACATCTGCTCTTTTCAACTGGAATACCATTACGTTGTTTGAAAAAGGATTGTTTTGATGCCGTTGTGGATTCCCCTGATTCAGAGAGCAAATAATGAACAAATGCTCATCAGGAATGATCTGTGATGCGAATGTGTTTTATTGCTTGCCGAGATGATAAAAATATTGACAGTTTGGTTCGTTTCACATCTGGTTTATATGAGGAAGAGCCTGAATTTAAACATGCTTTAACTATTGCTGTAGCATTTGTCTTAGTCATCATTTCACCAATGTGTTTTTGCAGATATTGTTGGGATCTCATAATACCCTTAAGAATGCGACGTGTTTTCCTTAAATGGTCACAATGTAAATTCCCAGTATAGGTCGCAACACTAAAAACCAATTTCTCCTTTTAGATCGGAGTGCATCTTCACCATCGACCCGGCCACTGCCAGAGACCTGGACGATGCCTTGTCGTGCAAACCTCTTCCAGATGGTGTGTAACTTGTCCTCAGCTGTTTGCTTTTTTTCAGAACCTCATTTTTGGTGCATTTGGGACTATTAATAAAAGGCCTTCTTCATTCGCTGTGTAATTCTCCATCGTTAGCTGTTGTGCCGCAACATTAATTTTATTTACTGTTTAGTTAATCACAGGATGCATTCTATCCATGTTGCGTTGAATGAATTAGTAATTGCGTGATAAGAGGCATATGGTCACAGCTAATGAGGAGTAATTGTTTGGTTCGTTATTTTTAATCGATTTATTCAGTAAAATAGTTAAATTTTAAGGTAATGAACTTTGGGTTTGTCCCCTATATTTGCTGAAGAGATGATTTAAAAACAAGAAGCAGTTGGTGTCTCTGCTAATTCCCCGTTGACTCTTGTTCTACCATGTCTGACTAATTGCTTTCTTCTGAAGCTCCTCTTAAGATCATGCTGTTGAACTGTTGGTCATTTCAGCAGAGACGGAAAATATTAGCTCTTTGTAACTTGTCGCCCTGAAACCAAAAGCCATGTGCTTGCTGTGAATGCCATGACTGTCCCTGTTTGCTGGAGCTGAAGTATTTAGAATGAGAATCCATGGGCACCCATAGCTTGAGATTTGCTTCATTACAGCCCCCCTGCCCCCCACACTTAGTTTTAAAACCAATTCAGCCATCTTGACTGAAAATCGACAGGTTACTCATTCTCATTCCAACAAAGTTAGCCTAGGCATCCAGCTGATAATGCTCCAACCCCCAACCCTCAAGGCGATTGAAAACATGTACACGTGCAGCTATTTATATATACGAAAATGCTTTTAAAACTTATTTGTATTTTTTTGTCATACATTTTAACATGAAACAACTATTTTTTTATTTCCAGTGTTTTTTGTGAGCTGATCTTGCTGTTTACCATTATCAAGAGAGCTTACACTATATTTGCACACCTAGCCTACCTCTCTCCCCTAAACTGCTTTGAAAAACCGTTACATAAGAAAATGCTTTTGAATGTTAATATTTGTATTTTTCACCTGCATTTTAACAACCAACAACTGAGTTTTTTTTCATTGTTTTCAGTCAGTTGATCTTGCTTACCGCCAGCAAGCGAGCCGACGTTACTATATCAAGAATATGTATGCCCACCTATCTCTCTCTCCTCCCCTAACCCTCAACTCCTATCTGACTGAATTGGCACTCCAGCCACCATAAAACACCTCATGACAGCTCGATTTGAACAGGCACGATACCCTTCTGCTCTCCGCAGGAGTAGCTCTGCTGCAGCCTCCCATAGGAAGGCTGCACGCACCATGAAGGGGATGGGGGAAAAAATTTGGGAGCCTCATCCCTGGAAGAGTCGAAACCGTCGGAGAGCTAACAGGGTCAGGCCTGTTTTGGGATCGGAGCTAGTGTGGTGCTGTGGTGTCGCCTGCTGCATGGCGGCCCAGCCGGGTAGGCACATGGGACGTATTGTCTGTCTGGCAAGGTTCCAACGCCCTGAACTGCATCGTTGGACTTGGTATTAGCAGTTGTTTAAAGCTCATCCTCTGGCTAGGTTGCTGGAGATATCGGGGTCCAAGGTTCTTGAGGCTGATCCTTCAATTAGCTATGAACCATCCAATCTCACTGAGATTGCTCGGATGGTGAATCAGCTGGGGTTAGGGAAGGCCGCAGGGATCTGTGGTATCCCGGGTGAACTTCTTCAGGCTGCCCTCCTGGCATTGCAGACAATCTTTGCTTCCATTTGGGAGACAGGCGTCATCCCAACTGACTGGGAAACGGGACTTGTTGTCCCTATCTGGAAAGGGAAAGATGAACGCCTGGATTGTGGCAATTACAGGGGGATAACACTGCTTTCGGTGGCAGGTAAGGTCCTTGCAAGGGTCGTCCTTAACAGAATCCATGACCACTTGCTTGCCCGCCAGTGACTGGAGCAGTCTGGTTTTAGACCTAAAAAGTCTATCATCGACCGCATCCTGGCACTGAGGGTTCTCATCAAGCGCAAGCACGAATAACGGCAGAGGTTCTTTGCAGTCTTTGCCGATTTTTGTAAAGTGTTTGATCGAGTTGCCCTGTGGGACATCCTGAGACTTCGCGGGATCCTTCCGAAGCTGCTGGATGTCATGGTCGGCCTGTACACTGGTACTGTGAGTGCTATACAGAGTGTGTTTTTCCCAGTTGATTCAGGGGTTCGCCAGGGGTGTGTTCTTGCTCCTTCTCTGTTCAGTGCTTGCAGGGTCGCTGGGTCCAGCAGTTGTGGGGCATCTGTTGGTGAAGAAAGATTCATTGATCTTGACTTTGCTGACGATGCTGTGATCTTCGCTGAGTCAATGGAGGCTCTGATTGGGACCCTTGAGAGACTGAGCGAGGAGTCTGAGTGTTTGGGATTGCAAATGCCCTGGATAAAAACCAAGATCCAGGCCTTTAATGACTTCTTATGCACAGCGATCAGTAGTGTGTCTGTCTGCGGGGGGAGTGTCAACCTTGTCGAGAGGTTCACCTACCTCGACAGCGAAATTCGTGCCTCTGGTGACTGTTCCTATGAAGTCAGCAGATGGATTGGGAGAGCATGGGGGGGTCATGAGGTCGCTGGAAAGGGGTGTGTGGCACTCCCTATATCTTTGCAAGAGGACGAAGGTCCAAGTCTTTAGAGTCCTGGTGCTCCCTCTCTTGCTGTATGGCTGTGAGACATGGATGCTATCCAGTGAGCTGAGACGAAGACTGGATTCCTTTGGTACTGTGTCTCTTCGGAAAATCTTCGGGTACCGCTGGTTTGACTTTGTGTCGAATGAGCGGTTGCTAGGGGAGTCCCGAATGAGGCACATTACCTGCATTGTGAGGTAGCCTCAGTTACGGCACTACGGCCATGTGGGGCGATTCCCTGAGGGTGACCCAGCTCGCAGGATCCTCATTGCTGAGGACCTGAGCGGCTGGACCAGGCCGAGGTGATGCCCACGTAACACCTGGCTGCGGCAGATGGATGGCTATTTCCAGAGGGTGGGACAGGACCTGTGTGGCTGCCTGGGGGGTCGCCAGCTGGGATCTCGAGGCATTTCGTCATGTGGTGGGTGCAGCAACACGCTGCATCAGCGCATGCTCACCAACCTGACGTGACCAGTTTATGTAGTGTGTATATAAGAATAGAAGGTATAGTATGCAGAGTAAGCAGTATGCCCGATTCTCCAGTATGGATGAGACAGTACAGGAACAGTATTCGTATAACACTACATTCTGTGAAATTCTGAAGTGTGCTACTACGCTATCTCACACAGCCAGTGGAGCTAAAAATTTTTTGTCAAGACGGTCAAGGAATTGTAGTTTCTTTACGAATATAAGTAGAAACCAATACCCAGTTATATAAGTTGATTCAAATATATACATTTTTAACTGATAGTTCTCAACAGTTTTTAAGTTTTGCCTGGGTCAGGCTACGTCATTAATACACATTCGGGTCAGGTTATGTTTGAGATGATGACAACAGTATGTCTGAGTGCATGCATCAAATTTCAAAATTTGCATTACTTTTTAGTATTTGATTGTTTTTCAGTTTTGGTTCAGTTTGTGTCTTTTAAGAATATACAGGTAGTTTGTTTCATTTTTATTTTATGAACATTTCTTGTTTAGTTTTTATTTACTTTCAGTATTAATTTTAGTTTTCAGTACCAAGTTTTAATATCACACTGGAAGTGACTTTCACTCTACACGACGACTAAGGAGAAAGTGTGAAGCATTTTGTTTTCTTGCCTTAACATTCCCTTCCAAACCCCTCACCTCTTTCCTCCTTCATATTCTTACAGCCTGGACCTGGTTTAATGATGCTTCCTGATTACAATATGCACACCCTTGGTGGGATTTGGCACTTTTGGAGAAAGTAAAGCCTACCTGGGCATCCCCCTGTGAAAACCCTAGGGGAGTAGTGGGTAGAGGGTAAGGAATTATTCTCAGAAATATTAAAGCAATTAGACAATTATTGTACAAAGTGTTGAGAGAATGCTGAAACAAAGTTTAATATTCCAATTTCAAAAAGTCTCAAAACACTCAAAAAGCCAAAATCGGTAACATTTCACTCAAACTGAATATGCAAAAGATTCTAACAGTAATTTGCAATGCCATGGTCCCTGTTTTAACCTTGACAATAGGTATAGAAATCAGAATAAATTAGGATTATTAATAAAATCCAATGGCAAACCATTAAGCAAAGCTTGGTATCTGGTTACCATTTAGTAATAGTCTCAAATTTTAACAAAAGATTAGCCTAGAGGAGTATTGGTATTTTTATAACCACTGCACAGCACATAGATAAGACTTAACTGTGATCCAGAGGGGAGAGATTATTTTCAGGTTTTTGGTATCGTAAAGAATCCTTTATCTTTGTCGAGCACACTGTTGTTAGTTCAGCTGAAAATAGCACACACTACCTTGACGAACATGGAAAAACAGTATGTATGAACCCCTCGACCAGACAAGAAATGCATCTCCATTTGAGAGATACATGAAAACTCCATGAGATACATGAGATTTGCATCTCCAGGTATCCTGTGCTTCCGGGCTTTGTACTAGGTGCCCCGAGATCCTGTACTACATAATCAGTTAGATGATGAATGGATCTTTATTACATTCCCTATATTGTCAGTTTCTGTAAATTGCTACATTTCTTCTGAGAAAATTGTCTTGGGTGAGTCTCATGAACTCAGGGTGTCTCGTGAACTGATAGTGGCACGTAGTCTTGTGAAATGAGTTTTATTATTCTGATAAGGGGCTTAAAAAGAAAACAGTATTTAATGCCAAATAAAGATAAGCGTGTTTCGGTAAAACGAGGAGTAGGATTTCTCTGACCTAGCCCAATGAAGTTGGTCTGTACTGGAACTGACGCTGTTCATTGTGTGTGTGTGTGAGTGTGTGAGTGTGCGTGCGCAGATGCACACATATTCTTCCAGGTGTGTTTGCGCTGCTCAGAGGACAAGCAAATAAGACATAAGAATATAATCTGTTGAAAACAAGCTGTTTGGCTCGACAGAAGCTTCAGATTTGTCTCATGTAAAATTCTCAAGTATGTCAGCCTTGGTTTGAGGTAACGCCAATGCTCAGGCCTAACCTGCAGCCCCCCCCCCCCCCATATAAATATTTGTATTAATTTGCATGGCTTTCATAATGTGAGCTAGTAATTAAGTTAATTGGAACTTACTGGTGGGTCAGTTACTATTCTGTTTATGCCTTTTTAAGATTTCATCGCCAAGCTAATGACGTCTCGCTAATTTGACGACCAGATCGGAAACGCGCCTCAGGAGCTCCGTTAGTTTATTGTCGCCTTGACACAAACACGCTTCCAGGAACATTTTTTTCCCCCTTCTTCGCTAATTATTTACAAGAGTTAGCTGTCAAAACGTCAAATTCAGTCCCTGTATACAATTAACAGGGTGATCAGACCTAAATATTTCAGACCTTCGTTGGAACAAAAACTTGCATCCAGTGCCCACCCCAACCCCCGCCTTGGGACGCTCTGGGAAAAATTTGAGCCGTACGAAAAACAGAAGCGTCTGGCGCTGTCATTCTCACTGTCATCTGGGGGGGGGGGTGTGGGTCGCTCATACAAACCTCATTGTCTTCACTTTCCATTTTCACGTAGGAAACTTCGAAGTTGGAGTTCACATCGCTGACGTGAGCTACTTCGTGGAGGAGGGAAGCTCGCTGGATGGTGTCGCTAGCAGAAGAGCGACCAGTGTCTACTTGGTTCAGAAGGTCGTTTTTCTAATTACAGTCTAATTAACATGACTAACTAATCAGTGTGTTTTCTTGATTAGATCAGCAAGACAAAATAAAGATGCTTTTCTTTATGTATTCACGGGTCACTCAGCTAAAAAGTTATCATCAGCAGATGGGTCCTGGGGTTGCTTACTGATAAAATGCTTTCTATGCCAGTGTTTGCCAAAGTTCACTTTTCAAGAGAGCATCTGTGAACTTGCCTGTTTCTGTGATGGACGGAAAGGTTAATTGCCCAGTGAATAATTGGTGCGGTGGGAATACGGTGTCTGGGGTATGAATTAAGTCTATTATCTGTGAGAAATTTTCAAATGGTTGCATTCATCCATTAGGTTTTTTTCTTGCCTTTTTGGATGAAATGGTTTTATAAATGGATTAAATTGAATTGAATGGATTAGGTTTGGATGGTTTTTTTCTTGGACAGGGCTTATTGTTTTTAAGCTTTTTATACGCGCTCTTTTGGCCATTAAATTGGAGGATGCAAAGTCATTGCTTTGTATCTTCCGCCTGTGCTTTGTGGTGGCTCATGGCCGGTCATTGAGCTTTTCCTGCTCTAGTTGGATGCTGAGCTGTGGCACTGTTTTCATAATTCTCACACTAAATAAACAAGTCAGGTATTTATACCTGGTAAGCCAGCCCATCAAAAATGTATTGAGGACTCTCCAAAATAGCTTTTAAACCTGAAAACCTTCATGTCATTTAAGTGAGCCATGACTTTGTGGTGTTTTTAGGAGTTCGCTCCATTTTAATGTGTCCACCTAGTAATCTGATTGCAGTTCGTATCCAAATGTAATGAGACTGCTCTTCATTTCAGACTGGATGCCCATGCCATCACTGGGTAACACTGCTGGTTCTCCCCCCCCCCAGGTGGTCCCTATGCTGCCCAGGCTGCTCTGTGAGGAGCTATGCAGCCTGAATCCCATGACCGACCGACTGACCTTCTCAGTCATCTGGAAAATCACGCCAGAGGGGAAGGTACCATTTGACGGGGGTCTCCTCGGGTCCCAGAGGGGAAGGTACCATTTGACGGGGACCTCTGTGATTGCAAGGTCATTTGGTACATGAGTCCCACACTGGAAATTCAGATGGGTCGTGAGCTTATCGAATCCTATTCGGCATATGTCTTGGAGGGTGAAAGTGGGTTTGAGTCAAGTTAGTGAATGGTTTCCAGCCTGATCCTTAAATACATGGAGGGTCCTTTTTCCCCACTGTATTGTGCCATGGGGTTGACTTGGCAGCACAGACTTCTGGTGCCCTCATGTCCACTTCTACACCAGGACAGCCTTTAATCTGAAAAGCGTCTAGCCTGTGCACTTTGAGAATTCCCTGTGCTGTCGGAATGCTAATCAGCAGTGACTTATTTACCTGTATTTTACCTCTTCTTTACTGTCGGTCAAGAGTCAGAAATTCCTTGTGACGTATGTATAAGTTGCATCCTGTTAATGTGACAAGGATTTGTTCTGATTTTTATGATTTTTAATAAGTACTTTTTAAGTTAGATTAATATGACAATTGGTGGGGCTTTTATTAGCTATTAAAGAGGAGATCTTTGCTGTTTAAATGTGTCCAGGCTGGTGACATCACACATTTGTGCACATGGCCAGTTCAGTTGACACTGCAGCAGTATTGATCGCAGGGCACCATCTTTGTCTTGGCCAAGCAGCTTTCAAAAGAGCTCCATGTGTTCAACAAGAAGAGACCCTATGGATACTTTTGGGCTTTCAGCAAGTACTGGTTGAATCAACACAGGAATGGTTGTTACTCCCTGTAAAAATACATGCCATCACACACAATACCACTAATTTATAAAGTCAAACATCAAATTAAGTGAATATCAATTGATTGTTGCTGACATTTAGTCATTTTAAGACAATAGAAAGTATTCTGTTGTGGCAGCCAGTGTAGTAGTAGTTAAATTCATGGCCTTAGGGGTCACGTTCGCAGAGGGGCCAACCATTGTACCTTTGAGTCCAGTATATCGCTCCAATCAAAAATCCAGCTGTATAAACAGGTAAATAAAAATGAGGTGGCCTTGGCGAAGTGTCAGCTGAGCAACTGCATGCAATCACTGCATTAATGGGCCTTGGTCTGGCGTCATGCTTGGCGAACGCTCGGTGAACGCTCCCAAGCCATGACCCGCCCCTTAGTGTGTTTTTGCTCCTGTGAAGAACAGCCTGTTCTTTCCCCCCAGATACTGAGTGAGTGGTTCGGCCGTTCTGTGATTCGCTCCTGCGTCAAGCTGAGCTATGACCATGCCCAGAGCATGATTGACTTGCCTGATGCCCCGCCCAGCCCTGAGCAACTGCCCCCCTGCGCCCCCGAGCACCCAATTGGCAAGATCCACCAGGCCGTCTTAGACCTGCACCGCATCGCCCAGCACCTCCGCTCCCAGCGCTTTGAGAGTGGTGCCTTGCGTCTGGACCAGGTGGGCCAACCGTGTGCTTACCTCCTCACAACTAAATGTTGTACCTGTGATGGCCACCAGCTGACCTAATAGTTAGGGACTGAACATTCCAATGGTACCGTATGATGTATCCCGCCTAGATTTTGAAGGATCCTGGGGTCTGTTTAGCTCCTATTTAAAGTCTTTGTTTGGGTCTTACACTTTGACTGGATCAGCTGCTGAAGGGAATGGGACTTGTGATTATTCCTGCATGTTCTTACAGTTGTCTTTGGTTGATGTCGATATAGAGGGAAGTCTTACAATCTCACACAGGAAACAGTGCAATGCAAGATTTATTGCACTTTTTGATTATGGCTACCATCAGTTTGTTAATTTGTTTTGTAGACTAATTGTCAAGTGTAAATACAGTGATTTAGTATTATGGAACTGTCAGCAGCCTGAAGACCACTTATGTACTCCTAGTCCTAGATCATGGAGGTGTATGCAGGTTTTTGGGATAACCTTTAGGTCAGCCGTTCAAACCCAGGTGTGAGGGCTCTTCTGCCAAGCAGTCCTCTAATTAGTAATCTAATTGGTTAGTTGTGGCGAAAACGCACATACACAGCAGCAGGAACCAGGTTGCAAGTAACCTGGTGTTGTAACTTAGTAAAATCAGTATCCATCAATTAATCCAATACAGAGCCATGGTTGAGTGGCCTGGCATTCATTCCAGGATGCACTGGGCATGGGGCTGGGTACCCCTTGGATGGCATGCCAGTCCATTGCATGGCACACTCTCTGACACACACACACACACACACAGACACACACACACACACACTATGGGCAGTTGCAGTATGAGGTGACTGTTTTATGAAAATGTAAATGTATGTAATATGTATGCATGAATATGTAAATGAACGAGGCAGAACAGGGTGGTGACTATGGTCTAATGGACTGCTGTCTCACCTTGACATAAGCGGTATGCAAAGGCTCAGGCCCAAATGGCCAGGCCATGATGTCGCTGCGACGAATGACTTTGAGAAGGGGAAAGGAAGGTCTGTCCTCTTTGAAATTTGTTGTCCTCCTTTCAGTTTGGATGTGCTGTTGGTTGCATGAGCTTGCTGTTGCTGTTTGGAGGCTCCATTTTGGTGGCTCCTGGGAAAGTGGGAGCAATGGTGCCCCCAGCATGCAGGGAGTATACCTGCAGGGTTGGTGTTGATTTTCCATTTGGTGTCACGTGCTGAACGTTTTCAGGACAAAGGGCTCACAGACACTTTGATGTGTCTGTTGTTTATTTTTAGTCAGAGTGACTCACAGAGGTGGGTTTTACATTTAACATGCATGCAGAGTCACACGGGAGACAGTGGGCTGTGTCACCGCTGTGCTATGCTGGCTTGGAGTGTACCGAAACTGTGTCTTTGGTGTTGGCGTTTCCCAGGCGATGTGGCACTATCACCATGCCACCACAGACGTGGTTTAATGAGGTCACCCACCAGACTACCTTTCAGATGAATCCCTTTGAATCATTTGGTCCCTCCCGCCATCACCATGAGGTGGAGAGATACACATGTTGGCCAGATCCTGGCACTTTACCCAACAGGGTGCGAGAGAGCTTACTATATTGATTTGACTTTAACCGCCTCAAGACTAAGACCACAGTGTGTTGCATTTTGACTGAAACACACCGACCGGCGTAGATGCAAATGAGTGTCCTGCCATCGCGTGTCAGTACCTTGGCTCATCTAATCAGTCGCCCAGCTTCTATATGTAGCCTGTACCACTGGGCCTGGTCACATGCTCTGCTCTGTTCTGCTCTGCTCTGCTGTGGTGCTTGGCCGTCCTCTTCTTCAGAACCACTAACCACTGTGTCTCATCTAGAACTGTCATGGTTACTTGATTAAATCTTGATTAATGGATTTTTAAAAATCATCGATAAAAATTTGCCTTCTTGATTACTTGCTAATGTGGTGGAAGGAAGACCAAGCATTCTGGATGAGGGTCCAAATAATGAGTGAAAGCCTCAGTTGTATGCAGGGCTGGATCTAGGCATAGGCAAAGTAGACAGCTGCTTAGGGGCTGATCAGCAGAAGTGGGCCCCAGGGAAGTCATCTGCCCCACAATCGGCAAAATCTCCTGAGGGCCCCTGAAAAGGGAAATCCAGCCCTGGTTGTGAGGGCAGACCCACGACACACTGGAGGGATTATAACTCATGGCTGGCAGGGAATGCCTCAGTGATTTCCCAGAGGTGCTGGAGGAGGTGGTTGGGGTGATGGAGATCTGGGCATCTCCAGATCACAGCGGCAGAAAATGGATGGATGAATATAGTATATGTTTGTGTGTATGTTGTCCAATTAATCTGTAGATTACTTGATTATTAATGTAATCGATAGTGACAGCCCTAGTCTCGTCATCTTCTGTTGTTTTGCTGATCAGCTCTACTCATCAGCTTTGTCCTTCCACATAAATTACAAAACAAATAGAGTCCGTCCTGATTCATATGCTGCTTCATAGGCTGATTCTGCTTATAATGCTTGACAGACGTTTAGTTTATCTCTGGAACGTCATCCCATGCCATCGCAGTGAGACAATTCATGTGCTCCATCACCAGTTTCTCTGTACCGCTGTGTGCCATTCGCACCTTCTACCAATTACTGTGAATTAAACATTCATCTTCACTGCATGGGCTTTTTAAAAGGCGTCGGATATGTAGGCCATATTTTTTGTGTGTTACATCAGGAATGTCCTGGTTCAGATTTTCGATTTTTCCTAAGGACCCACAGTACAAGGTCTTGTCTTGTGTAGCAATTGAAGCTACATTAGGTCATATGCTGCCTTTCTGTGCCACGTGAAGATTCGTTTACACTGGCAGATTGTGTTACGTGCATCCATTTTCTCCGATGTGGGAGTCATCTTTGAAATATTTTTTGTTCAGTGCTACAGCTCTAGGTACTTAGGTACTGTGCACTTTGAAGGGGATCAAACTTTGGTTCTGACACAGCCCCATGGAATACAGACAAGTCTATTGAAGCTAACCACTTTTCAGAATCCAGGAGATGTTGGTTGACGTCTGTTTAGGGTCTGAGGTTCGATAAATCGCCCTATTTCTAGCGCACTACCCATTCCTGAAAATGTCCAAACACCTTGGCTGAAACTTCACATTTTCTTCCGCTTGTAGCTCTGACTTTGTCGTGTGCTGGAGTTGGTTGTGATATTTGTATGCCTGGGCACTTGAGTTTCTCTAAAGTCACCACATGCACAAAGAACTCTGACCTAGTGCCTTTTCCAACATGGGCCATGCTGAGTATCCATTACCATTACCACCGTTCTGTGTGTCCTCAGTACTTGCTGGTGCAGAACAGTCTGATAAGGACCCAGGTGGGGAATTCACTCCTGTTGTTAAGCACTAGAGGAGTCATATTAAAATAAACTTGTATTTAGATTGCCAACTGCCACGCAGAATGTTTGGTTGTACTACCAAAAAACGGAGCTCATTCAGGTAGCTGCCTGGTTATCTAGCAATACAGAAACTCTTTTAGGATTTTGGCACTGAGGAGCAGTGTTGGGCAAGTAGTATCCATCTGGCACATAGCGGAGATGTCCTGACAGCTTTGGAACCACGCACTTTAGAACCAGTAGTCTTGTGTGTGATGCACTTAGTGACCTACTCTAAAATCGTATAGAAACCTTGTGGTTATCAAAAAGGCAGTGTGATGGAGTGTGGTGAAGCAGAATCCCTCTCGGATGAGCGTATGGGACCGGCTTGCTCCCTGTCCGGGAGGCTGGCTGAGGCTGAGCAGAGCTCTTGATCCAAGGCCGGCTAGTCTTGGAGTATCTTCTCATTCGAACTCCCTCGCGTCGTCTTGTTCTCCTTCGTCGAAAAACATGGGCATTCAGAACCCCCCAGATCATGTTCTAATTAAGGGTATGATTAGAAGAATCTGGAGTACAGACTGTCCCCGGCTTATGAATGAGATTCGTTCCTAAGTCTTTGTCAGATTTGTGGAGCAGTTGGAACAGGTACATATATAGGTTATTATTTAACGTCAGTCAAATATTTGTCTTGGTATATGGTGCATATACTATGTATTGTATAGTATATAAGCACTGAAGCCACCCGATATTTTCATGAGCATCACAAAGTAGTGCATGCATTCATTATTACGCACCATTGTCTTTAACTCACATTTTTATGTAATGGGCATTATGGCAGTCCGTTCTTAACTGAGTTGCACATAAGTCAGACATTCTTAACCCTTACTGCATCTGCTTTTTGATGCTCTGACGTATTTATTGTGATACTGACCTACTAATGACGTGGAATACGTGTGTGTGTTCAGTGCAGCGAATCCCTTCAATCTTTGCGAGCATGCCATTATAATCTTAATAGGACCAACTGTATAATATCGCTTTCATACATGTGCTCACTGCACGCTTTTTACGCCTGTATCTTGAACCATTGATACCTGTGTATATTTATTTACATTTACATGCATAGGTAGATTACAGGTGAAGCGGTGAGCTTTTATGAGCACCCCGACCACCCATATCCTGCATCTGGCTCTCTAACTCACCCACCCCCCATCTCTGTCTTTCAGTCCAAGCTGTCGTTCACCCTGGACCGGGAGTCAGGAATGCCCCAAGGCTGCTACATCTATCAGTACAGAGACAGCAACAAGTGAGTAGCTCAAAGCCAAGGTATTCATGCGCCTGGGGCCGAACAGTGCTTTCGGCCCACGGTCCGAGAAATAATTTATTTCTTTCTCAGTTTAATTTTTTTTTCTTTATTTTTTAACTCTCTGAATGACCTTGAGGGATATTCCACAAGATATAAAGCAGTTTATGCAATTACAAAAAAAATGAGGATCCCAAATAATTAATTACTCTAATTTTGAACCTGGGTGTAATTTTGTTAATGGGGCGAGCTTTAGACTTCACGTTCAGTCATTGGAACGACTTCATCCCGTCTGGCCCTTTCTTTCCCCACAAAAAGCTTTTTAAGCTTCAGGACCTCCATGGCAGTCAATGAAATATGATTGTATGGTCGCCGTCCAGCTTTTCTGGGCAAATGAGTCTGCGCGGTGCCTTCTGTCAGCGTGACCCGAACAGCTTAAGGAGAACGCTCTGAGCGGACCCCTTAAAGCCAGGGCTGTCGGGCTTGACAGCAGACGGTTCTGCTGTTTTGGTGAGTGAGTAGTGAGTTTGCAGTGACCTGGACCACACCTGCTTCTCTCTGAAGCCAGTCCAGGGGCACCCCGCACTCGTGTGAGGTGCACTTCAGGCCGAAGTCGTGTTCATCTGCAAGCGTTGAAGCGTCGTCAGGCTGAAAAGGGCTCTGATACAGCCAGCTGTCTTCTCGGTTTCTCTCCAGCTTTTCCAATGTGTAGTTGCTCCTCTGTAGCTGGGCGACACTGGGGATGATTGAATTTTTTCATTTTCATTTTCATATAATGTTTAAAATGACACAACGGAAAAAAGATTTTTGTCTTTCAAAGTAAGGTTGTACTAGCTTGCTATACATCGATGGTCTAAGTTAGTTTATGCAGGAAAATCTATATATCCTTTCCAGTAGCTGACCCCTATATACTGCTGTGGATTGATTTTAAAAGTGCAGATATCACTGGAGGCTTAAGTCAGCATTTTGTGCACACCTATATCTATTCAGCAATCCCATTAGTCTTACCGTGTTTATATAAATCAGCTTATTCGCGGTTTTGGCACAGAGGTTGCCCTGTGGTTTCAGGAATGTCTCTTCACGTTAGTCCCAGAGAGCCGTGTTTTATTCCAGGTGTGATTTGCTGCAGGCCTGGGGCGGAAGCATCCGGGGTGATCGGCATGGACAATTCCTTCGTTTGGCTGACACACTGAGAGACACTACTTCGATAGGTGATCAGCCTCTTTGAAGGCGGCGACCTGGAGTCGGCGTTTTGCGGCTAATTACCGGCAGCTTGGGCATGTGCAGGCGGTGCTCTGTGCGTGTGCAGGCGAGGATCAGGCGACTTGCTCTTTAAACAGCAAGCGCTTTGTCAGAACATCTCCCCTACATTGACTGAGCTAGAAAAACAATGTACCGTCAAGATGATTTAAGTGCTCCTCATCTCTCATGGGCTCGTGGCTGCTTGTGTAATGACACGTACCCAAGTATTTCAAAAAAAAATTTTCTTTGCTGGTTTATTAGTTTTTAATTTTGTCTGCCAGCCAGGATTCTTGAGAGTGTTTGGCGCTGTCACAAACACGTGGGAATGGTGACGATCCATTCGATTGGGGTCTTGGCCCAGGGTACTCACCCTCCCAAAATAGCAGCTCCTGTCCTCATGTGAGCGCTGCTCCTGAGTTCACGGGCTGGCTAATGATGCGCTTCGCACCAGCTGACGCGTTAATACAGTGAGAGCCGCTGTGTTTGCTCCCTGCACTATGTGTCGCCGCACCTCTGTGAACTGTTCAGGCTAGCAGACTCGCTAACCCATTTGTTAGCTCATCTTTGCACCCTGGGTAGCAGCCATTAGTGTGTTTCTGTGCTGAATAACGTGACTGTAGTAGCTGATCAAGTTCTCGTAGACCTTTTGAATAATCTTGTGGTTCCCCCCCACTGTTTGGTAATGTGACTCTCATTCTGCCACTGACTGGGGGTGGAAATGAAAATGTCCATGAAAGCGATGGAAGCAGATGTCCATGTTTCTGGATAATGCTTGAGGATATATAAAATCATCAGACCTGCAGGTGTGACCTTTCATCAAAGGCCTTTTTACTAACGTACTGCTACTGTGCAGGAACCTGGATCAGACAGTCACAGGAATCGAGTCCTGTGCGAGAGGCGGGGCTGCATATAACCCCACTTAAATGGTGTCATTCTCCTCTGGTCGGGGGCCAGCAACAAATTCGCGATGATCTCAGAGAAGCTGACATCACCTGAGTGCCAGCCAGTCTCTGAACGTTGTCCTCGGGCAGTCTGGGCAGGGAGGTTGGTGCAGTGGCGGACTGTAATCACTATAGCCGGTGACTTGTCTTGTCGCGATGGAGCCTGCTGATTTGTTGTTTGATAATTAGTGTTGCATAAGCACCCTCCCATGTCTGTGGGTATGCAGGGTGGACCCTCTGCCAGGATGGTTATCAGACTACACGTTGGATGTGTGGCTGAGGAAAGCGATGTTGACACCGTTAGAGTATGAATACATTTACTGTCTTCGTACAGGTGGTAGTATGCGGACAGTGTGTGGCTCAGCGGTTTAGGACTCTGTGCCTGTGATAGGAAGTCCCAGTTCAAATCCTTCGACTCACAGTGATGTTCCTGTCAGCGTTCTTAACCTTAGAGGGTCACTTCAGGGTCAACGGCTGACCGTACTCTCTGATCCCCACTTGTACTTTGGACTAAATAAGTAAACTTTAAGTACCTGCTTGTACTTGTGTGCGTATGAAAGTGTGTGTATGTGTTCAAGATCATCTTTTGTCATTCTGTCCCTGTGTCAGAACCTGTTTGTTCAGTTAGCCACGTTACCATATATACACAATGTCCTGTAATGAACAGACTGTAAAGAACCTCACGTGCACACAGCTGGACAGCTCCCATACAATACAGAAGGTTTATGTCAGCTAGCAGCTGAGGCACTGAAGCTCATCATGCACAAGTGTGTATAAATAAAACGAGGTGCTTAATCTGTTTGTGTTTTTCCTGACGCTTCTCTTAACTGGGTTCCAATTTACTTTACATGTTTTTCAAATATTAAGTTGTTTAGTACTGACTCAGCGAAACCAGACTGGCTTCGATTAGTTGTGATTGTTGTGTGCGGCGTTCCGTCTGCCCGTGGCGGCACTCAGCGGGGCTGATTTCTCGCGTCATTTACCACTTAGCGGCGCACCCTCCCTCGATGCCCGTTGCTCTCACCCGCATTTTGGTTTCTACAGCTTTGTTCTTTACAGCAGTGGTTTTCAACCTTTTTTGTACCACAACCCAATTTTTACCATGCCAGCTCAGTCACTGACCCTATATCAAGTATATGTTTAAATGAACACTATGATCAAGCACTCAGTGTACTCAGACATTGATTTGCGTAAATTACAATTGCACAAATATGATTGGATGTGCCAGTGAATTTTAAATTAAGCATCTGTGGTTTGGCTTCTTGGATTGGTAGAGTGTTCACTAGTTTTGCGCTAAGCAGTTGCAGACCCAAGACCCATTTGTATGGGTTGCTCTAGGATTGGGGCTGGGAAATCTGATCGTGGATCAGCATAAGAGCTTGCTTTTAAAATACCTAGATTTCCAACTCCACCTCGATACCTTATCAAAACTTGCCGTGCCCCAAATTTGGATCACAACCCATGGGTTGAGAATCACTGCCCTAAGGCAGTTTCCCAACCCGGTCCTCGGGAACATCCAGACGGTCCATGTTTTTGCTATTTCTCAGCTCCCTGCCGGACAGTCCACATTAACCTGGAGCTGAGGTCCCGGGTGGGAAACACTGCTCTAAGGTAAGAGTGACCTCTGCTCAGCCATGTCCCCCTCCCACCCCCATGGGTCTGCATGGAAGGCTCTCTGCCTTTTGTGAATGGTCATCTCCGTCTGGGATGAAAGCGGAACAGATGAGGTCACCCGGGGGTCCCTCTGAAGATCTGCCATCAAGGCCTACGTATAAAATAAAAGTTAACATTTTAATTGGATGAAGTGCATTTGTTTTAAACCCCAAAAATACGTCTGATGGTGACGTGCTGTTTAAATGAGCTTTTAATATGCTTTCCGCTATGTCCATTAATCCACTCGAGGCCTTTCAGTGCTAATTAAATAAAAACGTGTTGCATCCACAGCTTTGCCGAGCAGGTAAAAGGGGAAAAACTGATGCAATATTTAAAATGCACATTTTAAAGTTGGAACCCAAGACTTTTTTCAAAGGTCTGTGGCTAAATATTTAATATCATTCAATGTGCATTAATACTGATGAACTTGCGAGGTGTTCTCATCAGTATGTGTGTTTATGTATGAGTGTTTTTTCATAGTTTTCCACACTGGGATTCAGGGTGGGGGAGGTCGCAGTACAGTGGCACTAACCTGACGAGCTCTGGGAGGAGCGTTTTGGGATGTGGGTACCCCTGTGGTCTTGGGGGTTTATGGTCCACTGTGCTTGAACGCACCGCCTCGTCACTCAACCGCTAGTGTGCTGGAAAACAGGAAAGAATGAGCGCACTGCCCGAACAGGATCATAACTGAGGAAATAACTCTGCTTTTTCCAGTGTTTCCATGTGGCTCCATCTAACGTGGACAGCTTGTCAGTTTATTGAAGGTTATTATGGTAATGTCCATGTTATGGTAATATCCATGCTTAATCAAATGGCTAAGTGGTTGGAATTTATGATTATTATTCTGAATTAGTCCACACATGAACAGTATGGCTTTGTCCAAATGTCCGAATAATTATATTTATCTTTTTTTTTTTTGCGTTGGATATATTTCACTGCAGTATTTCAGAGCATTAATCCAGGGTGATACCACAAGATCCCTTTACCTGTAACCTTAAGTTGACTTTGTTCAATTCTTTAAATGCTGTTCCATCTGCTCCCCTAAGAATGTGACCTGTGCTAATCCCAAGGTTCCTGCACTCACTTTTTTTTTTTTTTTTACTGAGAGAGACATTTCTAAATGATCAATTTGAGAAGTTTACCAGGTGTAAATTCTAGCCTCAAGTGGATCGGGGAGTGTTAAGAAGATGCCGGCTTTTTAATGAAGCTCCCAGTTATGATTTTTTACGTGAAAGCATAAAGTTTTGTATGTCAGTGTCTGTCCGCCTCAGATTGCTGTGAATGTCGGTGGTACGGGCTGGAGTTGTTTCTCACTGGAGTCACTGCTGTTCAAGAGCTTGGGAACAAGGGAAAGTACAGAAAGTTTTATCCGTAGGCTCATAGTGAAATAGAAATGTTGTCTCAGTGTGTGCTCATTGTCTGTCGTCTTTTATTGACGTTACTGCTGGGCTGCCTGTACTGCTGTTCCATGCTCAGTCTGTCTCATGTTTCAGTCATCCCGCCTGAACTTCCCTGGTGCAAACCACCCAGTCTTTATGCACGGCCCAGAGGGGAAAACACCATCTGACCTGGGTTATGTGAGGATGCGGCCCGGTGCTCTGGTTTCCAGTGCGGAAGTCATAAATTTGATATTTGACATTTCAGGGCAAGTAAAACAATGCCTGTTTTATAAGTTACATTATACTCTAAGTTAATGGACATTGTGAGAAGGCCACTGCTTTGGAACATTTACTTGCCGGATGCATATGTAACAGTCTTAAACGGCGGTTCTGATATATCCATCATCCAATCCCCTATCCAGCACAGGTTACAGAGCTCTGATAGGCTTATGGGAGTTTTTCTGCTGTTACCTATTAACGGCTTGTATAAATTTGCAGTTGTTGCTGATGTCACTGTTTTGGCATGTGCCTGCTGCTGCCTGCGGACCCACTTGCTGCGACTCTGCGGCAAGCTGCTCTGCCATCTCCTGGCAGGTCGGTGAATCGTTTCTCCCTGCCTGCTTGGCTGTAAACCGGATCCTCTTGCTCCTGTTTGCGCGTCATTAATTCACCTGTAACTCTTATCTCTAGGCTTATGCAGCCAAGTATACTTTTAGCACGCAGTGTGTTGTATCTCCTCTGTGGTGGGGGATGTGTGTGAGGGGGGGAGGGGTGTCAGTCACGTCTCTCTTAAGCTGCAGAAAGGAAAGGCGTTTGGCTGCAGCCATCTGTTTACCTGCATTTGGGACTTTGGCCGTTTTGAGCTGAAGAACGAGTGAATAGGTAGCTTGACTCGGAGAGATTGCACTGTTCTGTTAAATCTCTAAACTGGCAAACTGATGCAATGCAGCCTTGTTTCGTGTGCAGTGAGCTATCGTATTCCCTTACCCTGTCTCTGTGCCCTTTGTCACATTGTCAGATATAGCCTCTTTTGACTGAAGCTTATGCTTCCTGGATGAGGGGATACATGCGGAGTCATTTTATTTATATATGTAAAGTATGTAGATTTGCTTTGTTTTACCGAATGAATCTACTAGGGCAGTAGTTCTAGAAAGTTTTGCACCAAGTACCACTCTGGATCAAAACAGCAGTCAAGTGCCATATAGGTGAAAGAAATCACAGTGTCCTGGATCACTGTACTTAGCATATTAACACAGTTGTCTTGTGTACCACTTGGGGGCGCTCACGAGTACCACTGATGGTACACATATCACAGTTTGAGAACCACTGTGATTGGGTCATAGGGTAATTGGGTGTAACAATAGTCTACTCCTGATTTGGGTCGATAGACGATTCAAGGCTCACGGCTTGATGCATTATATTCGACAAAATAAGACTGAAAAACTCAGATTACATTTTTTTCTTTCTAGGCACGTACATTTCCAAAAATTTTCAAACGATTTGCAGTTTTTTCATTTTTCTGCAGACACTAGTGCAAAATGCAGAAATAAAATCTCAAGGCAAACCTCAGATTATGACTATTGCGCCCTCTTGTGTTAGCATTAATAAATAGCTTATTGTCACGGTGCATTGTTACACTGTTGCAGTGTGTATTGTCATATATATATATAGTTTGAATCACAAAATAATATGGCACTGTGCAGCGTTACACTCCTAGTCTTAATGAGTTCATTAATGAGCCTTCAGGAAATGCTTCTGGTGTCTAGGTAATACTGCATTGGTGATGAAGAAGCTCTTGGACTCAGCTTTGCATGTTGAAGCACCTGACCGCTGCTCAACCATGAGCGATGAGACACTCACACTCACAGCTACCCCCACACTCCTTGCAGGCTTGTAGAGGAGTTCATGCTGCTGGCTAACATGGCCACTGCCTGCCGGATCTACCGAACCTTCCCAGTGCAGGCCCTGCTCCGCCGGCACCCTCCGCCCCAGACCAAGATGGTGGACAGCCTCACTGAGTTCTGCGACCAGATGGGCCTGAGCCTGGACTTTTCCTCTGCGGGTGCTCTTCACGTGAGTATTCGCAGTCCACGTGGGTTGCGCTCTTGCCATTTGCACCTGCCAGTTGAAAATTTCTTCAGCTGTCCGATAGGTGGATACAAGAGCATAACTTTGGGTTGAGTGTGGGGGGGGGGGGAAGTTGAGATCTCAATCTATTTAATGGGGTCCAAGGGGTTGTATTTGTTGGTTTTGATTATTGGGGGGGTTACAAGACCCCTATCCCCCCATAATTTACACCCTCGGGTGGATAGATAGGTAGATCAAGTAGATAGTAGGGAAAGTAGGTTGATGGATAGGTAGAGCAGTTTGTTCAGTGTTTCCCAACCCAGTCTTACTGGGAGCTGAGAGTGAGCAGAAACATGGACTGGGTTGGGAAACACTGGCTTAATGGATTGATAGTCACTTTTTTGCTGAAATCTGAAAGTGGCAATATGTTTCCCTCCTGGACTGCCTGTGTTGTACATGAAAGCTGTCCATGACTGTACTGTATGTCTTAATCTAATTTACCGTCGCCACAGAGGAGTCTGAACAAAACCCTGGGGACGGATGAGTACTCCTGCGCCAGGAAAGAGGTTCTCACGCACATGTGCTCCAGGCCCATGCAGGTAAGTGAGCGCCAGCCCCCAAAGTACGCCACTCCGCAGAAGGGGGAGGGGCCAAAAGGATCAAAAGCTCTCCGCTCTTGCCCCTCCCACAGCTTGTAGTGGTTTTGGTTTTGTTGGGTTTATCTATGTGCATTTGTATGTATTAATTCTCTCCATTGTTCTGTGTGCCCCCCCACCCTTTCTTAATTCTAAAAACTCATTGGGCATTTAAAGCCCCAGTCTTCAGTGACATACTATTTTGTTGTGTGGAAGTGCCGGTGGGCCCATATGGGTTTTGTCACTTGTCTTGCCTGCCTGTTATCCATGTGTTCTCATGAGTGCATGTCGGAGATGCCCATCTCTTCTCTTTCTGTTTTAAAGCCATCCTGTGTTTTCAGTGGGCAAGTGAAAGAATGAAGGTGTAGGAATGCCTGGCAGTGTGTCATTAGGTGTGGCCTCTAGGTTTCTGCTTCCTCTCGCTTAGCACTGGGAGGTCCTTTTCTCTGCTGGGGGCTGTAGAGAGGCATGTGACCCATGCGCTCATCAGACTGAGGCACACGGGTGTGAATTCGATATCCTGGTTCTGTTTGAAACATCCCGCTTGCTCAGCGTTCGCCTGAGTGGGGGTATAAACTGAATTAGGCTCAGTCTCTTTGCACACCAGGCAAAGTTTTCTTCACTCCGACTGTTTGTTACTTTAAAGTAGTAAAACTCCAGTGGGGGAGGCTTCAAAGTTTGTGTTTAATGAGAATTTTCTCCAGAAGAAATGTTCCTTCATCACTGAGAGATTTCCTCAGGGGCTTCCATTGTTTATTTCAGAGAATTTTGTCATTTAATATTCGCATTTAGTGATGATATTGACGTCATGTTCTCTATTGGGGGGGGGGGGGGGGGTATGGGTTTGTAGTCAGTGTGCCCCCCCTTCAGGCCTTGAGTAGTTAATGAGTCGCTGTAAACATCTGTCTCGCAGCCAAGCCTTAATGAAACAGATTGCTAGTTCTTGAGACCTGCGTCACGGGTCACTGTTCTGGCCAGAGTCCACGTGGGGTCGGCATAGCTATCTCAGGGCAGCACCTCCACACCGGCGATGGCTGCACACGTAGGCTGGGAAACAGGTCTCTGAGGCCCTAAGCAGAATCAGAGGTACCTGAAAGGCCAGATCCCGATGCTGAACTGGTCAGCTAGTTTGCCACTTTAACCCACCTACATCTCAGCTCACTTTCCAGATAATCTGTGAAGGGCTCAGTCCCACAGCTCTCACAGTTATTGGGGAAATGTTGTGCATTTAAAATATATGATTAATATAAAGAAAACCTAATATATTCTTATCCAGGTTGTGACTGAAATTTTCTAATGTATGCCTGTTGAGCACCTGTTGCACATATTTGATTTCCGTTCAGGCCCTTCCTCTGGTCAAAGGTCACTTTCAGTGTTCAGTCAGCGTCTCACATTGACATTCTGTTCCCTTTTCCAGATGGCTGTGTATTTCTGCACTGGGGTCCTGAGGGATGAGGTCCAGTTTCGACACTATGCCCTCAATGTGCCCTTCTACACCCACTTTACCTCGCCCATCCGCCGCTATGCTGATGTTATTGTGCATCGCCTGTTGGGCTCGGCGCTGGGTGAGAGGCATACAGAGATCGAGGCGTGCCTGGGGCAGATTCATGGGTGCTCAGGACAGTGACGTTCTTGTTGCGTTTAGGTGAACCTAACAAAGGACTGATTATGGATGAAGATGACCCCAGAGCACGGGTTTGGATAGTGGTTAATAAAATGGAACCAAATGAGTCCAGTATTGTACCCACTATGCAAATGCTAGTGTTTCAGTAAAGTTGTAAGATGTGCCTGCTTAACAGGCATCTTGGTTATTTGATTTGAAAATGACCTGTGGTGATGGTCCAAATTTATATTGGCTTGCAGATTTAAAAGGGAAAAGGGTACTCTGAACGAACACACACACACACCATGTATGTAGTACAATCGATCATTAAAAGTAATCATACTGATGCATTTTGTATTCCAGTTGAAGTATTTGGGGGTCGGGGCAGAGTTGTATGAATAGAGGCGTTTTCCTTACTGTAACCCCCCCCCCCACGCAGGCTGCAGCCCTCACCCTGACCTGGAAGCCGAGGACGTCCAGAGACAGGCATCCCACTGCAATGACAAGAAGACGGCCTCTAAGCGCGTGCAGGAACTCAGCTCTGAGCTCTTCTTTGCTGCCTTCGTCAAGGTGAGCACCTGTCCTGGGGCGGGGCAACCCAACCCAAACTGACCCAGAGGCTACACACAGCCCTGTAATTGCGTGCCTACATCCACCTCCTTCCTTTTATTCCTTAATTATCCAATAAACTGTGAATTTATTTAATTCATTATGTCATTATTGAGCACACGTGGCAAGGTCATTAACGGATTATGGCTCCACACCCACCTGTTTTTACAAGCTCTGTCGGACGCCCCAGACCAACAGTTGTGTTCTCCCGTAGGAGTGCGGCCCTCTGGACTCTGAGGCCATGGTGATGGGGGTTCTCGACCAGTCGTTCGACGTTCTAGTGCTGAAGTACGGTGTGCAGAAGCGCATCTACTGCAAAGTGAGTGGGGCATTTTGTGGGCCTGCTGCTCCACCGCCTTCCACAGCATCGCGGGGAATTGCTGGCTTCCTTTGGAATTCTTTGCAGACACATTGCTGCTATGTAGTTGACAAGGGCACCCCTCCCCCGGCGCGATTAAATCACCTGCATGTGCCTCTCCACACTTCGTTGTTTTAGAGCTCTCTGATTCCCATAGCCTCTAGCCATACCGCTAGGTTTCCTGCTTCTCGAAGCGTCCCTCTGTACGCAGCAGCTCGGATTGTTAATATAGGCTGTAGGGTAAAGCCACATTGTTGACTACACATCCATCTCCCACAGGCACTACAGGGTCTGAAGGACTTCCGCTTCCACAAGGTTGGGAAAAAGCCAGAGCTGACCCTGGTCTGGGCAGCAGACGAGGCCGTGCGGGGACCCATGGAGCAGGTAGGAGGCGTGTCTCCAGGCTGGACTGCGGGACGGTGATGAGGGAGTTTAGGCTGCACCGTACACCCCAGGACTCTCTGAACACAGAGACCTCCGTGCTGTACTCTGAGTTTCCCTGTACCGTCCAAGCTGGCCAGCCAGTACACGTAGTAAAACGTACTTTCTGACTAACGACCTCATTGTGTGGTTAATGGGGTGTGTCCTGTCAAAGTACGCACTGTTTTTAGATCGCCGTGGTGTGGCCTTAAATCATGGCTTTTATATATTTACAAACATGTAACCTGGAAGTCGGACAGCTTTGCTATCTGAAACTCTGCTGTTTTTTTTTGGTATGTGCGATTATGTTGATTGTACCCACCCTTGTAACGGGCAAGGTCCCTTACATGGTCACCATAAAGATAAGCTTAAAGACCACTTTAGGTGGATCATACCGTAGAAGAAAAGCGTGACGGCCTTATCACAGACCCATCATGACTATAGTGGCTTGGTGGCTGAGTGCGTCCTCACACAACCTCAGGGTTGTGGGTTTGAATCCCGCCTCTGGGACTTTGTGTGGAGCTGGTGTGACAATCCAAAAACCAGCAGTTAGGTGACCTGGTGGTCCCCTGCCTGTTTCCCTGCATAGGCTCTAGGCTTCCTGCAACCCCTTGCTGGGTTAGCAGTCATGGAAATTACTGTGGGTAACCAGCTGGATTGTTTTTAATGCATTAGAACTAATTATGTCTGGTCCTGGCACCTCTTTAGCTTAACCTGTTACTTAACCTTGACCCTTATATATTTTACTTCTTCTGTTCTAAATTCTAGAATCTGTAGAATTTAACCTCATTTTGAAAATGGACTGGGGTAACTTCGACCCCAAAAAGAACACAGGGGGCTTAAATGGAGACATTGGCTCTTGTAAACATGAATACCTTTTACCATGCCTGTACTTTGTAATTAAAGTTGACCTTTTCTGTTCCGGCAGGCATAAATTAATTTTCTAATTCAGAAAAGCCAGCTGTAAAGCCCTGTTCCCCACCTGCCCTACTTTTGTGACCCTGAACCCATCCTGTGTGCTTTATTGCCTCTCAGGAGATCAGCATCTTCACCCTGGTGGAGGTCCAGCTGCAAGCAGACACAGCCCCCATGAAGTATAGCGCCACGCTGAAGCGCCCCTCCCCCACTGGGCCGTGAGACTGCTCCCTAATGGCGCCACAGTACACGTTAAACGCTTAAACTGAAATGCACACGTTTTTTGCCTTTTAAAATATGCCAACAGGCTTTTTAAGTGAAGTACTGTTTTATTATTATTATCATTATTATTATTGTAAACCAATTATAAGCAATCAGCATTGTAACTTGGCATTAATGATAATTATTACAAATGGACTTGGCCGGGGTTTTCTTTGAATGGCCAAGGGGATGCAGGGTGCTGCTGCTCTTTTATGTCTTCAGACCTCCTAGGTCAGTCTCTCTGTGGCCAGTTTTCTGGGCTGAGGAGATTGTCCAGGAGTTAGATCTAAGCTTTATTATTAGCAGGAGATGTGTGTCCAGAAACTGGATATGTTCTTGCATTGTTTTCTTTTTTTGTTAAGCTATTTAATTATATGTGCATTTCGTATTAGCCAGCAGAAAATGAACTGGGCAAACGCAGGATTTATTTTTTTTTTAGTCTGCTGTGCTGAAAGAGTACATTACGACTGTCTGCACATGAACAGAGGGCACAGAAGCACTGATGTGCTTCCCACAGGCTGACGACGATTTATTAGGAGATGCTTACTGCCAGCATGTAGCGGTGCCCTAAATTCGGGCTTGAATGGCGACGGGTAAATAGCAGTTCACGGCAGATTCTGCACTAGGTGGGGTCTGTGTGTCTGGGAAAGCGAAACATCTGTTTCTTGGAGGACTTTATTTTCGAAATTGTGCCCCACGAACCCATGCTGCTCGATGGGAACACAGATTTACAAAGACTTGAGTGACTTTTTAATGTTTTGTTTGCCATACTCAGTGTTGATATTTTTAAAGTGTTAGTTTTATGCACGCTAACCCCCTTTTAGAACCTGGAACAGGGGGGAGTTTGCCAGCTAGGAACTACTGGAATGACGCCGCGTATGTCTTGGTGTCACGGTCACATCGCCACATGTTTAAGCTCCTGCTCTGTGCGGGGAGGAGCACACTGTGTGCCTTGTGATGTGTGATTGTCTCCGTTTGTGTCCATTTCCCCTCTGATGCCATTCTTTTCAAAGTGCTTCAAATCTGCTTTAACTCGTCCGGTTTCCGATCTTATAAACCAGCCTTTGGGACGTGGTTGACATTCAGCGGATGTTTTATAGCATCTGTCCACCTGTCAGCCTCGTTGGTCAAATCCAGCTGCACGTCTCCTGTTTAGGTGTCTTTATTATTGCATTGATCTTTGTGCTTCAAGTCGACACAAGACATTTGTACGTCACGTTTTTACGGGGTATACGAAGGAGGAAAAAAAACTGTTTTGCTAAACTTTAATTTTCCTATTTTTACAAAGATTTGACGCACAGATTACACATGACTGTATCTATCTAACCAGCTCTGAATAAAGCACTCCCTTGGACTGTATACCGAAGCTTGCAGTTAGTGCTATTAACCACGTACTTTCTGCGCCAGGGGTCATTCATAGTAATGCAGCATCCATTTAACAACATGTGCTAACTCCTGCATAGCCGCCTCTGTTGGGTAATAGTAATTATCATAATGTGATGTCATTTTCCCCTCTGTCCATGAGAGCGGTGTGTATTGTTCATCCAGCTGGCCCTTGGAATAATAAAATACACTTACCCGCTCGCAATTTGGCATTGTCTCTAATTTTTTGGCTGCTGACTGCTGTCATGGTCCGTTTGTTGATGCTATTCTGTGTTCTTGTTTGTTTGAGAGAGCGTGTGTCTGGGTGCCTGTGTTTGAGCAGGCAGAGAATTTACATCATTCACGCCTTGAGTTTTCAAGTACAGTGCTTGAGATAAGGCAGTGCTACATTGATGATCATTGACCTTCGCCTCCTATGAAAGGCCTGTGTCAAACTGGAGGACTTGGTGTGTCTGGTTAGTCAAAATATCATACCTGAAGTTACGTTAAAGGTCTTGTGTCTACAAAGTGTTTCGTCATAACGACTAAATTTTACCCGCTATTAGCATTGATTGTCAACCTGTACTGTTTTTTTCCCCATTGTAGAATAGCAATGGTGTTGTATTGATTAATGTAAAAATAAAGGGGGAAATGGAAAAGTAATGCAACATTTTATGTAATTAAATGCATTTCATTTCATAAATGTATGCCTTGTAATGCAGGGCAGGGGGTCGAGGGTTCGAGGTGGGGTCTGTATGTGGACAGAATTAAATGCCCTGGAAATATGAAAGCGGGGCAGCAAACAGTGATGGGAACATCAAATAGGAGGTGATGAACCGCTGCTGGAAGCAGGGGAGGAATCATCGTCAGGGGTGAGGGAAGGTGTGTGTGTGTGTGAGTGTGTGTGAGAGAAAGAGAGGGATGGTAAGATTCATAAAAACGCATGTCTCGCAAGAGGGATGAATCATACTGTATCGTATCGTATTAGTAGCTGCCAATGCATTTTTTTCCTAGAGCTGATTGTAAAAGAGGTGTGCGTCACTGAGGCCAATGCAATGCTCTGGAAAAAATGTAAACTTTTTAAAAAATAAAATAAAAATTTAAATCCTGGTTTATTTGTGGATCCAAAAGGCTACACTGAGCAGCAGGTTGCTTCAAGGTTCAAAATGTCTAAGACAGCAGTACACAAGAACAAAGTTAAGCAGGAGACACTGAGCGACCAGGAACCAGCCAGGTAGAGGGCAGAAGTGACTTTCTAGTGGCAGAGAGATACATACACAGCTCTTGAGATTGAGACCACAGCACAACTTTTGTTTCACTCATTTCTCAATTTGTGAGTGTGCGTCTGAATAATATATATTTTTTGAAAACTGCAGCCTGATTCTTCATTTCTCATTAATGAAGGGCTTCTTCCTTGCTATTCATATATATATAAATTAAAAAATATGCCAAAGGCATATCTGCTTCATTAATATATGAGCCTAATATATATTCCAGCATATACATCTTATCAGCCTTGATAAAGCTAAATAAAGCTGAAAAGCTTTATAGAAGCATCCTCTTGTGATTTGGCCAGTGGTGGTTAGAGCCCATGCGGTGGCCCAGGTAAAAGTAAGTGTTGTAAAAGTTCAGATTTTTTAAATATATACATAACCTATATATACATATACATTTACATACATATATATATATATATATATATACACACACAGACACTGTATATAATATATATATAGTATCTGTGTGTATATATATGTATGTATATATATAGTGTGTGTATATATATATATATATATATAGGTTAAGTATATATTTTCATTACATAGTTATATCTGCTAATTGCATTTTAAAAGTTAACAGCAGGATTATAACTCCTCTGGTATGTAGCCTGATCTGAGAACAGATGAAACTGAGACTGTGGGCCCATGTTAGAGCATCTCAGCATGTGACCAGTGCAGCTTAGATAATGGAATAGACTTGATACTGTTTGACCGATCACTTATTGGGGGACCCTTGTAGTGGGCGTAGCCTTGTTTGTCCCATCCTGCCTGCTTATTGCATTTGATTTCAGTGAACTGGCTGTGCCTGCTGGTAAAATGCTGCAGCGTGAGTTGTGACTTAGTATCTTGGTGGTTGCCTTTTATGAACCAGGATATAGGGTGGTGTTTGTGTGAGTTTTCTGTTCTGCCTGAACTTTGCATCAGCCAAGGATTTAGATCTTAAACACTCATAAGGAACACATTCAGCTTTATCAAGGCTGATAAGATGTGTATGCTGGAATATATCTTAGGCTCATATGATATTAATGAAGCAGATATGCCTTTGGCACTAAAGTAAGTGTTGTAAAAGTTCAGATTTTTTATCTTTCTGGGAAGTACTAGATACATGGAACAAGATGCTCCTGTCTGTGCACAATGTTGACATAATTGCTTTATCCAATTAATCCACCTTTTTGTGGATTCATTCTTGTCAGGGGTGTGGTCAGAGGGCACTGATTTACAAGGCAGGATGTAAGCTAAGATGCTCACCGCCATGGTCGTAATGCCCAGCAGAGGCTATGCCCCTTGTTTAGGAGACGGGATTCCCATTTTTGTGGAATAGAATAGTGATACTTTATTGATGCCGATGGGATTTTTTTTTTTCCCCATACCACCTTGTTCTCAATGAGACACACATACAGGTGAGAGAAATTGTGCATCAGTCTGCCAGCCCCACTATTCAAATCAACGACCTTCCAAGCACAGCCACGGAGTCCAAACCCACTGAGCCAGGAATCGCCCCTACCACCATAACCACCACCCAGCCTATCGCTGCCAGGCTGCCGTCATGGACCACACGTACAATGTTGACCCTCACACCCAGGTGCTGTCCCTACAGGTTATTAGATGGTCACCAAGAGCAACAGTTATATGGGCTTTGTAGTGTTTTTAAATTAGTATGCATGTTTATTCTTAAAACACCAGGTAAAGGATCTGTTCAAATAATCACTTCAATAAAGCAATTGTTTTGTAGGGCTGGAGCAGCAGAGTATGGCTTTGAGGGGAATCTCACACTGCAGTATTCATGTTAATTTGATACAAAGCATCAGCAAACATATTCTTTGAGTGAAAGCCTAACGCATCCTCTTGTGATTTGGCCAGTGGTGGTTGGAGCCCATGCGGTGGCCCAGGTAAACTTCACCACCAGCGACTCCCTGCTCACAAGTGGGGGAAGGGGGGTTTGATGTCCACGGCTTTCTATGGCGGAACCTCCTTGGAAGATGCTGCCAATTGTACATATTGCCAAGGTCTGCCACTGGATTTGTTTGTGCTAATTTGCATTTAACAATTGATGGCATAATTGAGTTCAAAATCCCTGGTAACGCCACAGTGTTGGGCCTTTCAGATGTCCACTAATATATATACATAGATATAAAGTATCTATACAAATATCTCACCACTCCGCTACGCCCTTGATACTTTGGTCTGTGGCACGGCCATAAATATCCAGTAAAACATCAGTCTGGCTCTTTTAACGATGCGACGTACGACGCATAACATGGCTCCGTGCAGTATTGCGCTGATCGCCGGGGTCCTGCTCTGCATGGCGGTGGAGCAGTCCTGGGCCGTCATTCCCGGTAAGTGTTGTGGATCAGCTAGACCTGTAGTGAATGGAAGCCTGAATATGATGTGCATGCTTTCAAAGGGGAATTGAAACATTTTGGGTCATCCATATCCATGGTATGCGCTTCGGCATTACATGCAGTCTGTGGGGAACTTGTGTTTGCTGAAAATGTTCACCCTTAGTTATGTTTGCCCCTCTGCAAATAGTCTGTCTCTGTATATTTACTATTTGTAAATAGCTTTTTTTTATTTAAACTATTTAAGTGTTTTTTTTTATGTATATGAAAATCATTTTCTTGTCTCATTCATTTATGAATATCAAAAAATATTTCTAAAATGCATGGAAAACAGCACGTGGATCTACCCTAATGATGGTTGAATTCACCCATTGGAAAACACTTATCCAGAATGTGACCACAAAACAAGGAAACCTGCTTGATGTTGGCAAACCTGTTTAGCTTCTGTCCTATCTCTGCTCTGATGCCACTTCAGTTGAAGAGGAGAACCCTCGTTTTTGGAATGAGAAGGGAAACCAGTCCATTACACAGGCACTGAATTTGCAGCCTATTGTGGGGCAAGCCAAGAACCTCATCCTGTTTCTGGGTGACGGTGAGTTCTGGAAGAGCATTGATATATAAACTGGGTTAGGGTTTGGAGCTTCATCCATCCACCATCCATCCATCCATCACTTTTCTTGGTCATAGTTGCATGTAGCCTTCATATAACCTGGTTCAAGAAATCAACACTAATTATCGGAAAAATTACTGCCCAAGCACAACTTGTTCAACAAGGGCCCAGAATGTTCCTCTGTCACTTCAAAACTACTGTAAACCTAATGGCTCTGTACCTTTAACAAAATGGGAACCTCAAACATGTCTTATTCTGAGATTTCTACCTGCCACTGAGAGTAATCATGTGCTACAGCTAATAAAATTACCTTCTGGTGGTGGACCTTAAGCGCGGATACTTTGTGTCTGGCCTTCACCCAGGGATGGGCATCTCCACCGTGACCGCGACACGGATCCTCAAGGGGCAGATGGCCGGCAGTACAGGAGAGGAAACAACGCTGGCCATGGACACATTTCCGTACCTGGCCCTCTCGAAGGTAGCATCAGCCCTGTGCATCTATGTTTCAGTGGACAGTCTCTCCTGTAAAATTTTGCACTGTTGTTAAGCTCCACCCCAGCTTGTCAAGTATATGTAGCAGTATATTAGTAAATAATTTACCACACTGAAACAAATGCATAGAGAGAATTTGTGTTAACTGCTTCCTGCCTGTTTAAGCTCAAGGGGACAAGTCTCTCTTATGGCATTTTTTCTACAGCTCCGAGTAAGACGAATTGTTTTCCCATCAAATGTAGGAAGATGCCATTATATGCAGAGCTAAATGTCATTTAAATGCCTTGTTGCCTGACATCCATACCATTGTGTTGAACTAAGGCCGTTCTTGCTTTGTGTTCACCGTCTAGCTGAAATTAGTCACTTTATTTACCTACTTACACTGAAGTGTAAGGATACGATCACTCTGTGTCAAGTTAATCTTATCACCTTCCTCCAAGACGTACAACGTGGATAAGCAGATGCCCGACAGTGCGGGCACTGCCACAGCCTACTTGACTGGCGTCAAGGCCAACTATGGCACGCTGGGCCTGAATGCAGCAGCCCGGCGTGGCCAGTGCAATACCACCTTTGGCAACGAGGTTGAGTCTGTGCTGCACAGGGCCAGAAGGACAGGTAGGCCTCAGTAATGTCACAGGAATGCTGAGAAGTGTTGTAAGCAGCAGGTACAGTGATGCATGTGCGTTAGTGTTTCCCAACGTGGTCCTCAGGGACCCACAGTCCACGTTTTTTCTCCCTCCCAGGTCCCAGCAAAAACATGGACTGTCTGTGGTTTGCCGAGAAGCAGATTGGGAAACACTGATGTACAGCGCTGTGCATAGTGATGCGCATTTCTTGTCGCACTGTTGCGTAGGTGATCTTGTTGTTAAGATGCAGTGAAAATGCAAGCGTCCCGTGTTGCAGGGATGTCAGTGGGAATCGTGTCTACAGCACGAGTGCAACACGCCTCACCTGGCGCTGCCTATTCGCACTCGGCCGACAGGAACTGGTATAGTGACGCCGACCTGTCGAATGATGCGGTGAAGCAGGGCTGCCATGATATTGCCTTCCAGCTGGTTAATAACACCGACATCAACGTAAGACCAGCTGATCCTCAATGCTCACCCCTTACAGTTACACACCTGCTGTTAACTGTAGCATGAACACATAACAAGGCTTATAGGGCATTACAAGTGGTACCTATTAAAAGGAATGTGTTTTTCCTATTTACACGTCTGGATATTGATTAAAGCACACATCCATCCATCCATCTTCATTCTGCACCTATTATGTTGCACATATTAAAACACTAAGCTGGTTTTAAACCTGGGAATTTCAGTTTCTACATCATCTAATAACTATGAATATTGCTTTCCCATACACAGAGATTTTCAGCATAGCATTTCTAAACATACTAGTGTTTTTAGGAAGCATAACGTATTTCCATTTGCACACAATAACATAATTATTTCAGAAAAAAAACAAAAATTACCGGGGATCAATATTATTAGCGCCCTGAAAAACTGACCTTTTTATTGAGCCATAGCACAAACCACTGCTGTGCAATGATGTGCTTTAACTTTGTAATGTTCAAAGCTTGTAAAATCAAGTTACACCTGAAGGTCATCTTCCAGTTAAAACGCAGTTAAGTGGAAGAGGGTTTGCAGCAGCAAGGGTGAGTTTGAGCTGTCACTTGAGAAAGCATCATACCAAAAAACAAATGTAATCAGTTTAGACTTGAGAAAAAGAGTTGATGCTCACAAAGCAGGAGATGGATATACAAAGTTATCACAGCGTTTCCAAGTGTCAAGAAGTGGAGTGAGAAGCATCATCAAGAAATTCAAAGAGAGCCACACAGTACAGAAGACGCCAGGCAAAGGTAGGAAGCAAAAGATTTCAAAGACTCTGGAAAGAGAACTAGTGAGAGATGTGTCTACCGACCCCAGAACAACTGCCAAGACGTTAGTGAATGACGTTGCCAAGTCAGGAATTGTAGCCTCAAAGAAGACAATCGCTAGACCCCTGCACAGGGATTGAATTGCAGACCAAGAAAAACTCCACTTCTGCAGAAGAGACACCTACAAGCCAGACTGAAGTCTGCTAAGGGCAACCTGGAAAAAGATTATGCATACTGGAAGTGTGTCCTTTGATCAGATGAGACAAAACTGGAGCTTTTTGGCCATGAAGATGCTGCTTATGTTTGGAGAAAGAAGGGAGAGGCGTACAACCCAAAAAACACCATCCCCACAGTTACACACGGTGGCTGTGTATTAGCCCTTTATTAGGTGTATTAGGCTGTGGGGATCTTTCCGTGCATCTGGAACTGGGAATCCTGTCAAGGTGGAAGGAACCATGAAGAAAGAAGGATATATGAAGATTTCGAATGGAAACCTCAAGCAGTCTGCAGCAAAACTGATCATCAAATCTGGAGGAGCTTGAGAGATTCGCCAAAGAAGAGTAGGCTGGGACGTCTCCAGAGACGTATGTGAGACTTGTTACAAACTACAACAAATGACGGCAGGCTGTTATCCAGCAAAAAGGATACACAACTGACTATTAGCATTAGGGGGGCTAATAATTCTGACCCTGGTAGTTTTATTGTTTTTGTGAAATAGTTTTGTTTCTGGATGCAAAGTAAGATAATGTAAGGATCTGAAATAAAACTAGGATGTTTGGAAAAGCTGTATTAATTCCTCGCTCTGTTTAACAGCACTTGGGAAATACTTTAACAAAAATGTATAATTCTGCCCTAATCTCTGTGTGTGTACACTACCAGTCAAAAGTTTGGACACACCTACCCATAGAAAGGTTTATTTGTATTATTTTCAACATTTTAGAATAATTATCAAAACTATAAAATAACATAAATGGAGTTATGTACCAAAACATTATTAAACAAAATAATTTGTTGGGGGTGTTTCTGTGGGTTGGGACTCACGGAAACTCACAGCCGGATCAAACGCCTTGGCCAATCAGATTGATCCCACTCTTGGGCATTTAAGAAATGCCCTTAACCCCATTTACTCCATGGAATGGCTGACCCTAAAGTCTCCTCTACACCAGTTTCATGAGGTGTGATGGAACACTATCACTAACCTTTGTAGGTGGCCTGGTGTGTCCAAACTTTTGACTCTGTGTGTGTGTGTGTGTGTGTGTGTGTGTGTGTGTGTGTGTGTGTGTGTGTGTGTGTGTGTGTGTATATATATAT
>JAAGVU020000043.1:11264979-11276240 GCA_011763525.2 Mormyrus iriodes | reverse complement strand
GTGTGTGTGTGTGTGTGTGTGTGTGTGTGTGTGTGTGTGTGTGTGTGTGTATATATATATATATGTGTGTGTGTGTGTATATATATATAATTTTAATGTACTTTTTAAAATCCCTAAGTAGTGATGAAAATAACATTTTATACCTCGATGTCTGATTGAAAGTGTTTCCTGTTTGCATTTACCACTGTGATAGGTCATTCTTGGAGGTGGGCGTTGCTACATGTTCCCCAACACCAAAAAAGACCCAGAATACCCCACCTCTAATGGATGCCGATTAGACAACACTGATCTCGTCGATAAATGGCTCACAGGAAAGAAGGTAGTCAGTCATTCACCATCTGAAACCAGCTCCGGTACATGAGCACTAGTTTAATCTTGGACCTCCTGAGCAGTTGTTTGCCGATAAGTATGAAATTGCCCACAGGTGTGAATGTGTGTGTGAATGTGTATATGCCCTGCAATAGGTTGGCACCCTATACTGGGTTATTCACTGCCTTGCACTCGTAGCTTCTGGGATAGACATCAGACCCCTGTGACCCTGTATAAGACGAGAATGGATGGATGGATGAATGGAAGAAACAGTTCCTGCCCATACTGGCCATTCTGAGTTATGTATGCCTCACAAAAGTGGTAACAAGCCCCTACTTCTGGTCTGTATTCGTTTGGGGGCCCCCTGGTTTATGGAAGGTTGAAAGTCCCTGGTATAAACTAATCCTTAGGATTTTAGGATCAGTTTTTTGTCACAGATTTTTTACATGTGTTTTCATTAATCATTGCAGTTTTGTCTCTGCCTTTCTCTGTATATGTTTTAGAACGCAAAGTACGTGTGGAACAAAGCTGATTTTAATGCTGTGAATGCAGATAATGTGGACTACTTGATGGGTAATGTTACCGTCGAAAAGACCCAACTAAACCAGAAATGTTTCCATTGGAATGCAGCACACCCTTAAAATGAAAATGAAGATGGCAGCTGCCATACTTGATGGAATTATTCATCACCATGGAAACGGACATGCTGACATAAGACTGCTACCTCACAGTTCTGAGTAGCTTAATTATCCACATGAGCAGTATTGATGATCAGGGTGAAAGTTACTAAATCAATATGTCCCACTTTAATCCAGAAGAGGGCGTTCTTCACATTTCATTCCGAGCTGTCAGTCATTTAATAATAAATCTTAATAAATCTACAAGGTGAGAATTCACGTCGTTCCTCAGTAAGCAGCGTTTCCTTGCAGAGTACAAAAATGTTGAGTATGCATTGCTCAGCTACTTTCTGAGATAAACATTTCACGAGCTACATTTAGCAGATGCTTTTATTCGTAGTGGCACATTTTTGAGAAAGTAGAATCAGACGGTCCCTGGAGCAATTGGTGCTAAGGGCCATGCTCTGGGGCCCAACAGTGACTTCACTGTGCCGACCACGGGATTTGAACCGGTGACTTTCCGATCACGGGCACGACATCGTAACCCACTAAGCCTCACATCACCTCCAGATCACATCCTCGCCATGGCTCAGTTGGACACTGCCTTAGATAGATACTGCCTGCTGAGCATTTGTGCCACATTGGCCACTGGATGCTTAAATTCTGTTAAATCATCTAAAGATCCATCAAAATTCCTTTTTCTGTTTTGTTCATTCTTTTATCTGCATGCATATTTTAGCTTTTTCAAAATAAACCTTTGTTATTATGGTAGAATGTAGCACTGAGCACTTTCTTTGGCCTTATGTATGGAATGCTCAAAAGTTCAGTTTCTTTGAAGTTTGGGTGCAGACTACTTGCACCTTTCTCATCAGGGTGTGTGTATGTGTGTAGTATATATTACATTGTTGGGACCAAATGTCCCCACAATATGATAACCTGTTATTTTTTTGGTCCCCACAAGGGGAAACTCAATTGTATAAAAATCTGTGACCGCAATCAAAAAACAAAAAAATGCCAAATGTCTTGTTTTTTATCTGGTTACTTATGGTTGAGGTAGGGCTGGGAAGGGGTTAAGAGTGTCATTGTTGCAATTATAGTTTTTTCCCATAGGAATGAATGGAGAGTGCTAACAAAGATATGAATACAAAGGTATGTGTATTTGTGTTGGGCAGGCCTGTTTGAACCAAAGGACATGCGCTACGAGCTGGAGCGCAACTCCAATACAGATCCATCCCTTCCGGAGATGGTGGAGAAAGCCATCAAGATCCTCAGCAAGAACTCCAAAGGATTCTACCTTTTTGTGGAAGATGAGTACACTCCAAGCTACATCCAGACACACTTTCCAATGTGACCAATTTTTAAAAATTAGCTTGACTATCACATACTCTTCAAACTCTAGGCCCGTAGGCCTTTACTGACCTAGTGGTAACAAATGGAGCTTTTTCACTGCCAGCAAGAAGCGAGTTGTACCTGACTCATACAGCGAACTGGCAGTTTTTCATTGTAAATTATGCGAGCCGAACCCGAGCGGTAACCGCGCTCACACGTTCCCACTTAGTAGCAGGGTTGAAAGCGTGACCAAACCGAGCTGGTTGAGTTGCCGCCATCTGACTGGTCAAAATGCACGGAGATACCAGCGATCTGCGGAGATACGCATGGATTATCTGAAGGAAAAAAGGGCATATTCTGTATATTAGTAGTAGTAGTATCTCACATTCCCAGTAACTCGGAACTTGAACATTTCCAACCACCTACGGAAAAAAGTTCTATAGAACAGCTGAACGGAATGGATTTGTAATGCAAATTTACACAAGCGAATGCTAATTCCACTAGCATTTGATGCTAACATAACATAGTGATTCTCACAGACATGCTAGTACAAATTAGCACATAGTAAATCATGATATACACCGCGTGAATAGTAAATAAGCGCCTCTTGGGTTTTACGTCACTGTCACTCTCCAAACCTGGCAATAACCATTCTGCAGTGGAAAGCCAAAGTGAGCTGGATCTGCTCTGTAACTAGTCTCTCTTCAAGGTATGGCTCAGGCACAGCTCGGTTCCTGTATACCAGTAGAACAGCACCAAAAGGAGGGTGGGGCACAAGGTTCTGGCAGTGGGTCTCATTGTAATGAGTTCATATTTGCCTTGGAACTGCAAGGGGCAGGATAGACCATGGTCACCATGATGGCAAAGCCAGGAAAGCCCTGACTGAGGCTGTGCAGTTCGACCTGGCCATTGAGAAGGCCTTGGAGCTGGTGAGCATCAAGGACACACTGATGGTGGTCACGGCAGACCATTCTCACGTCTTCAGCTTCGGAGGCAACTCCCCCAGGGGAAATCCCGTCTTTGGTACGGATACATTTGTAATGTCTTGCTTTATGGACATTGGCGGGGAAAAAAAATAAATATATATATATGAGTTTTGTTGAAATATCAATATTTTGCAACAGTTGTCAAGTATATTTAATTCGGGGTTTCTTTCAGGGCTGTCAAGCTCTCAGGGCCAGGATATGCAGCCTTTCACTACTGCACTGTATGGAAATGGACCAGGATTCCAAATAGTCAATGGAAGCCGTCCTTTGATTAATGACTCCATAGCAGGTGAGAGCCTATGAACTGTGAATCTGTGGGGGGGGGCGTGCTCAGCTTTGCAAGCTTTGCAGCAGTACTGGCACCACCTTGTGGTCCTGCTCCTTTACTACAAGCATTTCAAACCTTGCTGTGAACTCGTAGGCACGTGAAAGGAAATGCAGTACATCTTCATAGAGTGAACTGAATTTACAAGAGGCTGTGTTGACAGAGCCGTTTCTATTGTGTTATCACGGCCCAGTTTAAACACAGTCCGGAAAAGAAAGTCAGATAAGTTCTGCTGCTGGTAGAAGTTGTTGATTATGAAGAGCTTTCTCACTTTTCAACACTGACAACACATTCTAGATAAACTTTCCAGAAAATGTTTTACAGTGAAAATGATTAACCTCTGGAATAATTGCAGTCAGTCATAGTTTGTACTGTTATGGACAGATGGACCAAATAATCAGTTTTTGTCTAAATCTAAATAAATCCATACACCATATTATAAAGTCATATATGCTAAAATAGTTTTCTAATCTGAATGTGGCATTATATTGTACATGGTGGTTCCCTTGTTCCTTTCTTAGGTCATAAGGACTACATGCAGCAGGCGGCTGTACCTTTGGGCTCGGAGACGCATGGCTCAGAGGACGTGGCCATCTTTGCACAAGGGCCCATGGCCCACCTCTTCCACGGAGTGCAGGAGCAGAGCTACATCGCCCACGTCATGGCCTATGCCGCCTGCCTGGAGCCCTACACTGCATGCCCCAATGCGGGACCAGACGCCCTGAAAGCCAGCTTCTTGGCCTTGCTGCTAGCTCTGCTGGGCACCACCATGCTGTCCTGAGCGAGCCCTTCCCGATTCCTAGAAGATCAAAGAGATTCAGTATACAGCAGTGACTGTCATGGTATCCACCCCCTAGTCATGTGACCTTGACCTTTAAACTATTTCTCCTAAGAATCAGGTATTGCAAAGATGATAAAGGAGACCCTGTACAAACACATCCATTAGGTGACTTCGAATTATGTGGTTGAGTTATTCACATTAACCATGAGATACACACAGACAAGGATGTTATAAAGAGGGGAGGGGATAGTTAGAATGATTCCAAGGGCCCCTCAGTGCCAGGGGCCCTAAAAAAATTTGAAACATGATTGGATCGGTCTGGGTTGTGGGCCTAATATGATTTGTTTTCACGGGTCCCAAAGTCTCAAGGGTCGCCACACAAATTATTTTCTGGGCAATGAAAGGCCATTGAAGAAGTGGGTCTTCCTTGTCTTTATAGATATTGCAAATATCATGGATTCAGTTTAGCAGAATTCCACTATATGAGGACAGACTAATAAGTCTTGAGAGATTTATAAGAACCAGAAACTTGAGTGTTAAGTTTGGTTGTTACGTTATGGCTTGCTGAAATTTATCACTGCATTCATGGATTTTTTTTCACAAACAATAAAGGATTTTAAATGATTTCTTTCAAAGAGCAACATATCAACGAAATGGCCTACCTGTGGACGATGTGAGACCTCTCCAAATTGGTCTGTATACTGATTTGTAGGCTGACTTCAAACCACACGCTTGCGTCGGGTACAGTGCCATTGCTTGACAAATAGTCTAACAGTCTAACAGGGTAGGGAAATGACAGGTCCCCGGCTGGATAAAGGTATTTTGAAAAATAAAAATACTGTGATTGGTGTAAACAGACAGCAACTGGTGTAGCGGTCGTGAAATTCTGGACCATGATCAGCAGATTGTACAATATTATCTTTATAAGGAAGAGTTTCGCGATATGCCGAGATATAGAATAAATTACTTACCCGAGAAATAGATGATAAGCTATATTTCCGCATTTTAGCTCTGATAAGCATTTTGCACACTTTGTTGATATTGTAGTAAAACTTGCTACTAAGCACATTTTGCTTGTAAAGAGTTATTCACCCAGGTCCAAATGATAATGCATGAATAATATGGCCACAATGCCATTGTTTTGGCATTCATATTCCCACATCTGTTGGATAACTGGACTCTGCTCTTGGCATCGTGTATGTACAATAGCCAACCAGACTGGTTTTGTAATCTTGCGCACCTGTATGGATTTTGCGTAATATCTGCCAGCTTTACTCAGCTTGACCAGTAAACAGGTGGTTTTCGTTTTGTAAATATCATACTGAATCGGTGCAAGTGCAATAATGGTTTAATGAAACCATAAGTACATTTCATCGGACCAGTGATTTTTACATTAATTATAACCAATACTAAAAGTTAATATTAACGTGAGTGTGCATCAGGACAGACACGATCACCTGGAATATCTCTTGGCATCTACTGTTTCCAAAACATCACAAAGACAAATCGGACAAAATCTGTGCGGGGCAGAGCCCTTTGTGAATAATAAAAATGAAATGGTGCTTTTCCTTAGTAGAAAGTATCTTTTGTATCAGACTCTTGAACTGCAGGAAATTATACGTTCATGTAGACCAGCAGGGTGCAGTTCTGTTCCCCTTAAAAGGCCCCAAGGCTTAAAACGCACCAGATAGGCGGCCAGAGTGGACTACTGTGTTTCATGTGGTGTGAAATGTCCATAAGTCTTTAATTCCCTGTCATTGGGTTGGCTTTGCCTATTGACTAGTCTTTCAGTATTTAGCCTCTTAACTGAATCGTGATGACACTAAGTGGAACTTAATATCGCACCCTTTCTTTACAACAATTGGCCCAGTTCCGAGACTGATTGTTTTACAAATATCCAACTGGATTGTTTAGTAGAGAGCCTTACATGTGTGGCATAACGAAGATCTTTGTTGGTCATGTACTATCCGATGAAACGCGTAGTGGCTGTGTTTGCATTTGTAATAAAATCCTTTGGCCACCAATTTGAGTTAGATGTGTTGTATTATGGAGGCTTTGTTGTTGAAATAGAGTGGGACTTCCATATGGAGGATTCGTCCATCCCTACCTGCAATACCTTAAATCTAGACAGCAATCATTCCAGAAGACAATGATGCCAGACACGATATAGCTGTAATTGGAAGAGTCCTATTCTATTACTTATTCTATTGGTCTGTCATTTTTCCCTCACTTTGATGCCCAGAAGTTTCACAGACTATGTGTTTCTACCTGTAACCTAATACTAACGTTCTGAAATATCTTCATGGTTCTCATGTATGAGTCATGCAATGTTGCACATTGCTTGTACAGTAAGTAGGAGCTTGTGGAAGATTTAGGTTATAGGCATATTGTTGTGCTTTTGGTGCTTTAAGCAAAGTATTCGATAAAGCTGTGGACTAGAGTGAGCTTTTCTTCAGTGATGTCTGGTTGGTATTCGCTCACCTCATACCCAGTCATGGCTCCCCCTGCTGTCCAACACCTTCAGGCTGGCCATGTATGAGAACGTGTAGAACATGGACAGAGGAGGATGAAGACTACAGTGAGGAGGAGCAAGGTGGATACACCTGCTGGACATACTCGGCACATAGCTGTTCTAGCTTAGCTTCTTTCCTAGCATGGACACCTCAGTTCAGAGGCTCATTGACAAACCTGTTTGATGACTTTGGCTTCTCTCGGTGCTTCCTGTATTACATTAAGTATTTACACAAGTATTTAATATGATTTTTTAATGTTTATGGTTCTGAACAGGAACCCTTATTTACAGTGAGATGTCTTGTGCCATTAATGTTATGGTTGTGTCCTTGGTGCAGGGATCTGAAATGTTAAATATGCCGTAATTATATTGTTTATAGTTAGAGCTGGCTACCAAGCTATCCAATGATTCTCCGGAAGAGAAGTGGTTTGTGCCGAGCTTATGAATGTTCTCGGAATAAATTAAAAAAATGTATAGACAGGAAAAGTCATCTTGCCTGGACTATACAGCCCCTCCAGTTAACGGGGTTTCTGCCCGCTGCAAGAATCTCATAAGGAGAATTCTGATTGGAGCTGCTCTTTAAGCATGTTCACTGCAGAGCAGGCTCTGCATGGTGCCATGTGGAATTGCTTAGGAGCACTAGAACACTCGTCTCTATGTTCTAGCAAAGCATTCTGGGAAGATGCAGTATACTTGCTTTTTATAATTCTTTTGAAAAGATTGTCAATGTACCCCACACATGCTTCTGGTTTAAATATCTGTCTAGACCCTCCTCAGCCTTCCTGGAATTTGATTGTGCTGACAGAAAGCCGAAGCCCTGAGTAATATATATATTTTTTTTGTCCAGAGAAAACATAAGCCGCTTCAAACGATGAGGAAAATTCACTGCAATGATGGACTGAACATAACATTAAGATGGCCAGGTAGCTGGTAGACAGTGGGCTAAAGGAGACAGTTGAAGAGCCAAAGAACAAAAATACAGAAATGAGAACCTCAATATGGACCCAGCTGAAAATGGGAAGCCAGCAGCGTTAACGATCTCTTGATATCCGTGGGTGTGGAATTCCACGGAAAGAGTTGCACAGAGGGCAGGCCAAGGTTACAGTCTTTTTTTAAAATATTACTTTTTACTGCATTATTGTAAGAACTATATACAGGTGATTATTTCTACAAAATATAAACGTCCAAATAGCACATTAAGTACATTTTTCATTCAGAATTCATGAAGTCATTTATACATGAAAATAAAATCATGACATATACAGTCACAATCGAGCAATATCTTAGTTGTCTTTGAAGTGAAATTAAATTTTTTCCCCCATAAAGAATATATGTTTTAGCTGGTTTTAAACTGAGATAATATGAACAGTGAGTTGTAAATAGCATAAAATCAATACATAACAATGAAATGTTAGGTTTACAGGACATTATGTGGATTTATGTGATTGTATGTGGAATATATCCAAAAGAGCTACAAGCTTGATAACGTTACCAGTTAAAGACAACCAGTGACTCACAATTTAAAAATTTAAGATTTAAAATTAAGATTTTGAACGGATACAATCATAAAACAAATATGAAATGGTTTCCAGTCCACAACTGAGAATTGTACATTATGGTTGGTATGTTTGGAGGCATCCAATTTAAATTTCTTAAAGAAACCCTTACAAACGTGTCTGCTGTGCCCATTCCCACGAAATTCTATCCTCTCAGTTGGTAATGGCATAAAACTGCTTATTCGCTTACAGTCATGAGTGAATGATATTCGAATTCAAATTCTAATTCAGATATTTATTTTGGGGGATACACGCACTTAGTGTATTGTGTAAAAACATGATTATGGAGGTATTCCCAGGTCTTTGCTGGAGGGGGGGGTGGGTGGGGGGCTTGCTGTTGTATCCTTGAGCAAGTTATATAAACCTCAATTGCTGCTAGTATATATCCAGGTTTAAGCCACCTTTGATCAAGGCATCATTGAATCAACTAAATATGAGGTTAATTTACCTAATTAATTAATTATTTGTTAATTTAACAAAGACTTGTCTCAGAGGTTATTATACAGCGCCACCAAGTGGTTCCACATCAGTACTTTTCATTTTGGACTAGCATATGAAAAATTGACGGTTAGATGCTGTTGGTGTTTTCAGTTGTACCTCAGATGTCACCACATGTGCTCACTCTGCGATTTTCTTTCTCCCCATAAAGTGGACTCACTGGATTTCTAGATGACAAGTCCAGTATGCCGGGTTCTTGCTGTTACTGCAAATATTTAAATGCATACGGCCGCGTATCTTCGTTCCAGAAAGCAAAGCACACGGACAGTTAACTTACTTTCCCCCTGTGAGCAAAGGCGTCACATCTCCTGTAAAAAAATCGATTCATTAAAATGAGTATCTGAAAAAAAAAAGCAGAGGAATTGGGACATGTAATTCCTTCTAATTGAAAGACAAGAAATCATGTGTGAAATGTTCATATCAGATCACAAATTACCATATCAGACCACAGCTAGGAAGGAGCATCCTGTCCCAACACCACAATGAAATTTGACCATTACCTAACTTTGTCTGTATTTGTACGAGTACTGAGCAAATGCTTGTTTTAATATAATGCGCTGCGTTTGTTACTTTAAGTAGCTATTTCCTTACATTTACAACATGGTTGTATGATTATCTTCATCAATTTTACATTTAAGTCGTATCACTGAAACAGCGTCGATTTAGCGCTGAGCGAGAGTCTCTCCGAACGATTACAAAAAAATATAAACGACCACCAGAGGGCGGACTTTTACCGATAAAGATCAGAAATGCTTTCTGTGTTCCGTTCATCCATGGACTTACACTGCCTATAATTCCAGTGCTTTCTGTTTCCTGAGAACAAAACTAAAACTATATGCATGCAAGCGTCCAGCAATGGCGCTGTGTGACGTTATTAACGTACAGAGAAGTACAGGGCGGGACGCGGCAGAGGCTCGGACGTCTCTACAGTGCAGAGCTTCGCCTGCCGAAGTCCCGAGTCGGCTTCATTACAGGAAACGGGGACAAGCCCAGCCTCTGTCGCGCATAGAGTCCGCTCCCGTTGGCCCTCCAGTCTGACACTCAACCGCGTATCCGAAGCTGACGATCGGGCAAATCCAGGAGGGGTCCGATGCAGTTCGGACGGTAGCGATCGCTTAAGATATTCTCCTTGTCCGAAAAAAGCAGTGCAATGACTCGGCCCACTTTATTATGGATAATTAGCGCGCCAAATACCTTCTTCTTTATTATTCTGCAATAGTTTTTTCTTTTTTAATTTTCAGTTACAAAAAGGGCGTGTTTTGATTTCGACGATTAGTTGCGTTTCCAATTTGGAAAAGGCTTAAGAGGCTGCTGTGTTAAATCTTTCCTGCTCTGCTGAATTGAAGAGAAAGATGAAGGTGACGGTGGATTTTGAAGAATGCCTTAAAGATTCCCCCCGATTCAGGTAGGCGACAGCATGTATCTGCTGTGTGATTAATGAAACCACCACCCTCCAGTGACCATTTTCTCTTTTTTCCACTTATGACATGTATCCAGATCAGAGGTCCACAATGACAGAAAATTACAGGGGTTGTCTTTTTGCAGCGGGGGCATGGTGCATTATACCGTAATACGGCACTAATAACCAATGTCGTATTAGTTTCGTCCTGGAAAGGAATCCGGTTGACCCTTGACTTTGTTCGGCGTTTCTCATATCCAGATCCCGGCTCCTTGTCACAGTGTATCCGCAGCAATCGGTTAGGAGTTACTTTGTATCACCCTTCTGTTGTGCGTTAGCTGGCTGTCTTGCGTAGTAGTTCGAACCGGAGGAGTCACCTCGTGCAACGCAAGCGGACCCTTAATGTAAACGATCTGGTATTTAATTAAGACATTTACCTTCCGTTGTAAAACAAAATAAAAGGTCAGACACAGATGGACAAATATATATATATATATATATATATATATATATATATATATATTGCATAGTTGAAGCTGTTGCTCTGTAGCAGTGTAAATCACTGTACGCGTTGTGAAAGCATTTGGGAACAAAGGGAAAATGGTGTTCCTACAACCATTAGGCAGCTGGATGTACGCGCTGTAAAATACGGGCTCCGAGGGGTCGTGTGTCAATAAAGTTGTCCAGAGATGTTTCCTGATTTGAGATCTTGCCATAAAACGATGTCGAGTTTCAATGGCATCTGAAAGCGGTTTTTTGTTTAATCAGGCTATTCCTGAAAAACTGGGATGGGCTTCCGTATGTTACGATGTTGTATATCCTTTTGTAAAGTTTAAAATAGGATAGCTGTTGGATCTGTTAATAATATAAATTATTATTATTATTATTATTATTATTATTTTGTCCCATATAGTAAACTATTCCCCCCCCCCACCAGCCCCCCCTTCCC
>JAAGVU020000043.1:11233548-11259337 GCA_011763525.2 Mormyrus iriodes | reverse complement strand
CTTTTGTTTTGGACTTTGCTCTCCGGACACTAAAATTAACCTTGAATTTAACCATGTTATGATCACTACCGTCCAATTGTTCTAAAACCTCTAATTTTCCAATCCTATCCTGGTTATTAGAGAAAACAACATCAAAAAGGGCTTCTCCCCTGATAGGGGTATTAACAAACTGAGTAAAAAAACAATCCTGTACTAATTCCTAGTTGATGTGGGCTGTGGCCTCAGGTCTTCATACTAGTACTACTACTAACTAGCTAGCTGACCGTCTTTCTGTGTGAAAAGGCCAGAAATAACGGATGTGGTGACTCCTTCCGAAAGAATCCTGGCTGAGTACGTCCTGAGGAATGCCTTTTTTATTTCAATAACTGTCTTTGCAGACGTTTTTATATGTGTGGGTTTTTTGTTTTTTTTTGGGGGGGGGGGAGGCATTCATCACAGCTTCCGGCCAGTCAGGACACACGCAGAGAAGTGACACCCGGGTGCGATCATTTACTACAGCGCGGCCAACTCTAGGCTAGCACGCTGGGGTCATGTGACCCTCACTGCCAGGCTGAATGATGTGGGCGGCCTGTGATGTGCGCGTAACGTGTCGGTGTTCAGGGTGCGAACCGCTTGTTTGTGTTTGCCGTTAACCTGACTGTGTAAAGGAAATATCCGGCTGTGATTGGTGTGTACAGCGAGGGCTTCTAACTAAGTAAGTGCTGGCAGTTACAGCAATGGAAAGGTCCTAGTTGTGTCCCTTGGTAAAAGGGACCAGACCACCTTGGTGACGTATCATCTACCTTTTCAGGGGCCTTAGACAAAGGCTTATTTGGGAGGCCCCTCTAACATGAAACCTCGTGATCATTTCACTTCTGGCAGTAACTCAAAAACTATCCACAATTTCTTTCTCCTGTCATGTGTCTTTGTGTAATCTTTGTGTTTGATCAATCCCTGAGTTTCGGTGCCCATGTCAGGTCTCTCAGTCGATCTTTCTTATTTTTTAGTTAAGAGACCTTTCTAAGCTGTGAGCTGCTGTTTCTATGTCTGAGATGGAAATACTCTTTCATGCATTCATCTCCTAATGTTTAGATTAATGCAACTCATTTTTTACCTGTCTTAGCAAAGCAGGTTTATCCTGTCGTCGGACTATCCAAAATGCGGCTGGGAGGCTTTTAATATGCCCTCACACATGGTCTCACATCACCCCAATCTTATCCTCTTTTCACGGGCTCTCAGTCATAAGTACAGGATCCAATTCAAAATTTTGGTACTCACTTACATAGCCCCCTAATCACAAGCCCCTTAATATATCGCTGACCTTCTGCAGCATTATTCCTGCGGCCACACTTCGAGATCTTCTCAATCGCATTTCCTTTCAGTTCCTAGGACCAGATTAAAGACTCGTGAGGATCGTACGTTTCAGTCTGTGGTCCCGAAGTTATGGGAGGTCTCCCGGTGTCACTTAGATCTGCTCCATCACCTGAAATAAAGAAGCAACTCAAACACATGTGTTTAGGCAGGCATTTGGGCAGCCTTTATGTGGCTTTATGCTTTAACTCATGTCATTCCAATATTTGTGTATTTTGTACGTGTCGTATATATGTTTATGTATACGCGTGTGTGTGTGTATATATATATTTATGCAAATATCTGTATTTTTCTCGTCTGCTTTTTGTGTTTTGCATCTGACTAGTTTCGTTTTTCCTTTTCTTTAATCTCTGTCTTCTGACATCTGTTTTGTTTTGGTCTTTGTGGGCCTTGTGACCGCTGTCTATGAATGACCTTTATAAATACATTTTACTTATTTACTAACTTCACCATGCAAGTAAACGCAGCGTGTGGCTCGCAGGCTAAGCCCCTGTGCCTAAGATCGGAAGGTCGCTGGTTCGAGCGTGGTTTCGGCAGAACAGTCACATGTCTGTGGGCCCTTGAGCAAGACCTTTAACCCCCAGCTCCATGGGCACCGCTGCGGGTGGCTGCCCTTTGCTGCCAAGCTTGCTCTCACCTACATATACATATGTGTCTGTGTGTCATGGAGAGCAAGATGAGGTAGATGAAAAGAGACTCAATTTGTTGTCCTCCTGCTCCTTCTTCCTTATCTTCCATCCTCCTCCTCCTATCTTCCTCCCCCTTCTTCTTCTCCATCTTCCGTCCTCCTCCTTCTTCATCTTCCATCTTTCATCATCATCTGGGGGCCCTGGCAGCTGCCTATTCTGCCTGTATCTAGAGCTGGCCATGTATCACGCTACATAGCTGGATACAAATATCTCTTTATACTGCCTGGCTCTGAGGTTTTCCCAGCACCGGCTTCTGGGTGTGTGGAGTTGGGATTTTCTCTGTCTCTGCATGGGTTTCCTGCCACAGTCCACAAACAGGCACTTAACTTTATTAGTGTCTTTAAGTTGCCCACAGTTTATGATGGTGTCTGTATGTCCTGTGATAACCTGGCTGCCTGCATAGGGAATTCCCTCCTCCAATGCCCTGTGGACCTACACGCTAACCCTTTACTAGATGAGTGAATTTGGCAGGGGGCAAGATGATAATCACAGTCATTTTGATTTGTTTTGTCATTATTCCCTGGAAGAGCTGCTTCTCACATGGCTTTCGTGCTGTTCTGTAAGCGGAGGCGGTTGCCCCCAGAGATGGCGGTGATTCTGCAGGCCCCACCCACTCCCTGCCACACTTCCTCTAAATAAACATGCCATATGTCTCTGGTTTACCCCAAACAATGCTGCAGTGAAAGGCGCCCTATGTGGATATGACTTTGCACGTTTTCCCTTAATGCGTCGTGGCCTCGGTGCTCCAGTGTCTGTTGCTGCGGGAACAGCACTGGCTGTTTGTTTTGTCGCGTTTGATCGCCTGTCTGCATGGTTTCCGTTTCTGCTTTCGGAGCCTGGACCACAAGTGCCGCTCTCCACGTTTCCTGAAGTGGAATGAGGCTGGGGTGAAGACTCAGGTCATGCCCTTTGGCTTTTGCCACAGCTGCTCCGGTTTTGCCATGTGACCCAATGGCCGCTGTTGCCTTGACAATGGCCACCCTGGGTCCCATAGCGGTGGGTCCAGCCCCTGTCTGGTGGCAGCTCAATGGATTCCATGATGATTCTATTTATTTATTAAGATAATTAACATATCAAATGGGACCATGTGACATATAGATGAGAGGAAGGAACAGATACTTTTATCTGGTTGCGGGAGTGTTGGTGGAATTAACAAAAGTATGAAGTGAAAATCGGGCATTTCAGGGGTTAGGAACAGGATGCAGCGGAGTGTGGGATTGGAATATCGGCATCTGGGTGATCTGAGCCGAGAGGAAACAGACTAGTATAATATTATTGTATTTATTTGGTTTTAATTTGCACTCTCTTTATTATCACAGTGCTGTATATTCCTCTTTTTGAATACTTCCTATTTGTACTATTAGTTTTTATTGGCACTATTTCACCTCTGATGTTGTGGCACACAAGTATTTCACTTAACAAATGTCAAGTGATATGAGAGAGTGATGTGATTTCATAAAGGTACAGGTTAAGTGAATGAATAGGCTTGTCATCTGACTTTGGCCCCACCCTGGAATGTTCTGTGTTATAATCATATTGGAGGGGGAGTCCTGTGGTCCTCTTTCCCAGTTTCCCTCCTTCTTTTGAACGTCTATCTCTCTCATTGCGACCAAGGATGGAACACCCCTATTTCATTTTAGACCCACTGTCAGCTATTGCAAAACCTGTGGGCTTTCAGTCCTGTGAACGTCCTCACCACACACCGGCTTGAACGATTCACTGCAACGGCAAGGTTTCACTTCAGAAAGATACAGCTGTACTCTGACATTTTTTGGAGGGGAAAAAAATCCAAGAATACAGTGATGTCCTCCAGAAACCGGTTCATATTTTTCACGTGGTGAAGCCATTGGCTTCTCTGTGAGCTCACAATGGTGGTGGCTGTTCCAAACGTGGCCCACAGGTACAGATTGTTCAGGAGTCTTTATCTGGGGGTGGGGGTGTGTTGTGGCTTCAGGATGATGGTGGTGATAAGATGCTATCAGGCTTTTCAAGCTGTAGTGCTGAGGTCGCCATGTTCATTTGTGATCCGTTCCTTTGTGGTGTGAGTATTCTTTTGTTGTGGAGCCATGGATGGTGACAGATGGCTGGGGGTGCTGGAATGCATCTGCAGAAGGTGAGACAAGGTGTCGCCAATGACTGGGTCCATTGCCATGTGTTACCATGGCGTCTTGTTGGGTCTGTTAGTACAGTATGTTGGCTTGAGCACAAAGTGAAGCTTCACTGATCCATCGTATGAAAGAGGAACTTAGCAGGAATGACAGACGGAAGCTTGAGGAATGACGCGTTGGTGAGTTGTGAAATCGACACTTCCCGCCAAATTTCTGCCCCCTCGCAAAAATCTGTCTTATCTACTGCTCCTTATTTTTAGATTGTGGGAGGAAGGTGCCTCTTTGGACAGTGGTGTATTTCATCTCTCTTAATCACCTTTTTGTACTCCATTCTTCCTGCTTTTTTTTGGTTCGTTAAAGACCAATGGATGGATTAATATCCAGGGTTGGCCTGCCTCTAACGTGTTTAAGCGGTTTGTTGGAATGCTATTTGAAGATGACTTTGAATAGGTGAATATTGTAAATGCAAAAGTCTGCCACTTCGACAGTCATGAGAACATCTGTGTTATTGAGATGGATGATTATATAGCTTGCTGTAGGAATCCAGTCCTATTTTGACAACCGCCTATCTGCCAACCTCTCTCTCTCCCTCGCGTGTGATGCTCAGCTGGGGGTTGGTGGGGGAGTCTTAGCACTGCTTGTGTGGATGGACAGCTTACAGGGATTTTCTCTGTGGTGGCCTTCGGGGTGTCAGGGAGCTTTAGTGAACCAGCTGTCCCTTCAGCAGAAAAGGTGCTTCTAGGAAGCGAATCGCCAGTCTGCTCTTGGTGTATCTGCATGATTTTTCTATTGAGCATATTTTTGTACTCTGCCTCATCCTTGACATGGTCTCTTCCTTGTTTTCTGGTCCCCCCACTGGGAAACTCAATTTTATAAAAATCTATGACTGCAATCAAAAAATTAAAAATGAAAAAACCAAAAGTCTTGTAATTTGTTTGGTCATTTACGGTTAAGTTCAGGGCTGGGTAGGGGTTAAGGTTGTCATAGTTGGGATTAGTGTTATGGCCATAGAAATGAATGGAGAGTCCCCATAAAGACATAGATACCATGTGTGCGTGTGTGTGTGTGTGTGGTGTGTGTTTTTTTCCACCCTATATAATGCTGTTTTGTATAAAATCAGATTTTCATTCCATGTGTTTCGCCAGACTGGATTCTGGGCAGGCTTACAAAATGTTAAACTCCCTCCCCACCGCGACTGTTTTACATAGAATCCATATACTGTGCACCCCACCTCCCTCCCATGCTAAAATAGGCCAAGTTTCTAAACACTCACAGCTGCACTTCCCCGCAGTGCTCTTGTGAATTCTGGGGAAAACCGTAATCTTTTTTTTTTAAAAAAAAAAACTGCTTGCTCAATTACTTCAGTAGTTCAGATGTTTGAGATTCTTATTCACTTCTACACATAAGCTCAAGCCTTTTTTATGTCTGGAATAGTAACCCATTTGCCCAGAAAAAAGCAATATTAACCCTGTAAACCAGGAGTGGACAATTTTACCCAGAAAGGGTCACTGTGTGTGCCAATTTTCACCACAACTGCCTAATTAGATAATTAATTAGAGGACTTAATTAATTAGCTAAAGGTTATCCCAAAAACCTGCATACTCACTGGCCCTTTGCAGATAAGATTGGCCACCCCTGCTGTAAACCTCTCCTGCTTTTTGTAGATAACTTTTTTTAAAATAGTCTCACCCTGTCATAAGCTCTAGGTTTATAAATCATGGTCTATGTGAAAAACTGACTTTCCCCTATTTTGAGGATTAAGGACATAAGAAAGAGAGAGCATCTGAGAGTTCAGACTTTTCTGAGCCACTTCTCCAAACTGTACACATCCAGGATGGTTCCAAGGCCTCCTGAGTGACATGAGTCCTAAAATAATTAGGAACATCTTTGACAGCACCTCTGTGAAAAACACACAAGCATTCAGAGGCATATTTCTGTCATCAGTGAATCATGTTGATATACACTTTCTACCTGAAGTATTTACACCGCAGAACGATGAAATCCTTCTGTCAGCATTTCTTAACTGGTGTCCTGAGGTGGCCTTCACTGAAATTTCATTCCTGGCCATTTTCTATCCTCCTCTATTCAGTGATTTCTTTCCCACACAGCCATTTGAAACCTCTCTCTACCTGCCTGCGTTCTCTGTGAGGCGAGGCGCCACCTGCAGGTGACGGCGGCGCATTGCAGCCGTTTGCACACATATGCACGTCTGACCACACAGTGACACACGAGTCAGCAATTTGCTCGGGCTGCATTTTCGGCAGTGGGTGGAGAATCAGTGTCGCTTGTGATTTACCAGTCAAAATACTGAGCCTACGAGAGTTTGCAGATGGAGACGAAATCAAAACTGAATGTTGTAGAGCAGATTACATGTATTTGTATTCAGTAAAGTTCTTAAGTGTAATCATTTCTAGTTTTGTACAGATCTATACCAAGATTATTGAACCAATTTCCATTCATTCGACCAGTCGAGAAATTCATTGAATTTCTGAATTTATAAACTTAGTTTCCTAAGTAACTGTATGACAGAAAAGCATATATTGTTTTTCTATATTTTTGTTAGCTTGTTCTGTGTATTTTATAGCCAGTCATGAAATAGTTTTTTGTTTTGCTTTTAAACACCAATTACATAGATATTTGTGCTGGTAATTACAGATATTTGTGCTGGCAGTTGTCATACATCTGTTATAGAGGTGTTTTGTTACTGAATGAAAAATGCTTTGTTTTGTAGTCAAGAGGTAGTGAAATGACCCAGATAAGCATATCTCCATATGAGCGAATCTCAAGCATATCATCGTCCAGGCTGCCAGAAAAACCACATTTTTGCATTCCAGTCATACACAAGTGATACACATTAAAATGGGCTAGCAGGAGGCCACAGAAAAGTCTCATTTTTACAGAGATGTTTACATCTGTATCCTTTACTGGGCTAAGGTTCTCTACACAATGGCCTCTTATCCTTATTTGAGTTAGACGGTGTTTTTTCTCTTGGGTGATAATGTCACTGTTTGTTTTTTTGCCCACTTGCGTTTTTATTTTGTTCTGGTTCGGGTGAACATCAACGGGCATCAGCAGCCTCTGCATCTCTGATTATCCGCCGTGGCGTCCTGGGAACATGCCGGCTCTTATCTGATGCCAGTACTGAAGTTCCCCACCCCTGCCTCTCCGTTTGAGTTGAGTTTGAGTTGCACTGAAAGGTTGTCACTAATTGAATTGATTATGATTTGGCCTGCTTTTACATATTAATAGTATTTGAACTTGCACAGCTGCTAATGAGCTTTGAAAAGCTCACCTTGCCACCTGTATAGTAACCTCCTACAGTGTACTGCAATCTGAAATTGAAACTTTTAACCTATGTGAACTAAAAGCCAGCTAAAGCTTTTCTGCTTGTGAATGGGCCAGTGATTCCATCAAATCAAAGTCAGCTGACTGTGCCTTTCGGTAGAGATGGACAATCCTAGCATAGCCGTGCTTCCTGGAAACCTGGATAAGTAGTCAAGGATTGGATGGGACATTTGAAATAATAATAGAATTTAATATGTACGCCACTGATTCTTATGCAGAGTACTATAACAAGTTTGTTAGGATGATGCAATTATTATGACTATCTAAGCTAATGCTGATTCGACGATGTTTTTCCCCCTTGTTAGTGATCCCCGGTCTCTCAGCAGATGTAAACAATACGCTTCTCACTGCTGATACAAGAGCTGACGCTCTTTCACAGCCAATCAGAAAAGAGTATAAGAGATGTACCGTAAGCAGTGATAAATAAGAGGGCCGTGTGGTAGAATTCCCCATGGTTTTCCCAAACTACCTCTTTCGAGAAATGGCCGGGAAGCCGGCCTCTGGGATTCCCCTTGCCCGTGGCGTTAGCATGTGCTGCAGGAAGGACTTGTGTAGCTAAGAGGAAGGGAGCAAAAGTCACAGGCTTGGCTGATGTCATTTGGAAGGTGCTATCACTTGCTAACTCTGTGGCGCTTCCTGAGATATGAGGTTATTGTCACTATTTTTGGGGGGAAATGAGTCTACAATAGCTTGTGGAGTTTTGTGCTTTGCTGTGTATTTCATTCACTCAGTAATTAATAATGAATTCATGAATGCATTCATTAATTCATACTTTCATTCATTTATACATTCGTTCAGTACAGCATCCTAGTAACAGTCATTTGCTGCATCACTGCAAAGGCAGGCCAGCCTGAGAAGCTCCTCACATCCCTGCAGGGTTACACTGTTTTTTTTTTACCGTATAATAGTACATTGGGAGTAAGTTTCAGTATGTTGATGCTCTTAAAGTTACTCACGATCACTGGATATTAGCGTTTATCTTGCACATTTATCATAAAGCGTAGCTTTGGTCGTAAATCTTGATCTGATGCTCCCAAGCTGCTACAGAGTCAGCGCTGGCGTCAAGAATGACTTAAGAAATGCAGCTACCATACATACAGGATTGTAACATTGTTTGTCTGGCATGTAGTGTGGGAGTCATTTTTCTGGTCTTTTATGGTGCCTTTTTAAGAAAGAAAGGCTAGTTCTGGAGGTGAAGTTTACTAATGCCAGGCAGGGCCGGTTCTAGGCAGGGGCACGGGTGGGGCAATGCCCCACCAAATACTCCGCAAGCCCCCCACTAAAGCCAAAGATGCCACCCCCCCCCCAACATCTCTTATTGCCCCCCATTTTGATGCAGTCTAGAACTGGCCCTGATGCCAGGTTGCCCCCATCAGTGGAAACTGAGGCCTTCGGCCTTGGCACATTTCCAGGAGCTCAACGGCTTATCGGCCATTCATACTTGTGTAAACAGGAAGCGTGGCGTGAGCAGTGCTGGTGCGCTTTCAGTGGTGCGGTGTGGGGTAGGAGGTCTCTCCACATTTCCCGTTCACACCCTTCCACTCTCACTGGTCCTCGTCCTGCTGGCTCAGTTCAGCCCACTAGCCCCAGTGCGGATGCTCTCTCCTGCTCTGTTGCTGCAGACCAGCCGGGTCCTGGCCTGCATTAGCTCCAGAAGGATGCCGTGATTGTGCTTGTGATGGCTCACGGGACGGTGCGTCGTGTGCTTGTTTGGGTGGGGGCGCTGGCTGCCCCCACACTGCATTGTCAGCATGGCACAGATGTTTCCTCTCGTTAGATACATTGAGCTGGTTCCGCACGGCGGTTTGTTGTCCATCTCACGTAACTCTGACCTTCATCCCATGAATACTGAAAGTGACCGCTCAGAGCAGCGACGTGACCGCTGCCTTCCCGACTCAACTCAAGAACCTCAGAGAGGCAGCTGATGAACTGCAAATACTGTGCTTTCATGGGCTGAGTAATTCATCTGTTTACATTGTATGATGGAAATTAGTCATGATCTGGGGGTGAAAATCGATTCTTTGTAAAATGTTGGAAAGCCTAGAAATGGAAATATTTAAATTGGGGAGTTGGGTTGTTTGTTAGAAGACTGACCAGGTCAAACCAGGACTAGTAACCTTTTTTTGGCTATCGATAGATGGATGGGTGCATGAATGAATGGATGGATGGATGGAAAAGTCCTTACCCAGAGCTCATTTCTCTACAATTTCACTTCGGGCTGCCAGGTTGGGGGCAGCATGTGAATCAGTGGGCTAAGCCTCTGTGTCTGTGATCGGAAGGTCACCGGTTCAAGCCCCGGCCTCAGCTCGTTGGCAGGTCCTTGAACGAGGCCCTTAACCCCTAGCACCTTGGGCGCTGCTATGGGTGGCCGCCCTTTGCAGCCAACTTGCTCTCACCTATAGAGAGCAAGTTGGGGGTGGCATAAAGAAAATTTCCCCACAAGGATCAATAAAGTAGCAATGATAATAATAAATGCATGAAACCTGTCTGGCTGTCTAGACATTTAGTTAAGTTAGCCCTTCTTTCCCTTGTAGGACTAGTATCCATAATTATGCGTTATCTCCTTTATCTATAGCAGCCATAATAATGTGTTATCTGCTCTATCTATCTCAACATTGAGAACAACAACTTTATTGAGTCTCAGACAAGCTTGACTTCTGACCGGATGGTCCTGATGATGATACTGTTTTCATTACTTGTGTCCTTTGATCTGCCTTGCTTCTTGATAAACTGATATTCTGCTTTTTGTCTCCAGGGCAGCGATAGAGGATGTGGAGGGGGATGTGGCGGAGCTGGAGGCCAAGCTAGACAAGGTGAATGGACTCTGCCAGGGCTAGCCTGTGCTGGGGTGGTTAGATCATTGTTAGAAGGGGTTTCCCCCCGGTTTCGCAGCTACACTGATGATATCACTCCTGCAGTTACACTGCTAGCTAGACTGAGTGGTCTGTTTAAAAAGGATCACTGTGCGTTACTGTAAGTGTTGAATATAAGGGAAGATGTAGCATAAAGAGAAATGTTTTTCTGCCTGTTTTTCTGGTGTTAATCCACACTGTGGTCTGAACTCAGAAATAACAGCTGTGAAAACTGCTCATCTGACATCTGACATCCTTGGCTGTTTATTGGGGAGGGGGGGGGGATTCAGACCCTTTTGGGAGCTTTTGCTGGCAACAAACATCCCACATACAGAGAGCGGATGTGCAGTTGGTGGTTGAGAACTAAACTGATTCCCACCATCGCTTCCTCAGTAGGGACACCAGTCGCACAAAATTGCATGTATAAGAACGAATTAGCAGAAGCGGTTTTAACCTCTTCTGGTCACAGGTTTTATGCGAGAGGCACATTAAAGATCCTCTTCAGTTGCTGCGAGGTTACTGTAACTGCATGTGTTATCATCAGGTTGCTGTAATTACAACTAGCACCTAGCACTGAAATATTGGCTAAGCACATGGTTCTTGTGCTTGTTAACTATCGCTTAATCTATTGCCTCACTGAACGGGCTGCCAGTTTCATCATGGGATTGGATGTGCCTGATACCAGAAGATCCCATAATGATTTTGTTCTGAACTGAATAATGGGTCAGCTCAGATTAAGTTAAAGTTAAGTATGGAATGAGGGGCCCTCCTGGGACCTTAACCCACATTCACCGTGCAAAAAAAATCAAGTTTTAAGTTGGTTTTTAAATTTAATTTTCTGTTTTTTAAAACCGTTATTTTGCCTCTTGTGTCTGGGAGTAAGTCTATGGGGAATTATCAGCCAAGGCCCCTCAGAAAGGTAGCTCAGCCCTGGCCAAAATACCAGTTTGTGTATCTGTCATGTAGGTTATGAGGTGTTCGGAATCTGGTTTCAGGCCAATTTCCATGCTTAAATGAGAGTGGAGGGAAATGACTTGAACAAATGCCCCCCTCCCCCAGCTGGTGAAGCTCTGCATTGGGATGATAGACGCTGGAAAAGCCTACAACACGGCCAACAAGCATTTTGTCAGCGGCATCCGGGAGCTGGCTCAACAGTCTGCCAAAGATGAGGTCATCGAGGTGAGCAAGTCAGTAGGGTTTACCGGGTGGGACTGTGCACTAACGCCACCAAACCAGATCCGTACAACCTGCAATTAGCTAACACTTTACTCCTGTTGGGCACGGTAACGTGTGAGGCATTCGTTCTTGATATTGTTGATCTTGGTTTGTGTGTTTCTGTTATATTTATGGAAGTAGGTTGTTATCAGTGTAGTGCAAGTGGCCAATTTAAACCATACACTTTTCTTATAGATGCAGGACAGTTTTTTTTCCTTTCATTTTAACCATTAACGTTTGTTTGGACTGCATGAAGCTCCTTGGAGTTGTCTGACTGGCTCAACTTTTGTCGTATTGTCCCGTGCGTGGGAAGTGAAGATATTTCACCCATTGTGTGTGTATCTTTTATTTTTATTTTTCCTCTACAGTCCAGTCTGGCCAAATTTGCGGAGAGCCTACAGGAGATGATTAATTACCACACAGTAAGTGGGCCTGGGTTTGCGTGCATTGTGTGTTGTGAGACTGGAATAGTAGGGCAAGATGACCAGCTGCTAGCATGTTAGGGTGTTAGCGTGTGAGCGCATATGGGCAGGGAAGGGGAAGGAGAGGCCGTCTGTGTCGGGAGTTTTTGCGGCACTGACACGTCAGAGCTCGGTCGTAGGCTCAACAAGGGTGTCAGATTGACTCAAACCAGGCTGCCATCTGGGATGGAGCTGAGTGGGGCCAGCCAATCAGTGTGCATCAGCTTCCCGCCTGGCCGGAGTGCCGCGCTCGGTACTCGTTTGATAAGGTCTGCTGGAAAAAGACCGTGGGCATGGTCGGGCTGACAGACCAATTTGGCACGGAGGGGAACTTGGGCTGAGACTAAACCATAGCTCTTGCTTTAGGAGCCACAGCCTAGCAGTTTAGGTCACAGACACAAACCTAAAGGGTGCAGGTTCCAGGCCTAGCAGTATACATGCGTATCATGAACTGTAAATCAGCTTGAGTAAATGTCCAGCCGTTCAGCTAAATCTAATGGCTCAGTCTGGTCCATTTACTGGATTTGGCTCGTGAATGATATGTTTTTTTATTATTATTATTTAGTCCTTCTTTATGTTTCATGTGTATTTATTTCCTTTCCAATACAAAACAGATGTCATATGATCAGACTTTACACAGGAAAATCAGTTTTATTTTTCCTCCTTTGGCTTTTTGCTGAGGAAGAGCTTTAAAGCCACAGCCACGGGTTTTTGAGGAAACGGGCCGATGACTCATGGCTGTGGGGCCTGTAGAGGGCCTCATTACGAGAGACCAGGATCATGCGCTGGTTAGTCACAGGACAGGCTCCGGTCATTAATGTGACCCCGAAACCAGAGCTCATCTGCTACCCTCTCCCCCACTAGCTGGATTCAGCCCTGCTCAGCCCAAGAGCTGCATTATCTGGGTTGAAGCCTTCCCTGAGCACTAATTATGTTTACGAAAGTCTTTAACGTTGCCCCTGCCAAGATTCTGACTTCTGAAGAGCTTTTGGAAAAGCACCGTGGGATGTCCCCACCGAACAAAAAGGCTTTAAAGAAACTGCAAATTGGCAGAACTTGAATGTATTTTGATATATTTTTTGTTAGGATGAATAGATATGCTGTTGTATGAGTTTGTGTGTGTGTTGTTTTATGTTTCTATTTGATTATTCTTTCTGAATGTCTTCTTTCAAACTAGGAATTCTATAATAATAATAATAATAATAAATGCCCGAATTTTAGTGTTTCTATTTCTCCTCACAGATTTTATTTGACCAGGCCCAGAGGTCCATAAAGTCTCAGCTCCAGACCTTTGTGAAGGAGTGAGTATGCCTGGATTGCTGATGGGGCATCTCTCCAGTGCTAATCACTCCCCTCGGACATGCTGTGCACTGGAGGGGGGTGGGGGGGGGTGGGTGCAGATGTAGCTGCGGTTACATTTTAACTGTTATGTGGACTTTTATGAGAGATTAACTGCATACCGCCGGGACAGAAAGTCTCTGTATGCCTGCTGACCCTCTGGAAGCCTCCCAGTTTACGTGTTTTATTTATTTTTTGCTTTTTAAGCTCCTTCTTAAAGGCCCGTCTCGCAGAAATCCTTGCTTCTTGAGGGACAGCAGTTCCTTCGTTTGTTTGACATTACAGAATGTAGGCGAACCGCATTGCTGACACATCAGATATTCACTTCCCATTCCTGGTCAGTACTGTTAGTACCACGGGTTAATCTTAGCGCTGCTGGGAAACATCGGTGTTCATTCCACGCTGGTGGTAACTATGGTGAGTGTCGGTGCGCGGTCGAAGTCAGGCTTCCCGCGGGGGAGTGCGGCCTGGGCTTTCTGGGTTTTCCAGATGCGACAAGCTGCCCTTTGTCACCCCGCCCAGGGACCTGCGCAGGTTCAAGGATGCCAAGAAGCAGTTTGACAAGGTGAGCGAGGAGAAGGAAGCGGCACTGGCCAAAAACGCCCAGGCGCCCCGCAACAAGCCCCACGAGGTGGAGGAGGTGGCCAATGTGCTGACGGCCACACGCAAGTGCTTCCGGCACATCGCGCTGGACTACGTACTGCAGGTTGGTGACACTGCACACACGTGTGCATGCACACACATCTTTTGGACTGTCCATTCATTTCAATGGGCATAACCTTAATCCCAACAATGACAACCTTAATCGCTACCCAGCCCTAACCTTAATCATAAGTAACCAAACAAAATGCAAGACTTCTGGCATTTTTAGTTTCTTCATTGTAGTCACAGATTTTTATAAAATTGAGATTAGCTAAAAAATAACAGGTTTAAATGTAGCCACCTGCCCCCCACACACACACACACACACACACACACATACACACACACACACACACACACACACATACATACATCTCTGACTGCCCTGCACCCCCTAGCCACTCTCCCTCTTAACAGATGATATTTGACAGCTTTGCTTGCAATTTATTATAATTTTTTCCCATTTATATTGCATGAATAAAACATTTTGAAGGTCTCCAACTAGACTTCTCCGAATGGCAGCTTCACTCTGGCCCTACAGGAAATTGCATCATTATTACATGTATAGAAACTTGCAGGGTGGTTTAAAAACGGCATTTTTCCACTTTAATCAGGGCTTTCGCTGAAAGATTTGGAAAGTTTGTAAATATATACACTACTGTTCAAAAGTTTGGGGTCATTTAGAAATTTCCTGTGGAATAGCCTTCATTTTTCAGAAGAATAGACTGATGAGTTTCAGAAGAAAGTTCTTTGTTTCTGGCCATTTTGAGTCTTCAAGCGAACCCACAACTGCTGATTCTCCAGACACTCAACTAATCTAAAGAAGGGCAGTTTTATGGCTTCTTTAAAACAGCACACCAGTTTTCAGCTGTGCTAACAATTTCAAAAGGGATTTCTAATGATCAAATTTGCCTTATAAAATGATGCACTTGGATTAGAAAACACAAGATGCCTTTGGAACACAGGACTGATGGTTGCTGATAATGGGCCTCTATATGCCAATGCAGATATTACCAAAAATTATCAAAAATCAGATGTTTCCAGCTGAAATACTCATTTACAACATTAACAATGTCTACACCATATTTCTGATTAACATGATGTTATTTTAATGGACCAAAAATTACATTTGTTTTGGAAATAAGGACATTTCTAAGTGACCCCAAACTTTTGAATGATAGTGTAGCCCCAATTGAAGTTTCTAGTATTTGTGTGAGAAACAGCTAACAAGATGGTGTGCAGAATCACACATTAACCGATTCCCCCGAGCCTTGGAAGTGGTCTGAAAGATCAATGTGTTTCTGTACCAGTGCTGCATTCCCCTTGATGATAGCCCTGTGGTGCTTGCAGAAAGCAGTGTTACACAGGACCATCCTATAAAGGACTCCTATAACACTTTTACGGGGTTTGCTGTGGTCTTTATAAGATCTGTAAAGTTATTCTCTTATTATTTTATTAGATTTTCATTTCTAAGATTAAAGCAGTAAAGCTGTGAATTATGAACTGCAGGGATCTTAGATTCGTAACTTCTATATATAGATTGTCTGGCTTTGGGGAAAAGTTCCCCTATTTGCCTTTCGCCGTATTCCTTTCTGTTTCCATGGGTGTGGTCTTTCTTACATTTTTGGAAATAGAGCTGTAATCCCAAGCATATGTTTTTGCATCCCACTATAGACTGAAGTGGCCAGGTGAACTTTAACCAGCCTGGCCCTTTCATTTGGTAGTTAAGAAAGTGGAAGTATTTCAACTCTTGGACCGTCTGTTTGTCTGACCAGCCCAGCTTTGCGCTCTGTGGTGCTGATCACACAGGCATCGGGCTGCTAACTTAATAACTGATGGCCACTGTTATTTTTTATTTTTTTGACAGACTTCCCTGTGGTTGACGTATCATAAAACTTGGAAATATTCTGACCCATCAGCAGAGTCTTAGGTAGAATGTTATTAGTGTACCAGTAGGGGGCATTGTAATGTTTCTTTTCAGAATCAAAATGCTTTTATCATCCTGGAGGAAATCCTTTAGTTACAGACTGCACAGTATACAGCTACACAGAAGACAAGAATAGACAGTACACAGTGCTACATATAACAATGTATATATGAAAATAAATCAGTAAATGTATGAATATGTTCATAAATGGTTGAGCATGAAAATAAGAACAGCACTGTGGCGAAAATATACAAATATATGGTATACTACATTTAAAGGTGCATTTCAATCAAATTTTCTCCAAGATCTTTAAAGACATTCTCGTAAGCTGCACAGTGTTGTACAGCACCTACGTGGAAGTGGTTAATATTGAATTTCACTAGATTTATAAACATTAACAAGCTTAATATCAAGACAGTGCCTGCAGTGTCATAAATGCTGAAAATGCTTATTATTCTAGAAGGCTTTGATTTATTGATTTGAAGTTGAAGCTTTGATTCCTCTGCAGATTTAGGACATGCACTGTAGTCCATGCTTTAGGATATAGAATTTTGTGCAATACAACAATAAGATGGTATTTTCTGCAAAAATCAAATGGTCCTTGAACTACCATTGTTCCTGCTTACAGTTGTGTTAATTTTTATGTTTATGACATTAGTCAGTTTAGTGATGATATGAGAGAAGTGATTGGTCTTTTGTGTGGTTATACAACTCAAGATACATTCATGGGTACAAATTGTTATACAGGTAATTATTGTTATTCAAGTTGTAAAAAGGAGTGTACACTTAATGGGCCTCCTCCAGAAATGAGTAGCTGATTTTTGCCCCCTAGTGGTAGAAGAGTTGACACCATCTCTCAAAAATGAAAATTATACATGAGAGAGATTTGGCTGTTGAGTAGTTAAACTTTGGATCATGTGAGTGAAGTTATTGGGCTTTATGTATGTCAACTGGCCTGTAATCTGTGTGCCTATCCATGTGGTGGACGGGGATCAGTGATCTTTCTAAGCCCACGTTCTGTCCCTTTGTCCTCTTCAGATAAATGTCCTGCAGTCCAAGAGAAGGTCTGAAATTCTTAAGTCGGTAAGTTGCCAATTGCTAAGACCCTGTGTGCTTTAGATGTTGGGAGCTCCCATTGGTTGGGTATGTGATCGCCTGATGGATGGCTTTTGCTATACAGATGGGTACTGTGTGTGTGTGTGTGTGTGTGTGTGTGTCTGAGAGTGAGAGAGAGAGACAGAAAGAATGCTGATCTGTCTGTCTGTTTGTCTGTCTATCTGTCTGTCTGTCTGTCTGTCTCTCCAAAGTTCATTGAGAGCAGGGGAGGGGGGAGATAATTTTGATAATCAGGAAGCATAATTAGGTCGCCTCTGGTTCCACTCCCAGTCACCTGAAATGCCATGTACTCCCTTTGCAGATGCTGTCCTTCATGCATGCCCACCTGACTTTCTTCCATCAGGGCTACGACCTCTTCAGTGAGCTCCGGCCACTAATGAAAGAACTGGGGGCCCAGGTAGGCTGCCACACCCTGGCCAGACCAGGAACTGCAAGGGTTTCAGGACCAAGTGTCTGTTAACTGGTTAATGCTCACAGTACGGTGAATCCTGAAGTAAAGTGGCAACATTCCCTGTATAATAAATATGCCTTGTAGTCAAGATAGATCAGTTTTTAAAACAGGAACTAAATAGGTCAGTGTGACTGAGTACTTAAACGTGAAGACAGTTTGAAGATAGAGAGAACTTTATTTTGGTTCCTCTGCATGTCAGAAAAATAAATAAAAATTTGCTCACATTCATTAGTTTAGTTTATCATGTGAAATGAGTCTTTTCCCTGTTTGTATGCAGGGGGAACTTATTTTTCAAGAGATTGTTCGAGGGAGGCACTGTGTTTATACAAAATTTCTGAGGCAGACATAAAAGGAGGCTGTGATGTCACTATTCTTCTTAACAAAAAGTGGAAGTGAGGTCAGCGCCCGGGGAGGTTGCACGCAAAGGAAAGGCCTGGAGTTCCCCAGGGCTCAGATGTTGGAAGTAGGAGAAGAGGTGTGTCATGGTGTGTCTGGCATCAGAGGCCCTAAAGCTGGAGGCTGTGGAGTGACTGAGCAGGGAGGATTTGGAGGAGATGAGAGCAGTGGGCCAACAGGAGGCAGGGAGGAGTGACACTGCAGTCTGCTACAGGAATGAAGCAGAAGGCATCTTTTTTTCTATCTGGAAAAAAATGATGAAAACCCTATTCATCGTGAGTTTTATAATGTCCCACTGAGATCCTGGGGAAAAGATTTTTTTAAATATTGATGAAAATATTAATTTGACAGGGAGAGGAAATTAGTAAGGTGAACTCCTCACACATGTGATGTCATCATAAAGCCCTAACTGTCCCTTTTTAAGGATCAACAGGACTTAATAGAGTGGCATGTACAATATGAGAGAGATGAGCAAAAACGTAATGTCCTATACTGAGGACAAAAATGAATTGCTCGATATAGGTAGCGAGACAGATTGAACTGGACACTGCGACTGTACAGTCAGGGCTGTGGACAGCTAAGCAGGGAGAGTGAATTGTCTCCAATTTATGAGAGGGAGAACAATAGAGTTTGGATTATACTGTAGTTTTACAGAAAATGTGCTGTGGATTAAAAGACGAGATCAGGGACTGAACTGGTTTGTAGTGAGTTGTGGTGACGCCGGGTTTGGTGTGAACTGGACTAGGCTCGGCTTCTGGCTGGATTAATCAAAAGAAGAGATGCAAGGATCAAATCTTCATGATTCATATGTGGGGGGTTTTTGAACCCATGATCTGTAGGCTGATGGTTGGGCATTTTCGAGCCGTAATGGAAAGCATAAATCGCCACCTGTGTTACTAGGAAGTACCAAAGCTTGTTATAAGACGTAATCATCATTAGTGTGACTTTGCTCCATTATGATGGACAAAAAACAGATTTATCTTCACCAAGAAGATGCTGTTATATGACACTTTCATTTCTGTTTTCTTATATTTCACAGTTAATTGCATAATGGGGGGTATATATAACTGAAAGTTCGATATTAGCATTTTATTCCGTGACCATATTTTGATCAACTTTTATGTAAAGGATATCACTGCATGAAAAGGCTGAGCCACAAAAAAGGAAAGTCTGACTGGGAAGGTTCACTGTTCAAACTATGATTGTCAGTAAAACAGTGTTTTAAAGATACTTTCTCATTCAAGACTGTCTGGGTTTTTATATTTAATGATTAGTTTTTTTCTTTCTCTTTTTCATCTCTCCCATTTTTCCCTGAGGTGATTAAATGATGCCTTGCCAGTTATAATTAATCTTTGAGGGCCTTTGATTATGGTGAGAAAAACAGGCTTAAAACGGTTAAGAGATTTTTTTTTCTTTCTTTTAAAGCTGGACCAGCTGGTTGTAGATGCTGCCAAGGAAAAACGGGACATGGAGCAGAAACACTCCACCATCCAGCAGAAGGTACAACACCGCCACCTCCTGGAATTCCGAGGCCTCTGCAGGGCATGTGGTTCTTAACCGGCTGCTGTTGGCCTTCCCCTGTTTGATACAAAAGTTCCATTATGGAAAGTTCAGGAATGGCAGTAAATCCCATACAGGTTTTATTAACTGTTGTTGTGAGAGTGGCTCTTGAATAACCCACCAGCTCCCCACAGAGCAGAAACAGACCGTTGCTAAAGTGACACTGGATCCCAGGACAATTCTGTCTAATCCACCACCATGTATTATTCAGACGTGCAGGAAGCGATGGCTCGTGTTGCCTGATCTGTTTCAGACAGCGGAACTGGCTTCAAATGGGCTGAATCAAAAGTAAAGGTGTCCCTAAGCGCCTTTCACAAATGCACACAACATCCACCTGTGGAAGATCTCGCAGTATACGCTAGCACCCATGCTCTCGCCCCTGCTCCCTTTATGTCCTCTGTCTCTGCCTCATCCTCCTCTGCTGTCCTGTTCCCTCCGTATATGTGTGTTGACCTGCTCCTCTCTGTTTCCTCTCTGCTCTCTCAGGCCGCCCTACAGGTAAGCTCCTCTTCCCTCCCTCGTTTCTCGCACCCATGCTTCTTGGAGAGAGCCAGCAGCTCGCTGGTATACAGGGAGGCTTTGCTAAGTTGCTGTAAATAAAAATTTGATTCTCGAATGCATAAAAGATAATGGAAAACCAACTTTACCTGACTGACAGTATGTGAACTAAAACTATATCTGTATTTTTATGGCATCGGCAGCCATGATGCATTTAACACATTTCAGGGCAAGACCGATTACAAAAATCCCATTAATGCAGATGAAAGTGTCACTGTAGTCCTGGATGTAATGGTAGCTGGCGTCTGTCTACTTGTTGTCTGTCACCATTGGTGTATCTCTGGCCTCATGGGAGGGGCGAGGGGCGGCAGTCAGGCTCAAGCTTGAGGGGGTGTTCTGGGGGTGGGCTAGTAGTTTAATAGCCCCTCCCCTCGAATGACCACACGTGTGCACGGGGCACCCGACACGCATACACAAGCAAGCAGACATGTTCGCAACTCCTTCAGCGGGCAGGCAGAAGGTTGGCAGGAGGTGAGAGCCTGGCCAATGGTGTGACAGCCACACGCCACGCAGGGTTAAGGCTAACCCTAATGCCAGTGTGTGCTGGCAGCCATGAAGATCTTCAGCCGGTTTCACTATGTGTGGTATCTGGTAAGTGTATCCCATCTCTGGGGTAGAGGAAGGTCAGCTCTGAAAGAGGGCTTGGTTCTGGCTGGAGAGTGAAGGATGTCCAGCCTGACTGACAGGTGCACTTGGCTCCTGGTTCAGAACGAAGTTGAAGTTTTAGTCTGTAGCAAATTCATGTAGAATATATGAGTGCAGAAGTTCTTGGCAGTTGTCTGTGCATCTCAAGAGGTGTTTTTCGAACATGTGCTGTTGTTCTTACATTGTTGCACTAGATGTGCTTGTCTTTAATGATCGTCTAAGACCAGACTGTGATTTTTAGGTATCAAATGACCCTCGACAGTTGTATTTTGGGCTGTTTTCTTTTCTGAGTTTTGCATGTGGGGGAGAGAGGAGGTGGATAGGAAGATGAGCGGTGTTTGAACAATGATGCAAGAAACATCCGGCATGAGCGCTTCACCATATCTTACGGCTTCACGGACCCCTGTGGTGGCATTGTGGCTGTGGGGGCTTAGCAGTGTTGTTGGGGCCTGTTAGAGCGATCAATGCCGAGTTGCAGCCCGGAACCCGTGAGCTAGCCAGAATTAAAAACAGCCTCCCCAAAATGGATCGAGGCAGTAGGAGGTGTGCCAATATGCCAGCAGACTGGAAACGTGTCTGACAGTCCCAGGAGCAGGGAACTTTGCAGAATGTTGCCACATGGTGGAATTTTCGGCTCATGGAGACTGCTCTTACTCAGAGCTAAAGAAAGATCAAAGCACTTAGCTGCTCTGGCAGATGTTTGGGCACAAACAGCATTTTATGGCTGTTCCCACAGATGCAAATTTCAAGGTTTTTTAAATGAAACGTGCTACATTTTTCTTTGTAACTCAAGGGATTCACTTGTGCGGCTTGTTTATTTGGACTTACTGATGTTTCTGTGATGGCACTGCATTTGTAAAAGTCGAGCCATCAAAAAAAAGCAGCTGAATGTCTAGAAGCATGCCTTGATCTTTATTTTTAGGGGTCATCAGCCCTACAATGTCGTCTGATTAAGACGCTACAGAGCAGTTTTCGCAGTTGACCCAGGGTCACACTTAAGCCAGGCTTTCCCAAACACTCTGAAAGCACGCTTGGGTCCATCTTTGGTTGAGCCACTTTAAGTTACACCCATTTCTAGAAACTTCAGGAGTTTCGGTTGGGTTCGGTGGTTTAGATTATGTCAGCCTAAGAGGGGAATGGTATATGGTAACCAAACAGAGGGGGGTAAGATGAACCATACAAACATTGGTGTTAGTGGAGCAGTGTAGCAATATCCTGTAGCTCTCATGGCTTAGATCATGTTACTAGGGCTGCTGGCTGGAGGCCACTGGCTGCCTGGGGTTTACTGATAGGAGGTTGCTGTTGGGACAAACTCTTCACCGCCATCACGCGGGCTCTGTTTCTCACATTGCGATTTCAAAGCTATTATCTTACATGTGTAATTCACTCACCCAGCTACATTAGCATGTCTTAGCCACATGTTGACTGCCTTTATGGATAACACTGTGCTGCTAACTCATTAATGACCTTTGATCAATGGCATAGGAAAGAGTTTGATATTGGGGAAGCACACGACTTAGTTTAATACAAAGGTCTGTTTATTGGGGAGAAGAAGGAAGCCAAATTAAAATGTTGGGGAGGCTCACCCCCCTCATTCCCCCCGGTTCCTACACCCCTGCCTTTGATCTCTGGTCATGATCTTTGTGTCACTTTTTTTAAATGGTTCTTGTAGCTGCCCACTGATTTAATATCATAACTGTGATGCTGACTGTGGTAAGCTGATAGAACATGGATGGATGGGTAGGTGGATGATTGATGTCAGACCTCACCGAGGGGGTGATTGTATTGGCCTTAAACACTTGGCAAATGCACTGGTTTATTGTAATGAATGACACATTGTTCAGTGAGGATCTGGCCAGGTCTCTGGCTATTTGCTTTGAAACATGAGAAGGGGGCCTCTAAGTGGCTACAGGGTGTCAACACAGGATTTGGTTCATCTGCCCATTCTCCCTGGCAGGACTTCTCCAATGACGACACCAAGCTGGAGTACAATGTGGACACGGACAATGGTATCGCCATGGAAGGCTATCTCTTCAAAAGGGCCAGCAATGCCTTCAAAACATGGAACAGGTGGGCTTCAGGACAGACCTTTGGGGCTGTCAGCCACTACTGCCCCCACCGCCCATTCACAATTATGTGGCTGGCACGGGGAAGTTAGGGGCCAACCATTGTGATTCTATAATGTTACTTACATAATTGTGCAACATCTAGGCTAATGTACCCAATGGATTGTCCTTGAAATGGAAAAATCTCATTGTACAACAAAAGCAGCTCCTCTAATGGTGGCTCTACTGCAAGACGGTACATGGTAGCATTCTTAGCGTTAGCTTAGCCATGCCATCAAGAAGCAGATGACTGCTGGGTATTGAGTCTTCAAATCCATCTAGTATCATTGTCTAGAATCTAGTAAAGATTCCTGGGGTGAATCTCAATACCAAGACCGCAAAGACCGTACTTGTAGTCTTGGCAAGACCGGTCTAGCTAACTTGCCTTCCAAGAATGAACTTGGAGCACAATGAATCATGGGATTGGTGTCGCTCGGGGATGGATGCAGCCGATTGTATCCTTGATATTTGGGGTGGAGCATGACCCACATCCAATGATTTTTACCATCTTTGTGTACTTGTTTTCTTAGTATTGTCACTGGTGTTTGGCAATGGAAGATGACGTAAAAAGGGTACACAAAACCATAAGTACGGACAAGTACGCATATTGAGATTCACCCCTGTACAGTTCACGAAGTTAATAAATGTGGTAGTGTAAATCCATTTAATCCACTTAAACCAGGTTACCATCAACTGCATGTGTATCGCTGTACTTGACTGATGCAAGCTTTTATTTTATTTTTTTCCATTTCGCCTATTTTATTTTAATTGTATTTTATTTCTGCAGCTTCTCATCACTGGCTTGTGCACATATTGACCCATGTTTGTGTCTTTTGTCTGTCATCTGTGTATGTGTGTGCGTGTGTTGAATCGCCCCTCATGTTTTGACCCTTCCTGCTATTTGTCACACGACAGAAAAAAAGCCACTCACATCAGGTACACCAATATATATATATTTTTTTTACTTCTGTGGTTTTTGACCCCCCCCCCCCCCCATACAGACCCACCTGTAGTGCAGAACAGTCACCCCTTGTCTGCTGGCATTGGGGGTTGGGCTGATTTTTGCTAGCGCTGACTCAGAGTGGAAATGGCAGTAACCAATCACCACTCTGAATCATGTCAGATGTTTAACACAAGTCGTCTCATGGGCCAGTCCCACTATAACATCACTAAACCCCTCCTCCCATTATTACCAAAGCATGTGTGAATCTAAATGTATTCTTTTGACACCTAATTAATTATAATACACCTGCACCCAATACAGTATTTTTAGTAACACATTCATTTTCTCTTGCATGTCCGGTGTTTTTTAATGACCCTTAACACACCTCTTCTAACACACTTCTTCATATAGTAGTCAACATTGTATCGTTTTTAATTGCCACACAATTGTTACTCATCAGCAGCCGCCCTTAATTAGCAGTAATGGAATTAACGGATGGTTTTGTTGAAATGGATGGTTTTGGTGAAACCTTCCCACTGTTTGCACAGATGAAAGAACTGCTTTAGTTAGAGAATCATGTGAGCATAAGAGATCTCCAAAAACAGCTCTTCATACAAGTGCTGATGGAGTATAGTTTTACTGAAACACTCTGCTCCCTTTTCATTGCTATATTATGTTCCCACACAGCCTCGGAACATCACTCATTTCATTGAAATGCCCCTTTAGCACCCCCCCAATGATCCTTCATGACACTCATCATCCCCGCCAGAGTAACTGCGGAGAGGACTTTCTGTCACAGCTCTCCAATCTTGAAGGCCATTCGCTGCATCACCAATCATATTGCCTATTCTGACCAATTACAGTTTATTTTACTAACGGCTTGTATAAAGCAGACCTCGTAACATTAAGACAAGGTGTTCCAGCACCTAATGGGGCTGTTTATCTTCCCTCTAACTCCATCCTTCAAGTATAAATTCTGCATTTTTTTTTTTGCATTTAACATTTTCTTTGTGATTCTGTTACTTTGAAATACTGTTGCTTTTGGGAGAGGAACGGAAATTAATGCTTGTGTTTATGTAGGCGCTGGTTCTCCATTCAAAACAATCAACTAGTTTACCAGAAGAAATTTAAGGTAGGTCTGGCTGCCTGTCCAGCATGTAGTGAACTGGTGATAAACAGCCGAACTACAGCCTAGCAGCACAGCATTGTCATTTAAGCTGTAACCTTATTGTCTTTAAAATGAAGTTAGTTGATCACTAGCTTTAAGTCCATGTGTGGTGTTGGATCACGTGATCTTAATATCATTTGGTCACGTTCTTTTGGTCGCCATGGTAATTTGTATATGAGATGATATGAAGTGTGGATGTTGTGAATGGGGGCCAGGGGGTGGGCATCAGTGCTGACCGAACCTGGTTCCCGTCTCCTAGGACAACCCCACTGTGGTGGTGGAGGACCTGCGCTTGTGCACGGTCAAGCACTGCGAGGACATCGAGCGGCGGTTTTGCTTCGAGGTGGTGTCCCCGACCAAGTGAGTGCGGGGCCTGGCTGCAGTGTGTGTTGGCGCTGGGGGGCAGGGCTTGCTCTGAGGGCTGACTGAGCCCGTTTGTCATGCTGTGGCAGGAGCTGCATGATGCAGGCTGACTCTGAGAAGCTGCGACAGGCCTGGATCAAGGCTGTTCAGAGCAGCATCGCCACGGCCTTCAGGGAGAAGGGGGAGGATGCTGAGGTCAGCGACACTCACTGTTTGTTTGCGTGTATGTGTGTGTGTGGGTTATGTGTATGTGTGTGTCTGTGTGTGTGTGTGTGTATATGTGTATATATATACCCAGATACTTGTGCTTATAATTAACTTTTATTTGCAATACATGCGGAAACAAAAATTAACACATTAAAAAAATTGTCTCCACAATGTCAAAATAACAGGTTTATATATAATTTTTATATAATGTAATATAATTTTATATAATTCTATATAATGTAATATATAACGTAGTATATGTATGTGTGTGTGTATATATATATATATATATATATATATACACACACACACACACACACACACACACACACACACACACACACACACAC
>JAAGVU020000043.1:11214226-11224580 GCA_011763525.2 Mormyrus iriodes | reverse complement strand
TATATATATATGTGTGTGTGTATATATATATATATATGTGTGTGTATATATATATATATATATATGTGTGTGTATATATATATATATATATATGTGTGTGTGTATATATATATATATGTGTATATATATATGTATATGTATATATGTATGTGTGTGTGTGTGTGTATATATATATATGTGTGTGTGTGTGTGTGTGTGGTTGGAAGTGATACCTCCATTCTTTGGGAGGCCCTTTTTTAAAATCAGTTTTACATTATTCAGTGGATGGAGTTATTGCCCCCCCCACCCCCCAAAAAAACTGATTTTCATGAACAGTGTGCTTCTGTACTAAAAAGTGTGTATCACATTCCTCATGTTTACGTGGAACTGAAAAACCTGCATGCGAATAAACCGAGAGACCAGCTTTGTAGATTTAACTGTCATAAACCGTTAAGCAACCACTGTGTGACAACCCCCCCAGCCCATTTCATATTTACATAGCATCATTAGCTTTGTGCTTTTAGTCCATGTGGAGCCTCACTTGCACTCATTTTGGCTTCCTTTGGCTGCGGCTCTCAGTGAAGTCCATAAAAGACAAAAAATTTATCAAAACACTGGGGAAAAAAAAAATCTTTTAAACTGTGTTTGGTACCAGGATTTTTCTCCCACCCTGCTAGCTGTTCAAAAGTAAGCTAGTTAAAAAATCTGCAACCAATATATGTTTCCATCTGTTTACTAGAACCATTTACCTAGTACTGGGCCATAGTGATCCTTGAGCCTATTGCAATGAGAAGCCCTGGCCTACAAGAGTATGACGGTCATAGATGGCTGCAGTTCTTGGGTAAGGGCAGATGGGGCAGGAAGCTGGCTCTTTACTCCCCGTCGTGAAGCCTAGAGTTCCCACCAGGGATTTTTCCCCCTCCATAAACACTGGACCAGGGCACTGCAATGAGAGGCAGCCAGGTCCCATTACCACCACCAGCCCAACGCAGAGCGAGACGGCCTCTGGCAGCAGGGCCCCTTCTCTGGGCTGGAAGCACGGACAGCCCACCACTGGAGATCGGCAAGCAGCCACGCTGTCCACAGCTGCTCCACACTCGAGCCGATATTCCTGGGAGACGGCTGCCACTGTGGTATGTACAATGTCAACCACCCATAGCAACATCCAGCTCCCCTCTGCTTACACTGAAACCTCCCCAGTCGTCACATGAACTGAAATTTGCATTCAGTTCCGAAATATCTAATCTGCACACGTTAGCACTGTACACACAGAGCACTCTGTTGCTTCTTTCTGTTTCTGCCTAGAGTTTGGCGCGCTTAACTTCACAGGTTTCACTAAATTTTAAATCACAATGGCCTACAAACTCTGAACATTGAACCCACCCTATTCAAACTCACCGACTCACTCCGTAAAGATTCCTGTGAACTAGATCACTATTATTACGATGATTCAGTTATCAAATAGCCCAAAAGAAAAACAAAAATCATTGTGAGGAGTGTCCATGGCATTTATAATTTATAACAGCAGTGGAAATCCAAACATTAGACCCATATCCTGGATTGTTAATACTTAGGGAAGTGCTTCTACATTTATCACAGAATCGCATCTGAGTTAAAAAGCAGCTCTGAAGTGAAGGGTCTTAAATCTCTTAAGGGATCTCTGCTGAGAAGTGGGTACAGTAAAGCAGTCTCGCACTACGGGGGTTATGTGCAGCCCAGAAGACACAGTCAGGTCACTCATTTTACAACACTGCCTGCTGATCGACGCCATAACCTTTAGGGGAGTATTTTGAGTGCATGTGTCTGTGTTGTGTCATCCAGGACTATTTTGGACACATCTGGGCATGCAGAACAAAAGCCTTCTGCAGAGTGCTAAAATTAGCATGGCAACAGCAGGACTAGCTTGTGTTTTTCACCATATGAAATATACAATCAGAAAAACAGGGACAAAGGAGCTAGAGCTTCATCATTCCGAACCGCAAGCAGGTGGTGAAAGTGAACATGCACTCTGCTTTTAAGGTTACTTATTTGAACCCCTGGAGAGAGCCTCACATTGTACCCTGGATAATGATATTTTAACTGAATTTTCCCAAAAACCCAGCTGACAATTTTTCATTCTATGAACGTTCACCAAACTTTACAATTATGGTATGGAAACGTTTTCATGTTGTCAAGTGTCCAGTTTTCCTGATTTTCTCAGTATGTTGCCCCACTACTACAACTATTACTACAGCTAAGTATAATAATGTAAATATAAATAAAGGGCATGGTAGAGCAGCAGGGCCTGTTACAACTTCCTGTTTCTGAAGTCCTGGGTTCAAGGCTGGTTGGTACATTGCTAGTATATGCATTAATTATCTCAAAAAGATGTTCTGGTAGTGATGGTACCATGCTAACACTGACAGGACCTTTGTTAAAATGTAAAATGTGTAAATAATGCTACAGCAGGAGCATTCTCTCCCCTCTTTAAGAATACCTTTACATAATGTTAGCTAAAGTACTGGGAACGTTCCCTGTTAGCTGGGAACTCATCCACTTGCCAAAAAGGGCAAAACTGCAATGTGCTCTAAACAAAGGAATCGGGTATCCTATCAAACTGTTTTAAGTATTACTATAGAGCAATGGATATGATCTGAATAATAGCGGAAGCCTATTACAGTATGTCTTTATGTAGGGTGACCAAGGATTCTTTGAGTTAGGATAGGATTTGTAAACTACTATTTCAATGAAAAGGACCTGGATTTCACTTAAGCACTCAGTTTTTGCTGTGTGCTGATTGGTCAGTCTCCTATAATCATGCATGTGTCACTAACGTTAATGTGAAACAGCTGGATGAGGCTTTCAATCAAGGAAACAAACCAGTTGAAGCACAAGAAGAACTGAACTATTTAGCCAAGCACAGGAGCCTGAAGCAGCTCAAAGTGTCGTCCTCCCTGACATGGATTAGATGGTCACATTACTTTATGATCTGCGTCTATGGAGTCTGGTCTTTGTGTAGAACTTGGGCATTGTATCAATAGATAAATCCTTTTATTTCAAATGCAATGTCAAAGTTTCTGTGTTATTTCAAAGATTTTTGCTTCATCTGACATCGGTTTGATTTTAAAAAGTTCCCTGGTTGAGTCTTTCTCTTTTTACACCATTTGTGCTTTAGAATAATGACCATTTACAGACAGACTAAAAGTTTCTTGTTATATGGACCATCTCACCATTGATTTTCCTCTTAACAAATTAGAGATGGAAACAACAGCAGCTGGCTAACTGGGGAATTTTATCCTCTTCGTAGGGGTTTCCAGGCACCGCTGCCCACTGAAACAGGGAGGGCCCTGTTGTTGAACGTTACTTACCGACTGCAGTCCTTAAAGTGAGGTTACCATTTTTCAGCTAAACATTTTGTACAAACGATGAAGCGCTTAGGACATGGGTCTGGCCTCCAGCTGTGAGCGGGAAGCCCACACCCACACATTTATTCTCTTGTTCTCCTTTTCCATCCACAGTCTATGCCATGACTCTGAACACTTCCCTACCCAAAAATGATTCTGGAGGCTAAAGTAAGTCTTATTTGGTAATAGCTAGGTGTGTCTAAGGAAGCAGCCACTGTATGTAGAGCATTCCTCTCTCTGTCCATGGAGCCTTGTTTTATAGCAGATCTCATACTCAAACTAATTCTGAAATGACAGCCCACATCATCTGTTTCCCCCAGCACTTCACATGAAGAACCTTTTTGGCACTTTTTCCCAACCTTTCAAATAGCCCAATGCAGAAACCTTCTGGCCTGACTTGCTGAACAGTCAGGACCCCTTTGTGCAACTGCTTTCGTGTTGGAATCGCTCTGTCCGAGCGGGATAATGGTACGTTTCCCTCTGATATGCTTCGGTAACTACCAACATTCATTTGATTAAAGCCACTGATTCTCTAGCGTCGTTTCTTGTCATCTTGTGATACCTTTAGCTTGAATTGTAGGACAATACACATCTTGCCCATGTGATGGGCACCTCTCATGTTCACCATGCCATCGTAGGAACAAAGGACACCAACCAGCATCCACACCTTTGCAATTGAGGTCAAACCTCCCTCCCTGATATGGTATCTAACTGGCTGCACATCCTTCACCACCCCAAGTCAAAATGATAACACAAGTAGGCCCTAAATTCCTGTCTGGGTGCTTCCAGCACATTCCCACCCCTGCTGAAGCTGGTGCACAGTGCCCTGAACCACTGCACTATCCTTTCATTGGCAGCTACTTGGTGGTTTTCAGCAATAGACCGTGACTCCATGGGCAAGTGGGCTGGAGGTATGTGATGTCGACAGACAGGGCTGGGACAGTGGGCAGAGGTATGGGCTTGGCCTCGTGTTCCTCTGTGGTCCTCTGTATCTCTCTATCTTGGACCAGGCTTACTAGCTGCTTCTAGAAAAGTACATGTGTGCTACTTTGGTCTTCATAACCTCAATATTTATAAGGGAGACAACTTTTTCCAGTGTGCAAAGTGGGTTATAGTAAGAAAAAAGGTCTCAAAAGAGAAAACGTAGCTACAATAAGGTATACGTTCGTCTAACAGGACAAAGAGCAATTTTGCAGTTGGCCTGTACTAGTGTAATGTACAAAGGAGAAAGATGTGATTGTAATGTGTATTTTTCAATGACAAGTGAGTTACTAACAAAAACCGGAAAATCTAGAATCATTTTCAAATGCGACAGAAAATGAAAATGTATGAATTTGTGAAATGATTCAGTAACATAACGCTAAATACTTCCAGAAACTTCCAACCACTGTAACTTTAATATTAAAGGGTACTTTATACAGGGCTGTTGGGACTCACTAGACTTGCCGTAAATACCTGAGCCAATTTTGTTTTTATCATGAAAAATGTTCTCGAAATAATTACCTTTTCACAACCATGAAGGAATAATAGTTCCTCTTTTCTTGTTTGTCATGTCTGGCTCAAAATGCAATGCTAAAATGAAAAACAGGTATAATAGACCAATTGTTGGAAAACTGAAACAAGTCGGCCAATGTTTCAGTGAGATTCACGAAATGCAGGGACAAGGCTAGTCAGTAGACAGATCTTAAACATTAATATAATAATTCTGATAATGTAATAATTTTTCCATTCTTAATGTAATAAATGTATATATTTATATAAGTATGTATATAAGTATATAACTTACCAATAATGTAATAAGGTTTCTGAGTAATAACAGAAAGTTATTATTGAATCACACAAGCCCCTCCGCCATGCTAAGCTCACAATCCTTGCATAGTGTGAGCTTTATAACCAAACATCTTAATCAGGGGTAGTGTATCTATTACTGTTGTGTTACCCATGGTGTGAAAATATTCACGTTTAATGCTCAGTGCTGTTCTGTTGAGGTTTTACCAAAGGAAAAGATAGTTATTTCTATGTGACTGTGTAATTTAGAGAGGAAAATTCTGTTGTTTGTGTGCATGACATAGATGTTCGGACTACCCTTCCTTCTTAGAGAAAATGGGTGAGGTGCTTTGAAGAGTACCACCTACCAACTCTGTGGTTCTCCTGGGAGACTTCAATGCTCTTGTGGAGAATTATTGAGATATGCGAGGGGCACGATTTGGACAAAGCTGCCTCGTCTCGTTCCAGCTGCCATGATGCCTAGGGCTGTTGAGTGCTACAATATGTTAACATAGTCAATGTCAGTAGTGTTACCAGAATGCCATTCTGGGGTTGACGGTTGGGTATGTTGGTTGGCACCAGTGTTCGAATTGTCTGGGGGGGTCAGTTTCAGGAGGGGGGAGCCTAGCTGTGGTAAAAGTTATAGACAGGGGGGCACGATATGTTGGCAAGGTGCTGCAGGAATATAGCATGTCCTGCTGTTACTAGTATGTACTTCCTGTACGAATGTAGCAAGAAGTAAGAGCCACATTCACATACTTAACACAACGCTAAAGTGGGCATTGGCCTCAAGGCAATTTATACATATCTTAGATGTGTGAGTTAAATTCTACTATTTTTATAGTATAATTTAAAAGTATTATTACTTATCCCAATTTCCCGTTTTCCCGTAAGTGCGACATTAAGATTGTCCTTTACTATTTAAGCCTCAGTTGTTCAAGACACCAGCTAAGAAAATAATGTAAATGCTTTTGTCCCAAAGAAGTGGTTGGCTAATTAATCTCCTCTCAACACTTACTGTGTACAATAAGTGCCGGCGTGACCCAGGATTCAGGAGTAATTCATGTAATTTGTGATGTATTAAACACACTTTTACAGTTTTAACACTTTCTATATGTGGTCCATCTTTGACAGTCATTGCATATTGACCATGTGGTGGCTGGCGGAAAAATGAGTAGGATGAGATTCATAAAGGACATGAGGAGCTGACTGTGGGAACTAAAGAAGATGCATGGTCCCTTGGGATTCAGCCAGCTGGACAGGGTAGGAACCGGTTTAGCCTGTAGCTCTCATCTTCCTTCTTAGCAACCCAACATGTAAACACTACAATAGTCAAGGTTTTAAAGAAAATCCATTGTAGTCCATTGTTTTTTTTTTATCCTTTTGCATTATGTGGGAGCAGATATAAACAGGACTGCACCTGACGTTTTGCTTTTACTTTTCCCTTTACAAGGAAAACCAACACTTCATTTCATTGTGCATGTGCACGACGACAACTGACTTTGACCAACCCAAGACCACCTATAGGCAAATCATCACAATACAAGGGACCATTCTTACTGTTCTGAACCACTCTTTCTATAGCACAGTGTTCCCCAACCCAGTCCTCTGGCATCTACAGACGGTCCACGTTTTTGCTCCCTCCCAGGTCCCTGCCGGAAAGCCCACATTTTTGCTCCCTCCCAGCTCTCTGCCGTACAGTCCACATGGGAGCGAGCAAAAATGTGGACTGTCGGTGTATCCCCAAGGACCGGATTGGGAAACATTATATAGCAGATAAGACCAGAATATCTCCTATCCAACATCCTCACAAAACATATTTGAACTGCAGAATTATTTTTCAAATGTATTACTTTTCACAAGCTCTACTCAAGTAGAAGGACAAATGGTCTTGATGAAGACCCGTGAAATTCAACAGGAGGCAAATATCTAGTATTTTGGCAAAAAGCGATGCTCCACATTTACAAGCCAAAGCTGGTAAGGGATCACAAGAAAAACAGGACTCAAAGCATATATTTAAATTGTCACTGGTTATTGATCTGAGAGGGTAACTTGGTGAAAAACAAATTATTTGGTAAGCTAGATTGTGTTTTTAGAATAGAATTAATTCCTATAGACAGTAGTAAGCATGTTTAACTGTTATATTGGTGAATTCAATGGTAAGACATTACTTGAGGGGACACAAATAATGTAATATGATGATATTATTTATGTATTAATTAACCACAAATTAAGTGTTAGTTACAAACTGATCTCATGTTTGTTCATCATTAATGAATTGTCACATCTTTTATCTCAAGCAATTACTATATCTGTCTCTATATCTGTTAATTCTGTAAACCTTTATGAACTACCGAAGGAACAAGTCATGAATAACACAATTAGTAAAGTGTTAAGTAAAGTGTTCCCAGTTTAACTGTCTATAGAAAGTCTCTAAACATGATAAATGGCAATTTCTATTTCCCATAATTTGAATTTTGCTGAAAGGTTTTTAAGATCTAGCAACGTTGTAAGGAAAAATATGTCTAAACCAAGCCTTTCATATGTTATTTTTTCCTAACTTTATTGAGCTGCAATTTAATGGGGAATTCAGCTAATTAGTGCAACATAACCATGTACTGCAGAAGAGGTTATGGCCTTGATCAAATCAAGCTAACCACGTGTCTCTTGTGCAGTTGACTGCTAGTTTGAGCTCTGTTGCCTCCATGGTCCCTTCCAAGTCATAACATTAGCGAATAATCCCAAATGCCTTCTAATCACAGACTTAGTGTTTGCAGAGAATAATATTTATTTGTGTGGTTTAAAACAAAATAAAAACAACTGAAATTATAGTGCAAAGCTGCTGCCCTTCAAAAGTGATGTTTATTGACGGATATATATATAAAATATATACATTTTAAGTCTGTGAAGCAGCACTGCAGCATGTTAGACCTGCAGTGAAGCAGCACTGCAGCATGTTAGACCTGCAGTGAAGCAGCACTGCAGCATGTTAGACCTGCAGTGAAGCAGCACCCACCCAGCCAATCGCCTACAGCTCCACACTATGGCAGTCCTTAATTTGGACTCTGCTGAAGTTCCATAAATTCCATAAATTGATAAAGGAAATAGAGCAGCATTTTTCCATGCTGAGCGAATGTGCTATTTATGTGTCTCAAGGATTAACCCAATGCTTCAGTAATTCTGTGCAGAATTTATTGAGCTGGAGTAAATCTAATAAAATATGATATGACCAAGTTGTTCAGCATAGGCAAATAAAGTTACATGCCTGTAAGCACTTGTGTTTCTGTTCATGTGGTAATAAAAATAGCTACTGTAATGACTGAATAATATCCATCCATCCATCCATCCATCCATTTTCTATACCCAATGTTCTTTCTATACCCTATGTTCTATGCAGGGATCAAAGTTGTCCAGAGCCTATCCTGGAATTCAAGGCAGGGAATAACCCAGAATAGGACCCCAACCCATCACAGGACTAAGCAATACAGCTGAAGGAAAATATATATTTGACCATTGGAGAGGGGAAGCACTGATCTGACGTCAGCAACATCAAATCTGTTCATTGACATTGACAAAAGCAAGGCTTCCCTTATAAATGAAGTTCAATATAGGGTCTCACAAACCAGCTTTAATCAACAGAGGGACATACAGACATGTCTGCTCATCGAAAAAAAATCAGGGCAAATTGTGTGTTCAGACAAGTTATAAGATATTTAGAAGAACCAGATTGCTGAATAGTGGGTTGATATTTATTTTGACTTTATTTTCTCTCAATATCATGTAAAGCACTTTGGGGCGACTCTTGTGAAAGGTGCTATATAAAAATAAATTGTATCGTATTGTATGGTATTGTATTTTACACGCAATATTTACAAGTAACTGGAAGCCAAAAGTCACTGCTACTATGTCTATAGTAATGGGGACTGAGTAACATAGATATTAGGGCCAATATGGCACAAATAGCATAGTCTGGTAGTCTCGTCTGGCAAGCATTATTTTACACAATGCAACATCAGTTGAGTATAAATAGTCATAGTCACAGAGTACTCAGCTGATTGGCTGAAACAAAATCTTGGTCTGGATTTTTACTTTTTGGATCTGAACTATCCACCTGTGCCGTAGCAGGAAACCACAGATCTACATACAGGATACATTTCATTTGGTTTGAAAACAATCTTGAGAGTTATGCTGTTCATCAATCTGTCTTTTAAATGCTTATGCAACACATGTTCTTGGGGCAGCATAGGACACAAAGCAGGGGAATGACCTTGGATGGGATGCCAATCCACAGGGATTCACAAACACAGTCTCATATTATGGGCAATTTAGAGATGCAGAGCATACAAACTCCGGTGCCAGATATGCTTCTGCTTCCTCACTTAGGGGAACATATCCTGAAATGAGCAAGCTGTGTTTTCATACACTAATTAAATAGAGACAAATAATTGTCATGTAATGGCAGCGGTGTTTCAAACACTTGAAATGCTAAAAGAAGTTGACTCGAGCGCAATGCAGCTTAAAAAGGCTCCGCTGTGCCCTGCTTTATGTTTCGGCTAGTGTGTCAAGGTGCTGAGAGAGCCCTGACAGGGGTTAAACACCAGCGTGCCCTGGATAGAGTGCGAGGAGATGGCAAAAGCACCCGTCCGCTCAAGACAAGGTTGGCTTTGCCAAGAAACAGCTTCACTTTGAAAGCAGAGCAAAACCACCTGAATTACATGTATACCAAGACCCAGACTGTTTGTGGCATGAACTGAGATTGTTTACACTTGGTTTTAAAATGCATCTTGGGTGATCAGATCACAAGTGGATGGCTCAGACACATCTTCATTTACATCTGTGTCAATCATGCGTTTCCAACGTGTCCAGCTCACCACTTGTGTTCAGGTTTAGTGCCTACAGTGATCCCTCGCTATATCTCGCTTTGACATTCGCGGTTTCACTGTATCGCGGATTTTATATGCAAGCATATCTAAATATATATCGCAGATTTTTCACTGGTTCATGGATTTCTACGGACGATGGGTCTTTTTATTTCTGGTACATGCTGCCTCAGTTGGTTTGCCCTGTTGATTTCACTGACGGAAATCAGCTGAGAATGCAAACATTACCAGAATGCAAATGGCGCATGGCTGCAGTGTTCGTATTTTGGAAATATGATACTAATATTAAAGGAATAATCATATTATATCTAATATAACTGGGTAAGTAAGTAAAACGAGTGCATT
>JAAGVU020000043.1:11173472-11214126 GCA_011763525.2 Mormyrus iriodes | reverse complement strand
TATCTAAGAGAATATAAAGGGTTTATAAGGGCTTAAAATATACAAAAATAACCATATAAACATGGTTTTTACTTCGCAGATTTTCACCTTTCACGGCGGGTTTTGGAACACAACCCCTGCGATAGACGAGGGATCACTGTATGTCAATCCGACTAGAAGATCAAATGGCCCTGCACACAGTAATAGTGACGTCATTGTCGGGGATGCACTAAGACGTATTAGCGTTCATACTACAAAAGATATGTGGACAGATGCATCCCAGACCACCTTGGAAAGTGACTTGAGTGACTGGATCACAATGTATCTTGGTGGGCGTTTACACTTGTATTTAGCACTGTCCACTTCTGGTCTGATCACCAAAGATCCATTTTATAAAAAAGTGTAAACACCTTTAGGTCAGCTGTTCAAACCCAGGTGTGAGGTTTCTTCAGCCAATCAGTCCTCCAATTAGTAATCTAATTAGGGAGCTGCAGAAAAAACCTGCATACATAACAGCCCTTGCTGGATAAAACTGGCCAATCCTACCTTATATGGCCCTAACTAATCGCATTTGAGGACATGTCATAAAGGTGAGTGCTTCCGTCTTCTTAACAAGGCGATTCATCCTTACTGACTCAGATTAGTCCTTTACTCAAAGTGTTTTTTGTACTCTACCTATGGCAACGGTAACAGTAAAATCCTACAGTTTTCTCAAACCGTGACAGGAGTAAGGAAGCACGTAATACGAAATGAGGGCAGTACTGTGGCGCTAGTGGTTAGCACTCTCACCTCACACTTCTGGGACGAAGATTCAAGTCTCCGCCAGGATTCTAAGTGTGTGGAGCTTGCATGTTCTCCACGTGTTACCACGAGGTTTCCCCCCACAGTCCAAAAACATGCTGTTGCCTGTAGATGTACATAGATGTGTGAGTGAATGGTATGTGAGTGCGTTCTGTGATGGGTTGGCGCCCCATCCTGGGTTGTTTCCTGCCTTGCACCCATAGCCTCTGGGATAGGCTCCGAACCCCCCACAACCCTAAATAGGACAAGCGCTTGCAGAAGATAGATGGATGGATAACATCCAATGTGCCCAGCTTGTCAGATGTTTTAAAAAGAGGTCACTGTCCAAGACCTGCAGGAACCCAATGTTCAGTCTGTGGTGCTGTGAGTTTGCAGGCGGCCTGATGCTGTCAGCAGATGGATTAAAACAGCCTGAAGAAAAGGACTTTGCAGCAGCCAGTGCTGGATTATGTCGGCTTGACTTCCAGCTATTATACAATAAGCCATCTATCAAAGTAAGTTCCATGCAACATATTTTAACTTTATTAGCTATAATACTGTAGCTAAAATAGGGCAGTACACCTTGTAGCGGTTAAGGTAACTGATTCCTAGCCGATCGTTTTCCAAGGTGAGATATCATGCTGTATAAGTAAGTATGAGTATATTTCTTGTGAATAACACCAGTGCCAATAAAAAAGTACCATTTTGTACAGTTGAGGGTACAACTACTTGTCACGGGCTGTACCCTCAAGGGTCTGCCAACAGCACCCTAGCTGTAGGAAAATGGTGCTTTTAGTCTAATTTTAGGTACAGAAATGGCCACCAAGGAACATTTTTATACCATTCGGAGCACTTTCATGTTGTTTGTACCTGTTTGTCCACCAGGCATGTGCAGGGGATGGGGGGCAGTTGAAGGTGCCCAAGCCCCTGCCCCTTTTGCCCCACTGAAGTGTCCCCCATTTTGAAACCAGCTCCCACCCCCCCAATTCGAGCACCTGCACAGCACTGAAGACTACATAGAACATACAGGTACTAAATCCACAAAGGATGCAACCCTCCTCCCAGTCAGAATAGCTGGGACATTGGCTAGGATTATCATCTGTACATATTTCTGCAAGCAAGGTTAAGTTCCATAACAGAAAGCAAAGTGACAGGAAATATGACTGATGAGCCAGAGCCTGAATTCTCTGAAAGTGAACGGCTGCACAGCTCCTCACATCAGCACACCGCCCCCAACTCATTTTTCCCTTTTACGTCCCTTTGAGGTCACTGAATGATGAGTGTTTGAAGAGGCATACTTTCCCTTTGGCATTCTCTCCATGGGGGATTATAGCGATCATTTACTTTTCACCTTTTGGCTTACAAACATTAGATCCTCGCCATGATACTCCAAGAGAAGATCAGATGGAACCTTAACTCAGCTGTCAAGCTAAATGGAGTAGAGTTGGAACACTCATCCTTTATGTTGTTAACCTCCTAGGCTTGTATCTGTACAATGAAAACAAAAAACTGTATTGTAGAAATTTTCTGTACGAATAAAATATATCACAAAACACTTTTTTAAGTGTAATTTTAAAAGATCATATTAACCCATTTAAAATATACCCCTCTTGAATGACCTGCATTATTTTCTAAAGCAATTTTCATCTTCACGTCATTCACAGTGAAATAATGGACAGTGAAGTGATGCTTCTAAAACAGTGGGCCACCAACGCAAACTGGTTCCATCATAAGCAGGACCAGCACCACTCTGAAGCCGCATGCTTTCTCCCACTTGAAGATAAGGATATTTACATTTGGCAGCCAAGAACTGAAAGGAACAGCAGAAGAGCCTGCTCCACAAAGGTTCAGTGTAAAGATCTGGCCTCATTCAACCCTACCCCCTGACAACAATGGTTTGTATATCACCAGGACCTTCCTGGGGGCATTCCTGATGTGCACGAACGCTGAAATTTTTTATCTGATTTTTATTATAAAATCTAAAGGTGAATCGTGGCAAAGCTAAATATCACAGCAAGCAGTGCAATAACTTGGCAATGAGCACTGGTGGGAGCTGCTTGTACCGCACTCAACTGAATGAAAATCAGTAGTCAGTATCTCTCTAATTCACTTGTCGTACACAGAGTACTTCCTTCTTTACACTACCTTGCCCCATAACTTCTGCTTTTATCCAAAGCTTTCACTTTCTACCCGTTTAGATGGACAAATAATTCTTAGTATCGTAGATATTATCGTGCGGCATATTGCTAGCCCGGAAACTGATTTTCAAAACTCAAAGATGACTACAGAATATGCATCATCGCGCCATCAAAGAGTTGAAAAATCGTAAGTCAAGTTATGGTAAAGTGAGGGGCATCTATATTGTTTCAATAGTGTTCAATATCTAAAGCATATTTATGTAAAGATCTGGATACCTTCCCAATACCTCAAGAAAAGATTGAGATATTATTGTGATTGCAAAGTGATAATCACCAACCAGTCTTAGGTGGGGGGATTAGCAAGAATGGGGGGGAGCAAACCAGGAAGAAAACAAGGCCCAAATATCATCTCTCAGATATTGCAGATTTTTTTTATATGTAGGGTACTGTAGCTTCAGCAGGTGGGAAAAAAACAGGCTGGAATACAGGAAGTAGACATTAGAGAACAGTCTTCGTAATAAACAATCATACTAATTATTGTATACTTTATAAAAAACTGCTTTTAACCATTTCCCTTTAAAATTGGTTACATTTCAGCATAACACACCATTGCAATGAGTCTTACAGAGTGATTTTTACTAATTACAATCGGTGCCGGTCACTCTTAAAATCATTTAATAATAATAAACTGAATACATAAGCACTATTACAACATGCTTGTGACATTTCAAATATAAAAAGGAAAACCAATAAAATAAGACAGTATATGGAATTTCACTGAAATTACAAAGCGATGTGGCAATATGAGCTTTTCGTAATGTTGTACTAGAATGGTCAGTCATATTCTTATAGTGAAATGCTGTACAATTTCATTTCTTTAGTCCCCCATACCATTTTCGTTTTATTGTTGTTGTTTTCGTTTAGCTCTTTTGTTGCCTAATCCTAATTGTACTATATAATGTATACTTCACTTTCGTCTGGTAGTCTCACATGAGTTAGTCACTTGTTACATAGAACATAAAGAGAACTGGGGATGTAATCAAAAGGATGAAAATTCTTACATTTGTTGAGCAAGACGATGTTGCCATAGCAATGTTTTAAGAAAGATCTGCCAAGAACATGGTCAAGTTTACGTTTCTTCAAGTCAAGGCAAATCCAGCTTTAATTTCCTTTCAAAATATGCAGGCATACAATAAAACGAAAAAGTGTTAGTTTGAGACACAGACAAACATGTCTATGGCAAGACTCATCTGTGTCCTCAATAAATTGTTTTGATTTAAAAAATACTATGTATTCTACATTTTAAGTACTGTATCTGTAGTAAAGAATGGATTTTGCATCAAAATTTGCTGTGTTGATGCCTGATCCATATGATCTTATCTGGAAAATGTTACATAACTGTGCGTCTTACATTTTGCTCTGCTATAGCTGTTGTCAAATTATTCTGCTTACTCTCTTTTTAGGCATTGTTTTGTACCCTTTCTTATCTACGTTTATCAAGAATATCTTATTCCTATTTGTGTGTGCGCACGGGTTGAGGGATTACCCCATTCCCTCCAAAAATTACATCTTTTTCTAGGTTACAGCTATTGCAAAAACTGAAAACTAAATGCAAGACCTTATAATATTGACTAAAAAATCCTTTCAAGTGTAACCACTGTTTCAAGCTAAAACAGCCACAAGTAAAACGACTGGAAAGCCTAAATGTTCCTGGGCAGTAGTTCAGTACTACATGAAAGATTGATGTTTGACTTCTAATTTTAAAAGCTTTCATGTCAATCATGAGTAAAAATGGATTATAAATGCCTTCATTCATTATATAAATGAAGAATTTCATTATTTCATCATATAAATGTAGAATTTTACCTTATACCAGATATTCTTATTAAGGGCTTCAGCCAAGGAAACAGTTCAAGTCATCAGATTGAAATGTTAAATTCTGCTAGTATATTTTAATAATTATTTTAAAAACATGGATGGCGAATGCAGAATTACTACCCTGTCCGACCTCTACCTCACCCGCCCCCCCACCTTCCTCAAAAATATAAACAGTGGATCTGCTGTGTAGAAGGAAATTACCTCCCAGAGCTACTGGCTCACCTCCAGCCCAAAGCCATCAATCTTTTCTCCTGGTACGCATGGATAGGATTGAGTACGAGTGACTGTTTGAGGGAGGGAGATTGAGAGCAACGGGGGGTGGGCCGTGGTTGGCGGGCGGGCATGTAAAGGAACAGATATAGCCTAGGAGACTTTCACAGAACAGTCTTTCATGAGTTTGGAAACCTGCAGGTGAAATCAAAAAAATCCTACCAGCCTTGTGGTACAAAGGGAATTTGCTGTTTGCCACATTTTCACCACATTTTCAGAAAAGACAACCACCCGTTTTTCACGTGTCATCAAATTGGGGTGGGCAGTGATGGGTTGGGGGGGGCAGCATCTAAAATGCATCTAAAGCATCTAAAATGGAAGAGCAAGCAACACGTTACAGACAGCTGTTTCCAGAGGCACTGAGGAGGACGCCAGCCTGCCAGTCTCGAGGTGAAAAGCAAGACTAAACGGTAAGGAAGACGAACTTAAACCGTTGCATGAAAAAGAGGCTGCTCGACCCTTTTTACGCTACATGCAAAAAAGCTGTAAAAAATTTCCAACATCAATGCTCATTATTGACTGAAGTCATGTATCCATAAAACACAGTAGTACTGATTATTTTATGAGAAAATGGGCTACGCTGCCTCTCACAAAATTGTTCTCAGTAGATGGAAAAACTTTTAAACTGAGGAAAGTAACATTGTTTTGGGATCTTTGAAACACCCACATCCAGAAATATTAAAGGTATATATATATAGAAACATTTGTCAATTCTGTGAAATCCTGTTTTTTAATATAAAAGTCACTGACTTTGATTGAATTTTAGCTGGAAAAAAAAGAAAAAATATGATAAACTACAATATGAAATTCAAGTATAAATCATTTGGCAGTAAATTTGTGGTTATAGTTAGAAAAATGTACATTTAAGTCCCCAAAATGACTCGTGATACAGTACAGGAAATTTTGTCATAGCCAATGTGCCGTTAAATTTTAAAAATGAGAGAATTTTATGTTTTTCTGGGGGGTGAGGGGGTTAAATTTAGATTTAAATTGCTATTACTTAACTGCCGGGAAAACGGGGGGGTAATAAATTGAAACATAATATTTATATGACACTGATGCATTATTAAAAACTATATCAGTTTAAACAGAAATACAAAATAAAATGTAAACAATTAAAATTATCTTAAAAAATTCCCTTTGAATTACATTTTTAAATATTTTCTATAGTGGTACTGGCTAATTGTGTACCTAAACATTAAGAATTTGGTTTTGAAAAAAAAAACTTTTGTAAAAATTCTATGAGAATTAACTCTCATTTCACATCAACATATAACTTAAATAACTTAAAACTTATACATTTAGAAAATTAAATGGAATGTTTGCAGTGCTTGTATGAGTATATAAGATGAAAGAAAAGCTAAAGCCATCATTTCCACTTATATGCTGTACAAACTTATGAGTAATGTGACGTATAAACTGTCCTGTGTACTCTTTCACATTCCTGAAAATGTACAGTGCCAATGACAATGAAAACTGCATGATATACACCACGTTTCTTAAGCTCTAATCTTCTGTGTCCAGCAGGCAATCAGAGGGCTGTCTTAGGTTGCCGTTGAAGACCACTACACACATCTTGTGTATGAGCATCAGAGTGAAGGAACGCAGCTGAAATTAAGCAGGCAACGATCCCCTGCACTCTAACTCATACTGTAATAACAATAAGGGGACTGCATTTTGGACACAGGTCTGCTTCAGTTTATAACGAGAGGTGAAGACTTAGGTGAGACCTGCGAACGTCTTGCTGTGTCCCACTTGCTCCATGGGACCGTGTGACCATGCCAGCCTTTCCCCTGAACAAACCTGGCACAGCCTGGACCAGCACGCTAACCAACCACAGTGGCACATCACAGCAGGGCCATGTAACCCTACTTCTGGATACAGTTCAGGGCTACTGGGGTTAACACCACCAGCAGAGACAATGGACTGTAACAATGCAAGCGATGGCGGTTTGGGAGGTAAGGAGCTGTGCTGGCCATCGCTGCTCACAATCCTGTTCATCATCCCTACCATCGGCGGCAACATCCTGGTCATCTTGGCTGTCTCACTGGAGAGAAAGCTGCAGAATGCAACCAACTGTTTCCTGCAGTCCCTGGCAGTGGCGGACCTTCTGGTTGGCCTGTTAGTGATGCCCATCGCTCTTGTTGACATGCTCTACAGTAAGTACATCCTGTTCCATCCCGCTCACTCAATGGATGCTTCATGACAAAACTAACTCAATGCACTCAGAGTGATGGACACACCTTAAGCATGAAGCATTAGGCATTCACCCTATTAAATGGCATCACGCTCTCTCACAGAGCACATCATTCATTTCACTGCAATTATTAGAACTGATCCTGTCCTGAATACATCCAAAGTCAGGTTTTATTGACCAACATTCTTTATGCTGTTTTGTAATACTTAAACCTGTTAGGACCAACACACACATGCTGCAGCTCGCCTGCTACTAGGTGATGTAGCTCAGCCTTTCAACCAAGGAATTTGTATAAGTAAATAAACACAGAGGTGTTTTTCTGCTTTACACAGCAGTGTCTTCCTGATGAAATGTATTGGGTTACAAGAAAAAAACAAAAGCTATATATTATATATGGCTAAATGCTGAGAGCTCCAATTAGCATGTATAAAAGTGGATTTATGGTCAGCTGTCTTCACAGCATATATGCATACATTTGCATCAATGGTAGCTAAAAAATATTGAGGAGATGAGAAGATAATGCATTTTACAATATTACAAGTGACTTTCTCCAAACAAAAGGGAAGCATGTTTTTAAAAGACAATAAAATTTTAGTAATGACATTTTAAAGTTACTTGCTTTATAATTTAATCTCAAAACAGAGGAATTACTGCCTCTTCTACCCCTAATGGACCAGGCCCCTCTGATTTGCAAACATTTATTTATTTAGCAAACACTTTCATCCAAAGCAACATACATTTCAGAAAGTAGAGTCAGACAGTTCCTGGAGCAATCGGGGTTAAGGGCCTTGTTCAGGGGCCCGACAGTGAAGTCACTCTGGTGACCATGAGATTACTGTAGACGAATCTGCCACTTTGAATTCTATTATTGTCAGGATACAATTTTCAAATTTCTATGACATCACACTAACAAATGAAGGACCACCCTCATCAGTAACATTTTCTGCATTAGAAACCATAATAACAGCAGAAATCTTACCTTATCTTAATTTGCAATGCACAAGTACAAAAGGCACAGAACAAGCATGTCTTTATCGTTACAGCCATCAGCCTGGCCAGTTTAACACAAATCATTTTTCATGATGTGCGCTATGACAGTACTGTTAGCATACCTGCAGATCCTATATATTTGAAAAAATGTCTATGAGGTGAGTGTGGGTGTGCATGGGGCAGCTGACAAGTGGAGGGTGTCAGATTTTATGCTGTCTTTATGATGCTATGCAAGATAAGGAGATGATTAACATCTCTCGTGCTGAGGCAAAACGCCAGTCCTATTACATTGAAAACTCACTGAATAACAAGGATATATCATAAGGACAAACAAAAACCCTTCATGAAAGAGCAAGTAAAGATGACAGTCCGGCATATTATGGTATCATTCTAAAGCAAATTCACGGTGTTGTCTCTCAAAATCCAGGCAGATAGGATTTAAATCACGCCTTATTTACTTTGACAAGTTGCTTGCCTTTTACATCTACCAGTGTTTCTGGTTTTCCATTTCTAGGGCGACCAGATAATCCATGTCAGAGAGGGGAGGACATTTCGAGCTACTTCAGGTTTTACAAGCTACTTTAAAACTGAAAGGCTCCTGTGCTTGACCAAATAGTTCATTTCTTCTTGTCCTTTTACTGGTTTGTTTCCTTGATTGAAAGACTCATCCAGTTGTTTCACATTAACATTAGTGACAGATGATTATAGGAGACCGACCAATCAGCACAGAGCAAAAATTCAGTGCTAAAGTGAAATCCAGGTCCTTTTCATTGAAACAGTAGTTTACAAATCCTGTCCTATCTCAAAGTATCTTCCCTGATTATTTGGTCACTCTATTCATCATTTTTTGCTTTGTGAGCTGGGGTGTAATTTCTATAGCCGAAATAAATATAAATTTTTAAAATCTTAATTACTGTCATACATCAGCTGAATTACACCTGCAGTGTAGGTTTTCTGAGAAGGTTGTGTTGCAAAGTTTGTGTGCCTGTTGGAGCACAGTGTGTTCTCATGCTGGGAAGATGGAATGCCACCATCTTCATCAAAACTAGTCACCAGATCCCTGACACATGTTAGCATCACTACCAGGCTCAACATTTTTGGTGATGATGACATAAAGGGACAAGCAAGGTCTGTAACAACAGACTACAATCAAAAGCTCTTCAGCCTGGGCTCACAGGGCAGTGAAAGTGGATGAATGTATACCCTTGTGCAAATTAATTGATTCAAGTTGTCACACAGACATGCATGTAGTGGCCTGGGACCAGCTGGTTTGCACAGCCAACAGGGAAGAGAGTATGCTGAATGGATGGACAGAGGAGGCACTGTGCCCACAGACCGGCAGGCCCAGAGCTGGGTGGTATGACTGTGCTTAAGCCATCCATGTATGCTTCAAGTGAATGGTCTGGAGGTCAGGTGTCTCCCCATGTTGTCATGGAGTTTCCTCCGGGTTCTCTGGTTTCCTCCCCCAGACAATCCAAAAATATGTTAAAGTTAATTGGAATTGCCAAATTCCCCATAGGCATGAATGGTGTGTGTGTCTTGTGATGGATTGACGGCCCATCCTTGGTCATTCCCATACAATTTCTATCAATCCATCAGGTCCTAAATCCAGACCCAAGGCCATAAGTATGAATTAATATGACTGCGATGTCCGGCTTAGCTGTCTGTTTATAGATGTGACAACTTGTTGCAATTCATTTGTACAAGGGTGTATAGAAAAACTGCCATGATGATTTACAGGTGTGGGATGAGCAGATGGCATTACATTAGTACTACAATGATCACGCTTTACATCACTGATGTTTTTCATGTATGGACAGAGTAAAGAACAGGTACCATTCAATAAAATTAAGAACTTTTCTTAATAAACAACCAGGTAGGGGGGCATTCTGAGCCACTAATCAGTTAGGTTACTGTAAATATTCTTTACCAGAGCAGGACCCCCACCCCTCTGTCTCTGTCTCTTCTTCAGATTACATCTGGCCACTGCCAATGCTCCTTTGCCCCATCTGGATCTTCCTGGACGTACTTTTCTCCACAGCCTCCATCATGCATATGTGCGCCATCTCCTTGGATCGCTACATTGCCATCAAGAGGCCCATCCAACACAACCAGTACAAATCCAGAACCAAGGTTATGCTCAAGATCGCCATCGTGTGGCTAATTTCTGGGAGTGAGTCTGCATTCCTTTTTATGAAGAGTATAAGTCAATGAAGGGGAAATTCACACAATTGTTCTCTAGCTTTAAATGCAACGGATTAAGCAAACATACGCAATAAGGAAGCTCCAGTAGTAGGAGAAAATATGGAAGTATGACAGACAATGCAGAATGCAATCAAATGCATGTCATCTATTTTAGAGGCAGACATTATTAAATGTTCTTTTCTATGGCCAGATTCCATAAGCTGTAAGATTCCAGCAGTTGGCTGTATTGTATAGGAGTAACATCAATGATAGCACCATCATTGTTTGGTTCATTGACCTGAAATAAGGGGCAGTGTGTGGCTCAGCAGGCTAATCCCCTGTACTCAGAAGGTCACCGGTTTGAGCCCAGCATTGGCAGAAGAGTCACATGTCTGTGGGTCCTTAAGCAAGGCCCTTAATCCCCAGCTCCCCAGGTGCTACAAGGTGGTTGACCCCACTGTGACCCCAAGCTTGATCTCACCTGCATATGTCTCAAGCAGAGCATGATGGGGTAAAGCAAATTTCCCCACAGGGATTAATAAAATACTACTATCACTATAAAGTTATTAATTGAAATACAGTAGTTTAAAACAAGTGTAAAATATACATTTAGTCCGCATCTTACGTGGTTTTTGATAATGTGGTTTTGAACGATTGTGGTTCAAAAATACCAAAAAGTACTGCACTGCACTGTGCATGTACAATGTACAATGTTTTTCCTTAAGCAATACATTGTAACAATTGTTTTTACATTAAATTTACATTGTATAGGTACAATTCTGTAATCAAGGCATGATTTAAAGTACAAGATACGTTGGGAATAGATGTATATGCAAAGTACACAGGCAATTTTATACAACAGTCTTGAACGTACGCGGTTTTGGAGTATTGCGGTGGGTTGTGGAACCAGTTGACCGCGTAAGATGCGAAAGCACTGTATTTTGCAGATGCTTTTGTTCAAAGCAATGTAGAAGCAAAGCAAATAGCACATTGCACACATTCATGCTTTCAAGGAGTCATCTAGGCATAAGTGCAGCTAGGCTGAACTTCTAATAAATGCCCAGTTACAAGTGTACAAGCAGTATTGGAGCAGGAGCTACATAACACCTTCTAGCAAAGCAAGAACCTAATAAGAACATAAGAACATAAGAAATTTACAAATGAGTGGAGGCCATTCGGCCCATCAAGCTCGTTTGGGGAGAACTTAACTAATAACTCAGAGTTGTTAAAATCTTATCTAGCTCTAATAAGGCTATTCAAGGGACAGAAGTCCTATAAGGCTATTCAAGGGACAAAATAAGAACATTCAAAGCATAAACAGGCATCCAGGGAAAAAGTGCTGTGGTTGAGGTAGAAGAAAAAAATGAAAATAATATAGGTAGCAGAAACACTGATAATGTTTGAGCCACAACTGTAAGCAGATGGTACAGCAGCTTAGTATTTTACAAATACAATGACTTATGAAATTATTTAAATATAATGATTTAAACAATAGTTCTGGCTTTCTGTGTAGTCATTTAGAGTTTCCATGGTTTTGCTAAACGAGCTGGCCCTCCTTTCTCTAGATAGCACTAATATAACGACACATTGACATAATTAACTGTACTCTGCTTTTTCACAGGTATTTCAATTTACATTCCCATCGAAGGCCTGACAAACAACAATATGACTCTTTCCAGCAATTGTACATGCGAGTTGACAAAAGGGGATTTCATCCGGTACGGCTCCTTGGTGGCCTTCTTCATCCCTTTGATCATCATGATGATCACCTACGTGCTAACTATTCGGGTGTTGCAGAAGAAGGTCTACCTGCTTAGGTTCACAGCCTCCCAGAATTTTCGCAGGTCTTCTAGCCCTACAGTCCTCCAAAAGGTGCCAGCCACAGGCTTCTCCACAGAAGGGATGACAATGCTGGAGGGTTCAACTAGCCCAGTTGCAAACAAGGAGATGCATTTCTGCAGGATGTCCACCAGGGGCTGGAAGTGCATGTTGAACCTGAGCAATGAGCAGCGCGCCTCCAAAGTCCTAGGCATAGTCTTCTTGTTCTTTGTGGTTATGTGGTGCCCATTCTTCATCACTAATGTCATCTCAGCTGACGTCAAGGAGAAACTGACTGCAAAGCTCCTGAGAATCTTCGTCTGGGTGGGCTATGTCTCTTCTGGCATCAACCCGTTGGTGTACACGCTCTTCAACAAGACCTTCCGTATAGCCTTCAGTCGCTACATAACCTGCAACTATAGCAGAATGAGGACTTCTGTGCACACTGCCAGGAATGACACAGGGCTTACAGGGCACCAGGGCTCATTCCACCTGTGCCGTCCAACCATGCAGTCCTCTACCACCCATCTGTTAGACCAGAGTGAGCTTCCACAGTGAGGAGGAGGGCAGGAAACAAGAAGATCATGTAGAGACCACCAGAGCATCATGGAAAAACTACAGCTGAGTGTCCATCAGAGCACATCGGGGGTGTTTCTCAATACCAAGAACACAATGATCGTACTCTAGGTTTTGGCAATTCCGGTCTTGCTAACTAACCTCCTAAGAACAAACTTGGGGTACAATGAATCAGTCTCGACATGCAGAGATTTTTACCGTCCTTTGAACTTTTGTTCTTACTATTAGAACTGATCTTTGGCAAATGAAGATGACAAAACTGGTACACAATAACACAAGTATGGTCAAGTACATATAAGGAGAAACACCCCATATGATGACTGGTGTGCTGTATGATTTAAAACCATACTGTATTCTGAGCATGCTCAATACAGCTTTGAAACATGGATGGATTCAACATGATATAGGAAGAGAGTAAAACTATATTCTATATGGATAATTTTTATTTTTCGGATCTGACCACACAGTTGCATAAGAAAGACACCAACAGCCAATGGGAAAGATCTTTTACTGCACTTGTGCAACCCCCAAATACTTGGAGGTTTAATGGTGATGCAAATACCATTGAGATTAATGGATTGTTGGAGAACCATGGAGAATTTACTACGTATTTTCAGTTGTCGCAGAGAGAGGCCTCATTTCCATAGTTCTTGCGTAACGCAAATCAAAGCAAACTGTGAAAATATAAACTGTTACTGTCGTGGGGGTGTTTTGCAGAGTCCAGTGGAATTTTAATGCAAAATGCATGGACTAATATCAATGCCAGGTTTAAAAGCTTGAAGCGAGTGTCTGCTTTATATCCAATAACAAAGGCAGGATTCATTAAGCTACTATAGCCTCTAAATCACAAGAGATCGTTTCCAGTGGCCTTGTTAAATGGCACAGCTGTTACAGTTTGCGATTGCTTTAATAAGAAGGGTTATCTCAAAGACTTATCTTAAATTGGTCCTCAAAGTGTCAAAAAACAAACCATTCTGCCCCTGGCATGGAAAGACCTTACATTTTTACACTGCATATGCTGTGTCTGCTTATAAATCCTACTGATGGAAATCTTTCCATACTCCTGTTTGTGTCTCTCATGTTCAGTTCAGGATTATTGTACTTAGTATGAAATGCACACTTGCATGCCTCCTGTGGACTGTCAGGTAATAATAGTACAATAAAGAACAATGAGTACCAGTGCCAGGCAATTAGGAGAACCAGGAGCAGTAATGCAGGTATTAGCCCAACACAAATGCATACAAATTACACAAAAAATTGGGCAACACTTTACTTGAAGCTGTCTTCTATACGGAAATGTAAATACCTTCATAATGCATTAGAATGGTCAGTATAAGAATTAATAAAGCATTACAGCATCTTTCACTGACAGTCATAAGGCATTATAGTGTTGATTATTATACTTCATAAGTTCCAATGAAGATCTCATCCATAATGCACTATAGATACCTCTATAATTGATTATAATGGTGGGTATGACAGTTAAGGATGCTTTCTACTGCATTATGAAGGTATCTATAGTGCATTATAGATGAGAGCTTCATAAGGCAGTCATAATGCATGGTGAAGAAGAATGAGTCCCTCCCTTTCAGGAGGAAGATATGTTTTAGGAGTGAATGCATTTAGCTGTTCTATACGGACTCAGAGACTGACTGGTTTTGTGTCATAATTTCGTGTCAGCTGCTGCAATGCCCTGCTCACTATAACACTGCATAACCAGTTGTTGCAGGAATTTCCAGCCAGAGATCTGGTTCATATATGAGGAGAATATTTTATTGCATAATTGGCCTAAAACTAAAGTATAAGCATAAGCGTACATTCTCCAAATTGTTTGAAAAGGGCACACATGCACATCAACCAGGGTCGAAGCAGTGAGCAAAGTTAAACAATTTCTTGGGGCAGATATGGGGCCATCTGAGCAGAACGGACTACATCATCTCTAAGATGCTACAGAAAGACTTTTCTCATAGATTCAAGCCTGGCATAGCACCTGGTCTGATAACAAAGCTATTCTCCCAGACTCACAGGAAAGGGAGGACAGCTAGTCAAAACAGGGAAGGAAAGTGGCCCACTATTTCTCAGGGCCACAGCCACAAGATAGCAGAAGAAAACACAACTCGGAAAGACAATTTAGGGCACTGCACTTAAGGCCTGTAGGCCCACAACAGTGATGCATGCAAACTGTGTAATTTCTAGGCTTTCACAAATTTCCTCCGCAGTGGTGCAAATATCCTGAAGTGAAAGCACCTGGATCCGGTTCTGGTTAGGGTAGCATCTGGTACACTCTCCAGTGTTCTGCAGGAAGTTTCCGTGCCATAGTGTATCGCGTCCAATTAATAGTGCCACTCAATGACATAACTAGGCATCAGAAAAATGCTACTGAATGCCCCCCACCCCCCTCACTTCTACAAAACAAAGCTCCCATTATCCATGCTCACACACTCATGCCCCCTCTCTAGTGTCTGGGCCCCTGAAAGGCTTTCCAATTCTCCACCCTTATGGGCGGCCCTGCCAATAAAAATTGATTCCATTGGCGATCGGTAGTTGGTGAGGGTTCCCGGTGACATCTTAACCTTTCTCAGGGTTCTCAGGAAGTAAAGATATTAGTGCGTCTGCTCGATTGTTGCAGTGATGTGTGATGTCAATATAAGGCTGTCTGTGATAGTGGTGTGTTACTCCCACTAACATAAAGCTGTTGATCCCAGCACGGCACTGTTCTCCTTTGGGGTACCTATGTTAAGGATCAGGGTGGAGGAGGTCTTGTTTCCCATCTGCACATGCTGAGGTCTCCCAGTGAGAAGGTCCAAAATCCAGTTGGAAATCTTAAATCCTCAGTCCAGTAACTTGGTAACTATAAACTATAAAAGTTTAAAGTAACTTTAAACTATGGGAACTATGGACTCCCTCACAGAGAGATTAAAAGTGTAAATAAAAAACCAACAAGTTGGTGACTGCAGGCTTTCAAAATGCATCTTGAAAGTCTATCTGGACCAGGTGCTTTGAAGGTATTCATGTTTTGAATCTTTTTTTTAGGTTCTTCTGACATTTCCTTCAGAGACAATTTGTAGGATGCTATGGAGAATTATTGCTTGCAAGATAAAAACGAGACTTTTATGTTTTCTGGGTGTTGGGAGTGAAGTTGATTTGGTCATAAATATGATCATCTTTGGTCTGTAGTCTATGAGGTTGTGAATGCCCGTTCACATTCAACGAGTGTCTCAAGTGCTGGTATACACTGTCAGAGAAAAAGTACCAATTTGTACCTTTGAGGGTACAAACTTCCCACTGAGGCTGTACCCTCAAGGGTCTGCTAACTGTACCAGGGCTGTAGGCAATTGTACCATTTAAGGTACAGAAATGGCCACCGAGGAACATGGAGCATGTTCATGTTGTTTGTACCTTGGGAAACAAAACTGTACCAGGCCTTTTTTTTCTGACAGTGTACTGTGATTTTTAGTTTGTTCCGGTATTCCATTTCCACCTATTTTATTGATTTATAGCATTTGTACCTGCATTTGTTGTACTGCTTCTTGTCTCCAGAATCATGTGGCACCCTTCATAAAATCGTAGTTGTCTCTAACAATCCAGTTTCCGGTTCCCCATTTTCACAGGAATACAGTCAGTAGCACACATTCTAATAAAGTTTGTGGTGACTTTTGTATATTAATTCAGATCAATGTTTCATATTTATCTCAATCAGAGCCTAAATCAGGGCGGCACAGTAGTGCAGTGTTTAGCTCTGTTACCTCACACCTCTGGGACCAGGGTTTGAGTCTCTGCCATGGCTCCGATTGTGTTGAGTTTGCATGTTCTCCCCATGTCATTGTGGGGTTTCCTGTGGGTATTCTGTTTTCCCCCCACAGTCCAAAAACATCCTGTGGTTAATTGGAGTTATAAAATTGCCTTTAGGTGTGAATGGTGTGAGTGTGCCTTGTAATGGGTTGGTGCCCCATCCAGGGTGGTTCCCTGCCTTGCACCAGTAGCCGCCAGGATAGGCTCCCAACCCCCTGCAATCCTGAATGGGACAAGCAGTTACAGAAAATGGATGGATGGTCTGAATTCTACCTACAAACATCTTGTAAATGGAACTGTACAAAGCAGAAGTCATTCGGGTAACTTGTGCAAGATGAAGGTACTTGATTGACTTATGTGCATGCATGTGTAGGGGCCTCCACTAGTGTCCAGATACCCGTTATCCAAGACCCAAGCCTAATAAAAGCATTGTGATAATGAATTAAAATCCAATATACAGCTGGTATTGATCTGTAAGATCAATAAAGAGAAGAGTTATAGCAATAGGTGAAAGTGAGTATGGTCTTAGATAACCAACCTGTCATAGATTATGTACCACTACAAAAAAATGCTTCCTAAATTTCCGATTTTAAAAGGAAATCACGAAAGTGAAGTATCACATTGTTCTCATCTCTTTTACTGTCTTCCACCTGAAATACCAAAACAGCTCTATGGGGGATGAGGGCAATGCAGACCAGCCTGTAAATAGGCAGGATTAGCCTGGACCTCTGCTACAGGCCCATGCTGTGCAACCTGGCAAACTGGTAAAGGGAGGCAGAGACTGGGCTCCAAATTACAGCAGTCCAGTAAGGTTACATAAATACAAAGATGATTTATTGTTAAATTATCTTACAGTCCATTGATCACAGGAATATCACACGGCCTTTTTTGGTCTTAAAACAAGTCCCCTTGGTTTCTGTGCTGTCGGAGCTTTATCTAATAATGTCGCCTTGCCTGATCGGAATGTTCGTAGCGTAAGATCAAGGATGGGCTTCTATAAACACCTTTCTCTAAAAAATAGCGGGACGTGTGAGGTTATGCAGAAGCAGAATGCCGCCGTTGCTTTTTCTCTGACACACTGCGGCGACTAACGGAAACTTTGTGATACAATAACCTCTCCGAATTGCTGACAAATGGCTTAAGATGATAGTTTATGCACCATCACGGCCAAGGGGACACCTGGCTCAGCCCTCACATCCATGACAGGACTGTGACAGGAAGGGAGAATCAATTTCACTCCTACATTTCATTTGAAAATGCATAAAATATGTATATAGCCAGGATCCCTAACTTCAGGCCTGGAGGGCCAGAATCCAACACAGTTTGCAGATTTCCCCAATAAAGTCTGGCTGCAGATCCACTGTGAGCACATCCACTGAATAACAGGAAGTCCACTGTGGTGCCAGTAGCATTTTTCGGTTATTCTATACGATCGCTTAAATGAAGGTATCGCTAAGTAGGTTATGCTACTGCTTTATAATATATGTTTAACTAAATTTTTTCTGAGACGATGCTAAATATTAATAGAAAGGGTTACGATAATGAGGGTTAATAATGATAATGAGGGTTAAGATTTGATGTCTATCTTGTTCGTCACTTTTCCCTCTGAGTTCTTGACACAGTACTTTTACAGGTATCGGGATTACTGGTTTACTATTGATCGGTTGGGATTACGGTGTTCATGTGCATTTATTTTTTATACCACTTAATATGTAATGTATAATCAGTCACGTACTTGTATGTGGTAAGCTGAAATACAGCCTTGCAGCATACTTTGAGTTCATTACAATCATATGGCCATAATGTTTTTTTCCCCCCATCATATTCATGTGGCTTTGGATAAAAAAATCTTCCTTTTCAATAAATGTAATTTATGTTAACCAAAAGATGTTAACCAAATGTCAGACTCAATGTAGGCAACATAAAGGAGTCATTTTGTCGAGTTCACCATGTGCCAACTACACAGTTATGACCAGCTAAGATGTTTCTGTGACTAATGTAAGCTCACCTTGTGTAGGACAAGTGCAGCATTATGGCCGGACATCTGGACTCATACTGAAAATCCGTAAATATCTTAAAATACTGAATATTTGGATATATTATGCAACTCGTTGTCTTGTAGGAATGTTGATACCTTCCAAACACATGCGCGCGCACACACACACACACACACACACACATATATATATTTATATATGAATTTGGTTATGGGTGTGGCTGCAGCTGGAGAGAGGCTTTTAGTAGGCTACATATTCGGCAAAATTTTTATAAAAATGCCAGTTCATAAAAAATCATGAAATATATTACTGAGGAAACTGTGGTTGCTTTTACTCCTGTTTAATACTATCAAGCACATGTCACAAGGAAAAAAAACTTTTATTTATAATAATTTATATAGCACACAAATGATTAAATATAAACATGAAAAACTATAGTACAGAAAAATCCAATGATTGTATCTGACAAAATGGCCTTGAAGATGTAATGGAGAGTGGTGAGCTGGAGACTAGAGATATTGACCCTAAGGAATGAAACATAATATTTAATTTCTTTATTGTGTTGCAAATCTTACAGATAGACTTACTTCCTCAAGCATTTCCAAAGGGATGTTTTTGTCAAATTCCTCCAGCTCACTGAAAAACAACACACCACCATTTTACGTTAGAGCGTTTGTGATTCTGTATGAATGTGTTTACATGTAACATACACAAACACATTTTACCTTTCGTGATCAGTTGGTCCACAGAGATATTCCATCCTCACCTCTTCTTCTGTCAGACCAGGTACATGTGCAAGGGCACATATTACAGCCTAAATAAAGATAAAATAAAGACATAGGTTTATAGCGCATTTTGTAATGTTAATGACATACAAGCAGCTCGTCTCAGGGAAAAGAACATCCATGATGAACTTTATTTTATCTCCAGGAAAGGTTGGGCATGCATTGTGCAGGACTGAGTTGAGGTACTGGAGCAAACTACCTATTTTCTCATCATCCTCAAGATACATTGGCATCTGGTTTTTGCTTCCAGCACACCATCCCTTGAGCCACACAGATGAAACATGTTTTTCAATGATGTCCTAAAGAGAATTTGTAGAATGTTATTTCATGATTTATAACATAAGATGAAGAGGTCATCATCTGAAAAAAAACATTCATTACAAATACAAAATCATGACCAACAAAACTATTACACAACATAAAAGAAAATGAGTCTCTGCTCCTTGTTGGGTAATTATGTGGTGAAGTAGCGTTTCACTATCCTGTATCCAGGAAGCCCTGGCAAGTTCAGCCTCCCTGCTGGTCTTCGTCCAGCATTCTACATCTGAGTGAAACCTGTTTCATCGCAAAAAAAAGTGTACTTAATTCTGTAATGCATCTCAGTGTAAAACACTATGCTTCATATACATACTTTTCCTGAACACTGTTCATCAGAGTGAGGCACCACCATCTCCTGGTCTTTGACATGTCAAACTGAATATTAAAAGACAAGAACCATGCAGTCAAAATGTTTGAAAAGACACTTTTCATCGTATAGAAGACTATGCAACATTCTACAGAATTGCAAAGAATATCGTCTTAGTGCAATACTTGGAGCAGTAAAGTAGAATGTCTCCCCCAAGGCCATGTGGAGTGCATACTGATAAATGAGAGGGGGGGGGGCAAAAACTTTAATACTTACACTATATCACAAGCGTTAAGTCCAATCTGTTGAGGAACATCCTGCAAAATAGAATATGATACTAATGAAGACATTTGTTACAATTCCAATATGAATGTAACTATAGAAAATGCTGAAATCCACTCTACCATGATTTTCAGTATTTTCCAGTGTCCCGGGCTGATTCGGTTTGCCAGCTTGTTGCAAATAAAAATTTGGAATTGTCAGGGGCATTATAACTACAGCTTTTCAGGTAAGCGGCATTAAAACTTTATGTAGGAATTAATGGATACATGGAAGACCTTTTGTCACATTTGCAAATGTTTCACTGTTGCATCTCTCCAAATAATTGTCTTTGTGCAAAAGGGACAGTGGTAATGATCAACATGCCTGAAGTCAAGGCTGCACCTATTTATTATGAATTCTGTTGAGGAAATTTGACAAATGAATCCATTTTCAATGTATAAACATTTCTATTAATTCATTTATTTGACAGACATTTATATACAAAGCAACTTACAAAAAGCATGGAGTTGGTCTTAATTAAGAGATCAAAACTTACAGAAATTGCTTAACATGGTGCAACAAATGAACACTGTTATGCAAAAATCATATCTACTTCATTCACTAGAGTTTAGGAAATTTCAAGGAAATCTAATTTGGTTAATACAATAACACAAACCAAATAATTCTACAATTAACATACCTTGGAATGAAATTCTGTTTTTTTGTGTGTAAGTCTATATGTCTTTGGGTTCATAGTAACGTTGTTGGCTTAAACATTGTTACGGGGCATAATGGGCAATCGAAATGTTTGCAACAGTTAGCACATATTGATAACTCAGGTACAGTATTGCTTTTCCAAATCGATCTGTGCATCTCTTGGTTAAAATCAAATACAAACACTGTAAAAAGGACTGTGTAGGCATTTTGAATGAGGGAGATTAACTGAATACAATTCAGCAAAACAACTGGCAACTTAAGCTGGGCTAACTTACATTTACTGTGTATATGTATGTGTGAGTGGTATTATAACACTATTCAATAGACCAGAGCATTCCGCATGATAGTGAATCAAACTATTAACCGAAAGCAGTAACCTAAGCACCAATTGTGTTTTGTAGCAGCCAAACAATAGCGAACAAAACCATTCCACTTCTAAACATAGCAAACAAAAAAGTTCCCATCCTTCTTGAAAAACTATTAATTGAATACATTTAAATAATTAACCCCTTGAATGTGACAACCCTAGCAGGTGACATTTTGCCAGGGGGCCTACAATTTCTACCTACCGCCCTGATGTCATGTTTATTAACCATGTTTATTAGCTGTTTATTTAATTACCCCCTAAGTGCTGGCAGTAAGCCCCAAATGACACACAAATTCATGAAAAGACCTGAGTCTCTGTGAGATAACCATTATAGTAGACCTACAATAATAAAAGTGAACTGAAGTGTTTAAATGAAAAAAGACGGGTATCCTTGATCAAAATTCTGTTAAAATACTGGGCAACATTAACACTACTAGACAAAGGGCCACTTTAATTATGGCCTTCTTGACGGTTTGTCTTAGGACACGGCATGGAGGAACAGTAACTTCCAACGTATTGTTTACTTATATCCAAATTAATGCTCCGCTAAGTGTCGTGCTGGATTAAACAAAAGCGGCGGTCTGTATCTGAGCGGCTTGACTTATGAGGCCTGGCGTCGTGCAAATGACTGCTATGGCGAAAAGGAGCACAAGGATAAGAGACTTTAACACCCAAAACGAGAATTTAGCTAATCAAAGCATAAATCTGATACTCTATCAAAATGATGAGCACTATAATGACAGCACTTACTATCACGTATTGTTTTTTATAACAATCTCTGTCCATGTATCTCAGATGAGATAAATTTGAAGTAAAAGTGTACATGTATTAGAGGATTTTAATGGAATTTGAGGTTTGGGACTATGGCCTTTGAAGGAAGGTACAACATTATTGGCAATCAGGGCTGGAAAATCTATTCCCAGAAATACAAGATAGGAAGAAGTGATCAATTCTGTTTGTTTTGGTGTTCAAGAGGGACATGACAAATTACATTTATGAGGAGAAACGCTTGTCATAACGTATCTGGAAAATATTGAAGAACTATGGGTGGAATTCATTTAGGTAAACATATGAGGGAGTGAGTCCAAATTGGTGCTGATAAAGTCTAGGAGCCCTCAAGCGCCCCCTGGTGGAGCAGCAGTAACTTCTAAGAAAGATGCTTTACTCCAATACTCTGTCCCCCTCATGAAATTCACACCTGAAGAACAAAACATTCCGAGCAACCTAACTAACTATAATTAACATTCAACTACCTACCATAATCACCATAACACTAACATGAAAAATAACTGAAACTAAATAAAACCATATGCCAACCATTTCATACAATGAACTGAAACTAAACTGAAACTGAAAACGCAAAAAAAAAAACTAAAATTTAATGAACACTTCAAGTTACAGCGCTTCATGATATTTATGATTACGTAACCCCATTTCTGCACAGCACCAACACGCTTATATTTTGTCTGGAAATTCTTCATCTTCTTCTTCTTCTTATTGCTTATTATTTATTTGAGACATATGACCAGGTCTTTTTTCTAGTTAAGTTCCATGAGATGATTGGTTCTGACTCTTGTTGCAAGAACAATAAGTGCAAACAGCAGCATCATGCCCTGGCTCAAAACAGAAAACGTAGCTGTACAGGCTGCCAGGAGACAGGCGCACTGGAACAAGTGTGGGCTGGATAATGCCACTGGACTGTAGCAGCATGCATTTTTTGCATGCCATTTTATTTGTGAATTTCTATTGAGTGAGTTTTACATGCGCCTGAGAGTGCACAGTGCCCCTGTACTTAAAACGAGAAGCGGCTCGTAATTTAAGGGCATGTGCCGTTGTGCACTCTGTGGAAACTGTTGTATTTCACGCTGATGCTATTTTAATAGCCTAGCTGTTATGACAGGCATCAGATAAAAGAGTGTATGTATTCAACATGAATTAAGGTCCGTTTATAATCCTCAATTAATAACCTGCAATTTATTATTTGGCCAGCTTGGTGGCGCACTAGCACCTCTAGGACCAGGGTTCGAGTCTCCGCCATGTGTGTGGAGTTTGCATATTCTATCTGTGGCATTGTGTGGTTTCCTCTAGGTACTTCACAATCCAAAAACACGCTAAGGTGAATTGGAGTTATAAAATTTCCTATGAGTGAATGGTATGTGTCCTGTAATGGGGTGGTACCCTACCCTTAGTTATTCCCTGCTGAGTTATTATACTGTAGCCTCCAGCATAGGCTCTGGACCCCTTGTGGCCCTGAATAGGACAAGCAGTTACAGAAGATAGATGGAAACTTTGTTATTGTTATTATTATTAACCTCCAAGCCCTATATTATTAGCACAATGCAGTATCTGTTGAGTGACAGGAGAGGTGTGAAAACAGTGGGCTACTGTAAGCCTCTGTGCCTCTGATTAGAAGGTTGCTTGGTTTGAGCCCTTTCCTCAGCAGGATAGTCACATGTCTATGGCCCCTTGAGCAAGGCCCTTAACCCTCTTCCTGCCAACAGGGGGCCTCACAGACAGAAGTATATTTTTGTCATATCTCACAAGTGATTTTTTGTCATTTCAATTCATTATGAATTTGTCTATCACTTTGTTCCTAATGATATCACAATATTGTTTTCTATTTCTGCTTTGATTAGTGGTTTTTAAAAATACAAATTTTTGGTGCCCACAGGAACCCCAGTCAAAAGCGCCCAATACCACCTATGTAGTTTTAATAAATGGAACTAATTAATCAGTTAATGTTTGCCATGGGTCCTATTTTAAGGTATCACACAGTATCAAGGGAGGTAGGGGCATTCTGTCAGGCATTTTGAAGAAGACAGACCCAGGTGTCACATGCGCTCCGCTGACAACTTGAGATACTGCTAAGGTAAGATGGTACTCGAAGTCCATCCATCCATTTTTTGCAACCGCTTGTCCTATTCAGGGTCATGGGGGGCCAGAGGCTATGGGCGCGAGGCAGAGAAAATACGAGGATGGGGTGCCAACCCATCACAGGGCACACACACACACATACCATTCACACCTATGGGCAATTTGGTAACTCCAATTAACCTTGGCATGTTTTTGGACTGTGGGGGGAAAGCCGGAGGAAACCCTATGACAAAACAGGAAGAAAATACACACTCTACACACTTGGAACCTAGGCAGAGAATTGAACCCTAGTCCCACATGTAAGGTGACAGTGTTAACCAATACACCACCATGCCACCCCATATTCAACCTATACTAACACAAACCACAATATATAACTTCATAATGAAATGTTATATAACTATCAAATTTAATGTTTACATTCTATTATATAAGATAAGACTGTAAAATAGTATGCCTTGCATATGAATGGAATGCAGTGAGAGCATGATCAAGACAGGGTGCGAGTGTGGGGGAAAAAACAAAAATGATAACAGCAGAATTGGATTTTTAAGGCAAAAATGACAAGCAAATCAAAACTGGCCAGATTTGGTGTAGCTGCTTTGTACTGAAAGACAAAGCGAAATTAAAAAGTGTTGAAGTTTCAATGACTGTGTGTTTATTTCGATATTTTTATATTTGGGTAAAAAGAAAATGGTTTCATCATATAAGTACAGCGCGAATAACGTTTAATAGAAATTAACGCAAACTGTGATACCAGAATCAAAGGATGGTGAGAAAGCTTTTCAGTAATAATGTGGTTTGTACTTGGGAGAAAAGTTGCAAGTTGTATTAAAGAAAAGATCATTTTGTCATAAGGATTTCAAAATACCGTAGTATGCCTTATTACCATAATACTGCCCAAGCCTTGACTAATGGCTTTAAATCTGTTCATTAAAGTTTGTTCGTTTCACTACACTGCATGTATCTGTGTTTGTTGCAATACACCTGGCCTCTCCTGGTCTGGTGGAAATTCACTGCTGTATGCATGCACTGACCGCAATCATCCACATCCGCAGCCAAATGTTGTATGAACACAAGCTGCTGCACGGGTGACCATCCCCAGCCCTAAAGCTCATCCGGAAAACAAAAGTATGTACTAGGCTTGGCCCTTTGCTGTGACCCCCAATCTTGTTCTCACCTGTATGGGGAGCAAAAGGCGGTAAAAAAAGGGAATTTCCCCATTGGGAATAATAAAGTTCTACTATTCTATTGTTAATGGGGCATTGTTGGAGAAATAAGAGTATCACTGAATCTGAGGTATTATATCAGGATTGTCATAGCTATCTAATGACTGAGATACCGATGATTTGAGATTATAATTTACATAAAGCTCGTTGAGTTTGACCCTGCCATGCATTCCTCTAGGTGGCAGCAGATGTGCAGAACATGCAATAAAATTGTGTTTGGGTGTCATTTTAAATTAAACCATGTCCCTTTCTGTTGTAAGACAATATACCCTTTAGTCAATACAACTAAATTTAAAATCCTGACTCAACTGTATAGTTTGTCTGTAAAATGCAAGTCTCATTTAATCAATGACAAAAATATTCAATTCAATTCAATTTATTTTTATATAGCGCCTTTCACAACAGTCAGCTCAAAGCGCTTGACATGATATTTGAGAGAAGAGGAATAAAATAGGAAAAAGGAAAGACAAAGAATGTAACTAAAGAAAGAAGGAAGGCCAGATGACAAATATGCACATCCATGTTACTTTAAGTACTTTAAATATGCAATAATGCAACAACTGTGTTCACCTGCAAGGTAACTGTGCATCATACAAGGTAGGTTCTGACAAAAATTATACGGTTAACAAACTAGGTTAATCTAGATAAGATGACCATACAACTTCAACACTCAAAATATAAACAGATCACCTTAGATTTTGTTTTTCTCTTCCAGATGGTTAAACATTTCCCCAAGTTACCACTGGGTACAATGAAGATCTCCAGTAGGTGGCAGTCTTACCTAATCTTTTATTAAACCTTTGCCTATATGTTATTAGACTTATTATTAAACGTTTGCAATTTTGTTTTTAAAGTACAAGTTTTAAAGTAATGTAGGTAATGATAATGTGCACAGTCTAGTACTGAGGTAAATTACAGTACTATCAGTAAGCGACAATATCAGACAAATAACCTGGGGTCGATATCTGACAGTAACTAAATGGCGTTTATCGCCTTCGTCTACTCACAGTCCGAGGTCGGATGATGCTAAAGCGGGGAGCGTCTTTGCAGTGTGACAGCACTGTATTTCTGTCATTATCCAGCATTATCCAGCCCACACTTGTTCCAGTTCCAGTCCTCGCCTTCTCAGGCAGCTATTTTCTGATAACGTCACCTCCAGTTTTCACAAGTTTATCTGTCATATGCACAGCAAACCGTCAGTTCCACTATGCAATGAAAATCCTTCTACTAAACACAAATTAACGCAGGTCAGAAGTACAGATTAAAGTGCAAACATTAATTAAAGTGCATGTACAGTAACATCATGAATAAAATTACAATTATCACAATAAATACAGTGCAACATAACTTGTACAGCAGTGTAAACTATGTAAAGAATATGTGTGTATTTCTGGCATGGTAACGCGCACGTACCACTAACGGAGACGGAGCATATCTAGTGATATAAAGTGCTTTAACAGCAGTTGCACATTCATATATTCATACACTTTGACCTAAGGTTTTATTAAAATTTCACAAAAATAAGTGCCACAACCACTAAACTGTAAACAAGATCAAAACAGTAAAAGGTTAGAGAACACGGAATATTATTTCTGCAATTTATTTGCACTATGTGTTCTGACACCTTTTTATCATAGCCAGCATTAACTTTTTCAGCAATTTGTGCTACAGTAGCTCTCCTGTAGGATCAGACCAGATTGATTAGCCTTCGCTCCCAGGCCACATCAATTCACCTTAGGCAGAATTGACTGTTCACTTGCCTCATATATAATGGAATCCTTGACAGGCGCCATTGTAACGCTATATCCAATGTTCCTCACTTAACGTGTCTGTGGTTTTAATGTTATGGCTGATCTGTGTATATTATACCACTATAGGATAGCGCTGTTGATTTCTCAACACTCTATTGTTTCGTATAGCTGTCAATAGCAGCTATCGTTTATAGGTGGTGTGGGCGTAGCGTTTTTGGGCGTTTTCATTTGCCAAGATAAAATTACAAACAGGGTTGCCAACTCTCACGCTTCTGGTATGACAATCACACTTTCAGACTCACACTCACGCAAAAAAAGTCTTAAAGAAAATCTATATTATTCCATTATAAACCTAAAATTAGCTACATCAAAAGCGTTGGGGTAGATTTCAAACCCCAGAGACTATTTACAATGAAGAGAAGTGTCACATACATTTAAATGCGAGAGCAGACTTGTGTCGAATTAAAAATTCCTCTCCAGCCAGCTGACCAAATCTGGCAATCATGATACAAAGGTAACAAGTATGTTAATCCACGTTGTCTAGCTCACAAATTTACAATGCTGAAGAGAAAATGGGGTTTTAATCAGGGGCTGCAGCGAGCATTCTCTTTTCTCAAACCACAAAAGTGAATGTTTGTGTTTATTTGATTCGCTAAGGTTTTTATAAGATTCGATTAAAAAAATGTACAGTGATTTCATGTAGAAGCATGTGTTTTTCATCTTTTCTCCATGATACCTCTCTGATGATGAGACAAAAGAATAGTTAAACGAACATTACGGATTTGTGTCCTCCCCCAGGCTGACCTATGCCAGACATATACACGCTACACAAGTATCCCGGTTTGAGACTTGGGAAATCTGGTTACGTTATTAAATACTAAAACATAAAACTGACATGATATTTGTCACGGCCAGAGACCAGATCCCCAGACCTTGGCTTCCAAACAAAGTCATGACAATTTTACTTTCCGATTTTGCTTTCAGCGGGAGCTGTTTCACTGCTGTTCTTAATTCACATTTTGCCCATCCCCTACCACACCTTACTTTGCAGGCAATGAATGTTAACTTCACTTCTCTCAGCAATTATAAATACCACGCACTGTGGAACTCTGAAACTATATATTTTATGCATGACTGCATGCAAAATGACTACCGACGTGTTTTTGTCGACGAAAGTAAAACACGATAACAGCAGAAAGAGTTTTTAAAACGCATGCGTACCCCACGCGGAAGGGGGAAGTGATCTAGATTTGCTTTCAGCAGAAGCAAAACCTACTCAACATTGGTACTGTATAAAACAGGTACATAATTAAAACATTTACAAATTTTACACTTTGGTTTGAAACTGCATGTGTTCTGTTTTCAAAGGCAGCGTTACAGCGACGGAAATTAAAATTCCATTTTTGGGAGGTTGTACAGTAAGTGTGGGGTTCTAGTAATTATCTACGTATCACGTAGTTTATCTTTTTATTTTATTCCGAAGTTAACAACGACACTTGTGCTGTGTATGATGAAGTAGTTTTCAGTGCGCGGACGTTTTTCACTCGTTTGTGAAAATACTACTAAATGATATTCCTAATTTTCAGTTTGTTTCTGGAAATTCGTTAATTATACTAAAATGTTGTAGATAAACTCTTGTAATTAGGAACGATGCAATCACCCAATAAAACCAAACTAAAGTAAAAACAAAGTCGGCCAACATGCTATGAAACTGTTGTCCAACTGAAAACATACCCAGGGTTTAATCGTGTTTTCCTATTATTGTTTCCAGATTACATAAATATAAGAGTAGTTGCCCGTTGTGTGTCGTTATGCTTGCGTACGATGGTTTGGCATCTTCACCACTCTGCCCTGTGCCGTTTGGGTCCTGGGCTCTAAACTCACCCTGACCATACCCTGGATAAGCATGCTATGTAACATTAAGCGTTAGGTATTGGTATTTTGTGAATGTTACATTTTCGAATTGTTGGTATATAATAATTAAAATAAACAAAGAAAATAAGAAAATCGTATGTTTAAACCCATTGCAGTTTATTCATTGTTTTTGTCTTCGATTCGCAGCCACAAAATGAGCGACGTACCAGTAAGTCCTTTGACTGCCATCTGTGCCGGGTCAGCTTTCGCCTTTTCGGGCCTGTTTTATCACTTATACAGGCAAAAGAAACGAGAAATTAAAAAGCTATACGTAAGTATGAAAAGCACGGTTGCTCTCTGTGATCTTGAAGTAGTTCTTCACTCGCTCCATACGTAGCATTGCTCTTGAAATATTTACTAATTTTGTAAAATTATAATAAAACATGCTTGACTTACGAAATGAACGTCAGTACCGTTTATTGGAATTCCACTCATCGTGGGGAAATGCAAAAATGTATGTTTTACCAGCTCCTTAAAGTATACTGCAACAAAAAGCACTATCGTATTACAATTTATGGCAAATTTTACGGTAACTGACTTACAATCAGAGGAAAATACTGGCTACAATTTGGGAAGAACTGACTTGCTTTGCTGTAAAGATCATCATTTTTCTGCTGTTCTATCCCAGCTATCAAGTTATACTGCATGACTTGCACCATTCACCAAATGAATGACGTTTTGGTAACGATTGGTAAACTGAAGTCCTACTGGTCGGTCCAAAATCATTGATTTCTAAATCTTTTAGTTTCTCTGTCTGTTTTGATGAGGTCCCTCTAAAACCTGCTACAGTAATTAGAAATCGTGGCATAGTTCTCACTCACACTAAACGATCCGCTCACATTACACCCATCCTCTCTCAGCTACACTGGTTACCGGTTCAGTCTCGTATAAAATTCAAAATACTGCTTCTCACTTATAAAACTTTGCACAACCTTGCTCCTTACTACCTCAGTGAACTCTTGACTCCCTACTCACCCTCTCGCTCTCTCAGATCCTCTAACAATAGTCTCCTTGCTGTTCCACGCATTAGACTTTCCACCATTGGCAGCAGGTCCTTCAGTGCCATTGCCGCCAAACTATGGAACTCTCTTGCACAATCACCCCATGACTGTTCCTCATTCACTTCCTTTAAAACTGAATTAAAGACATTTCTTTTCCTTGACCATTTCTGCATCCCTTCCTCCTGCACTGATTACTAAAATAGAAAACAATTTTGCTAATTACTGATTTTTTTTTTTTGTATTATATGTATATTTACTTATCTGTTTTATTTTTGGGTAAAGCGACCTTGGGATTGTGAAAGGCACTATATAAGTTGAACTTATTATTATTACATTTGTCTGCTGTCGTGATGGTATAGAGCTTCGTGAGATCATTGTTGTTGTCGGAGCAAACCAGGAAATACAACAATTTATACTAACATTCCAAGCATGGTTTAGAAACATTTGGATAACTGTGGATATCATGATCAGATTTACCGGTCAGGAAAGCTGTAGACTTATGCGTATCACACTGAATCAATCTGGTTAAGTTTGATAAGAATGTTAATTAACATTGGAAAATTATTGTCTGGCCTAAAAGTTGCATCCTTCAGAGTCTAGAGCTCAGAGTATTGCATCAGAAGTGAGGCCCTCTGTTGGTCACTTTGGGAGGGGCCTACATTGCATCTATGATGTCTTTCATGGCCACCTTTCAACGCTGCAACATCAGTCATTATGCAGTGACTGAATATGTGTATGTTTTTCTTTTGTTTGTCTTGTGATCATATGTTGAAAGAGTTTAACAACTGTTTGCTATTGCCATCCCAGCACGACATACATAATGTCCCTTTGTATGACACCTTACACCAGCACTTTTGATGTCAATGTCTGCATGTTTGCTTGGGGACCTGAATTTGAAGGGACCTGAAGGATGTCATTCCACAGCTTCTAACCTGGCATCTGCACATCAATTATTATATTATACACTCCTGTAAATGTTGATACAATAAGAGTGAAAGCTAATCATTGGGTAATATAATTTGACTGAGTATTTTATTGTAATATGGTAAATTTTGTGTAGTTTTGTAATCTGTAATAACCTTATCTCTATAGTAACTTCACCCCCCCCAGGGTCTTTGATAGAGGATATTAATATGCTTCCAGTATTGATGATTGAAATGGACATCTAATAAAGACATAAGAAAAAAATTATTTGGGAAAAGACATTCTACTAAAAATGTTACACCACCTAAAACCAACCATATATTTTTCGCTTTGAATCAAATTTATGGGTGTCAAGCTAGGACTAACAAACTCTGTGACAAAACAAGAGGACTTTTAAACAACTGTCCGCAGCACCGAGCCTCAAACTGCAAGGCTGAACTTCAAACGGCACTTCCTTGAGTACCTCAGCACTTGAAATGAAAAGCCGGCCTTACGGTTTCCCACTATGCACAATAGCAAATTTTCCACTTTCGAGCCTGAGGGGGAGGGCACAGCGCACTGAGGCTTACGACGGAAATGAGTAATACTTCCAAAGCACCTCCTCCTCCCTGAGAAGCGTTTTGATTGAAATTTCTATTTTATTTAGCCAAGGTACAAAGGGAAGCAGAGTGAAGTCTAGAAATGTACTTCATATGCAACGGGCATGTAGATCATCTTGACGTGAAAACAGAAACGGTTAAGAAAATCTTGACAGGACATTGTTTCATTAAAAAATGTTTTTGTTTCTACCCTGCGTCTCCAGAATGCACGGAAAATGGCATTTGTAATTGCCTGTTGTTCAGACTAAAAAGGCGAACTCTTATTCTTTGATAATCAATGTGTAATAGCTTGATTACCGCTGAACCCAAAGGACAGAAATTTTTATTGTATTAAAAAGCATTAAAAAACTCCCAAGAAAAGTATTTTTAAAGCCCAAACCAGTCAGAAACCCACAGTAAATTTTGGGCCTGTGCGATCATTCAGTCACGCTTTGCTGTGAATCTTTGCACCATGTGAGTTACAAGTCCTTCTTCCTTCAGTTGCTAAGGTGCAAACAGGGCAGGTCTTTGAGAGTGACCCCCTCCAGCAAAGGCTCCAGCTCAAAGCTGAGATTTTGGAAAAGCTCAATGAATATCACTTGAGAAAGGCGACCTGATCATAACTGCCAGACAGCAAACAGTGGTCCGTGACATTTTAGCTGAGTGCGTTTGTTGGACAGAGGTTATCGCGTTTAATAGGATCGATGTTGGGGTTTGAGGATGAATGCATTTATTGGACAGAGGTCATTGTGTCTGATAGGATCAGTGTTGGGGTCTGAGGTCTGACTTGATGTGTGTGTGTGTGTGTGTGTGTGTGTGTGTGTGTGTGTGTGTGTGTGTGTGTTTGGAAAGCAGGAAAAACCATGGACACAGGTAAGATTGAGTTCAACAAGCACAGTGGAAACTGAAAATCTTACTTTTCACAACATTTGACAAATATTTTAAAATTCAATTACCAGAAATTAAATGTTGCATTCAAGAAAATTTCTATTTACTCATTGCATAAGACCCTCCTTCAGTCGATTTACAGCCTTAAATAATAGATAAAGAAAAAAAAACACACGGCAGCAGCTCCCCCTGCTGGTGTGGTGATGCATAGCATCACTTATGTTTCACAGATGCCCACGTTCCTGTGTGAAGCTGATCTGACGATGATGAGGTCCTTTCCCAGAATGCCAGTGGATTAAGGAAACATAGCTAAGTGCTATCATTAATAATGTCTTTCCCAGTTATTTAATATAAAGCTGTGTTTATCCTGATAAGCCTGTGGGCATATCTCTCAGCCAGTCCAATTTTAAGGGACAGACACCACAAGAATTCAGACGATTTCAACCAACAGGAATGTGAGTGTTTGTCATGGTCTTTCTGTTTTACTGGTACAGAAACCACAGCGCAGTAAAACAGAACTCTAAGGCATACACAACACCATTAAACAGGATCCTTTATGAACAACCACCTGCAAGCTGCCAGAAGAGGGCAGCATTCCTAAAGCAAGGTAACTGTGGTCCTTCCTGGAATCCCTCCAGCATTACTGGCCCCTGTATACATTCTGACAGGTGCAGACCCTTAGCCAGACATGGTTAATGTCACCACCTGTAATGCACAAAATGAGCTGAAATGGATAAACACTTTGTTCCTGTAACACTAGGAGGGATACAGGCCGTCCTCAAGGAAGATTTCCAGGGCAAATCATGGGAGAGGCTGACTCCGATTGTCAAATCAGATCAAATCAAAGTTTATTTATCAAATGCACAACAGTACAGCAAACAGCGGTAGATGCAGGCAATGAAATGGCCTGGTTCCCCTAGAGCTCCTCTCTTTGAAGTTTTACAAAATCTATAGGGCATTTGACTGTGAAGGAGCAGGATTGACAGAGTAGTCTCACTCCAGTTCATGTGTTGGGTGGAATCCAAAAATAAGACATGTGACCTTTTGACCACACAGGCAGTTTTATTGTTTGCTTATGACACAGTTGATTAATAAGGAATGCAAGCAAAAGAGTTAAGAGACTGCTTTTACAAAAAAAAAAACTTGGTAGAAAATAGAAAACAATTTTGCTAATTTGATCAAAATTTTATTAATGGGCTAACTTGAAATCTTTTTTAAATCTATGGAGGACTGTTCTTTTAAAATGGAACTATTATGAATCGTCGATGAAAGATTAGCTTAGCTTTCTACACTTTCATGCAGCAACCTAACGTGGGACTTAGAAACCAGAGGGAATTTTATTTTCAAAGTGCCACATATTACTTGATTCATAAGGAAATTATTTATGTCACTTTGTGTTTATGCACACAGCTGTTAGCTGTGGAGGAGATCTGAATTCTTATGGGATGGCAGCATAAAGGTTCAACTGAAGATTATTCATGAAAATGCAGGCAATTATACTCTGAAGCATCCTACGGATCTGAATGTGACAAAATAATTGATAAGGGGAAATTTTTGCACTTGCAACGTGATGACATTTTTGTTTCAATTTATGTCAGCAGGATAACATTTATAATTATGTGTACGTATATAAATATATATTTCAGCACTTTGTTCATCTTACGGTGTAATTAAATGTGTAAATGCCAGCATTTCCATATTTTATAACAAATATACACAGACAATTTCAGGAATAGCACAAAAATATTTGTCTCATAATTACATTGTTCAGCAACAGGTTAAAGGAATGCGAGGAACATGACAGCATAACAGTGAAATGTGAGAACCTTAAATGTTGCTTTGTTTCAATAGAGAGCAATAAATGAAAGAGTTTAGGCTGAGTTTGACATCATACATCCGTGTGTATGTATATATGTCCATGTAGTTATAAGATGGGAAAGAATTCCATTTCGCCTTTGCTACAAGATCAAAAAGAAAAACATTTGATAATAGTTACCTATATAAATAAAACTTTTGATACAAAAAATACAGCCTTTACCAGGACTGGATAAATGGCTTTGTTGATTTAACTTGCACCTAACGATTTTATTTGGTTATTCCATGAAAGTTAATGTTTCAGTGTTTAATTAAGAATGAGGGAAAATGATTTGCTAGAATCATTTTTTTTTTAAAAAAGGTTAGCAACTGAGACAATGTTAAGAACTGCTGAGGATTTAGCTTAATCATAAGTAAAGCTATGCTGTGTTTCCTGACAGTAAGTGCTAAAATTTACATATGTATGATGTAACATCGAATGTTACAAAATATTCCCCACAAATCCTTTTAAATAAAGATGCTGAGAAATATCACAAGTTATAATGTGTTGTCAAGGATTTATACTTCCAGCTGCTTGAGAGTCTCATTTTCTGGTACCACTTTAACAATACATCATGATGACTGGACATGATCTTTATCAAAATGACGGCTGTTTGCAGAGGGAGAAACAAAGCCTTCGGCTGATACTTATTTCCCCAGTTAACGCTGCTAACCGAGAGCTCTTTAAAAAAGGGTTTTAAAGGTTAGGTTATGAACAGAACAAGTAACAATCTGAAAATGATGTAGCACCCAGTAATACGCCTGTTGTGGTCCTTCTGTATATTCATTTTTTGCCTTTTTTAAACTATCAATAATAAATTGATCTGGATGAAGCTTTTTCTTTACATATAAAAAAAGAAACATTGTATGCTGTTTCTGTTGCCTTTCACACAGTGTACTGCCTACTTTTAGATGATATTTGCTGATTAACTGAGGTGAAATGAGCATGCTCTATTATTTTTACCCACAATTCCCTGTGTGAAACACAAAAAAAAATGAAAAAAGCACAATACTTTGGATAAATAAAAACATTCCTCTTCCTTTCCTTCCTGAAATGGTTCCTAGTTATCATATTTAAATTACTTAAATACTTAAATTGTAGAGCACATTATTATAAATGCACTGTGTAATGAAAAAGTTTATTTCTTTTATAAGTTTAAAGCTTTCCTTACCAGTGTCTGAAATTGCTAGCTGGTATTTATGTTCATAAGGGAATATTAAGGGAATATTATATTAACTTTTTTGTTTAGGGGCAGTTGTCCCCCCCCCACCCTTTTTGGATCTTTGCTAATATTTACGTGTTTTATCAAACTCATACTGTCAAATCATCTGATCTCGCCCTGCTGCTGGCTTTGCTCAAGCTGCTAAGTGGTCTGGTGTCTTCTATCGTCTCAGTGGCCTCTACCTCAGCCTTTGCAGAGGGTTCCTCCTCTGAGTCCTCATCTTCTACCTGCTCCCCATCCTCCTCTCCATGCGTATCATCCTCCTCTAGTTCCTCTTCCACAACTTCTTCCCTTGACTGAGTAGTCTGAACATAAGTAGGCAAAGTTTCATCATAAATTTTAGTTTCTGCCTTGTCTGTCTTCTCTTCAAATGCCTCAAAGGAAGCAGCAAGCTGTCCTTCCTCCATCACGACCTCCGTCAGGGGAAAAAAATGAGACACAGCCTTTTCCTCTTCTAGCAACTTGTAACCCTTAACCTTTGGGATGGTTGGGACAAGACTCGAAGACAAACTCTTCTCAAGGACCGATCCCTCAGCCTGCCACTGAGGCGGCTTGCGAAAGATGAAGGTGAAGGCCTGCTTCAGCCCCAAGTAGGAGATCTCCACAATGTTGAGGAACAGAGAGACAAAGGCCACGGCCACCATGAAGATGATGAACACTGTCTTTTCAGTGGGGCGTGACACAAAGCAGTCGACATCATTGGGACAAGGCCATCGAGCACACTTGTACAAAGGCTGGATGCTGAAGCCGTAAAGGTAGTATTGGCCCACCAGGAAACCTACCTCAAACAGCGTCTTGAAGATGATGTGGCAGATATAGGTCCTCAGCAGGGTTCCCTCCAAACGAAATCTCTTGTTTCCCTTCCTACTGGTTTCCTTGGTGGTTTTGACACTGCCCTGATCGGGCGCTAAAGGGAGCCTCTCCTCATTTGTCTCCTGCCTCTGGTTCATCTCTGCCTCTTCTCTCTCCTTGCGTTTCTCCTCCATGTGGATGTGGTGCACAGCATGGCCCACATACATCAGTGATGGTGTGGAGACAAAGATGATCTGAAGCACCCAGAGTCTGATATGGGAGATAGGGAATGCCTCATCGTAGCAGACGTTCTCACAACCGGGCTGTAGAGTATTGCAAACAAAATCTGCCTGCTCGTCCCCCCAAACGAATTCTGCAGCCGTGCCCATGATTAAAATCCGAAAGATGAAGAGCACCGTCAACCACACCCTCCCTATCACCGTTGAATGTTCATTAACTTCTTCCAATATGTTTCCCAAGAAGCTCCAGTCACCCATTGTTGGTAATTACTACTGTAAGACAGCAAACGAGAAAAGAAAACAGGAGGTTAGGAAACAATCATTTCAGAATGGCGCGATTTCCTGCTGGGCACCAAATCAACTGCTTACATTGTTCTAATTTCACCATTGTGGAGCAGGTATAAGCAAAACTTTAAGGGGCAACCGCTGTAAATTCCCCACACATCCTTTATAGAGTTTTTAAGAGCTATTAGAGGTAGCAATATCCTTGTGAAGGCTCCTCACTGCAGACCAGTATCAGAAGAGATCAATAAGGCTTTCGAAGCTTTCTCCACCCTCTTTAGCTAAAGTAACAGGACAGTGGATTGAATGAGAGTTCAGTGAAGCTAACCGTACCAGAGCAGATCTCTTATGAAGCGAGTAATATAGACAAAAGCAAGCAGAAAATGGGCAACTTGTCACCGTGCAGGCACAAGTCCAGCTGAGGCCACCTTCTCTTGGCACGTTGCAGCATGAAGTGAACTTTGTTCTCAGTCCCTCTGCCACCTTAAGCTAGGTCTTTGCTGTGCCGCTGAGCATGAATGAATTTGGTCTGACGGTCGGGTTTTGGGCTTGTCGCAATATTTAAGCTGAGAGCCAGACGGCCTTTATTCACAGGGCGATGTGTACTGATGCAGAAGACAATAGGATCAATGGGTAAAAACAGGTCAGTCTGGGAGCCAGTGTAGAAAAGACATCAAGTGCACTCTGCACTGTGCTACATGTACCGCAGAAACCTCATTTGAAGAGCTGATTTTTAAAACTTGTTCAGTCCAAGGCATATGTTTTAAAGAAAATTTCTGTGGACTTAGTTTTGGAAATTTAACAGTCTTTATTTTAAATTTAACTTCTTCGTCGGATTACATGTGATTTTCTGGAGTGATTTTTGGTTCCCAGTAAACATACATACATACATATATATACACATATATGTGTGTGTGTGTGTGTGTGTGTGTGTGTGTGTGTGTGTGTGTGTGTGTGTTTAGTTGTGGGACTTGTTGGAATCAACAAATTGTGAACACATTTGACGTGCTGTTGATCATTATAAGGGTGTCTGACTGATGTTTCAAAATCTTCTCAAATCACCGTTGCAAAATAGAGATGATTAAGAACTTAGTGTATTGCCAAGATACATCTTTTACATACCCTACTAACTTTACATTATGAGCCATTCCAAATTTCTGTTTTAGCACGTCCCTTTCCTGTCGTAATATGGATCCTTAGACATTAGCTTCTGTTAGCCTTCTTGATGCTATGCTAATGCAATCAAATGTACTAAAACGGCTCCATAATGAACTAAGGATGTTTAGGCTACAATCGGCTGGAGGAAACAACAATTTAAACAATGAACCAAAAAATCCTTTTCTTTTTAACATTGTCCTCCTCCTATGGGTTATGTAGCAGTCCACTTGAGTAACGTTTTTTTCCCAAGATTTCTGGGGATAGTCTGTATACTTTATTATACTTTTTAATTATAACTGGGCTATATTACTGACTATATACTGTATTGTGCTATAGTGTTTAAGCCAAGAATGTCTGTACAAAGGGAAAATAATTAATAAGCCTTTTTGCTTATAATAAAATAAACATGCCATTTAGGCTTAAAAGTAACAGGGATCTGGTATGATAGACAAAACAGAATAAATATATGAAATATAATTTGGAAATGCAACAAAAATAAATGAATCTGTAAGACAGGACTAGGAAAGAATAAGGAGTATTTCTTAAGGGTTTCTGGTGCATTCAGCAGTGTACTTTAAGAAGTTAAAATGTATTTTAGAAAAATGGTAGTTTGGTGATACAGTAGGCAGCATCGTGGGCTTGATTGCTGTCCAGCGTTTTATGTGTGGAGTTTGAGAGTTATGCCATTGTTTGTGTGTGTTTCCTCCCAAAGTTCAAAGATACACAAAATCAAGTCTCTGTGTTTTGGTTATTTGAGCGTGCGCCCTGAGATGGCCTGGCATTCAGCACAGAGTGTGCTCTGCTGCATGGCCTTTCTGGGATGGGCTCCAGGCTTCCATCAACCCAGCACTGGAGAAGTAGATACAGAAAACTGGTGCATATAAAAAATATATATATATATATATATATATATATGTATGTATTTGCTCTAGTTTCTTGAATCATTATCAGCGGCAGAGACAACAGCAATCTGACATGGCCGTTGAAGCACAGGCAGGAAATCTGAGGGTGTATTCCTGGAATAGGTGTTTTGTGTTGGCCGTGATCTCGGCTGCACTGTAACATTCACACAATGTTAGGGGATGACATGCCCTTCAGCTGAAAAACACTGACACTTTGTGCACCATGATATAAAAAGCCTTGCCTGACTATGTTAGGATAAGTAAATACACAGAATACGGAACACACAAATAGAATTCATGCATCCAGGTGCAAAGTGAGGGCATGGGTACCTTGGCAGATACAGGGGGTCCAGCACCTTACAGGGGTGCTTGAATATGTAACATTAGAGGTAAAAACGAGGTGTAGGAGGAGGGGCCTAAGGTGACATTTTTTCAGGGGGGTCCAGAATTTCTAGATATGCGCTGTAAGCAGCACAACAAAAATACTGCTGAAGTCTCATTGATTTTACAAAATGAAAATCAAAAGGGTTACTACACTTCAGTTTATATGGCTCATTGAAGGAGCCCATTGCTCGCTTTTGAGAGCTTTTGGCTCTCTGAAATAATCGACAACAACCCGAGGATCCAGCTATCAGACTGGAACTTGATAGAGCAATAATGAAGGATGAAGAATGAAAATGGAGTCTTAAAGAATATTTACATATCTCTAAAAACAAAGATCAGGATGCTTCAGAATAGAGTCGTATTTGCTGAGAAAACTGGACCATGAAGAATCGGGGCGGCAGGAGTATGGGTGCTTTTGAACTTGATGCTAGTGAAGCCTTTAGAAGGCAATGGACCGCAAAGGAAAACAAACAAATGGGTTCTTGACCAAATAAAGCTCAGACTTTAACTTGGAGCATAAAGAGACCAGATCCAGGCTATTTTCAGCACATTAGGGGAAGATTCATGCAGTGCACTGGAAAGACCGTAATGCTTGGAAAAGCTGAGGGGAGAGTAGGACCAGCAGCAAGATGGAAGCCAACTATATGGTGGTTGGGAGCCATTACTTTGCTTTTTATTATTATTACTATTATTATTATTATTGTTGTTGTTGTTGTTGTTGTTGTTCCTGCTGCTGTCATTGTTATTATCAACAAAACAACAACAACAATAACAATAATAATAATAATCCACCAATTGTCCTTACCCGCTTGCTCTATGCTAAGGCTGGGGGGGTCCGGGGCCTGTGAGAATGGGTAGCACGGTGGCTCAGTGGGTTGCTTTACACAGCTCTGGGTTGCTGGGGTTTCCTTCAGGTCCTCCAGTTTTGCCTTGTGGGTTAGGTTCCAGGGGCCCCTGCAACCTTGACCAGGATAGGCAGTTGAATGATGAATGGATGGATTGATGGATGAATGGATGGATAAATATAAATTGCCAATAGTTTTTCATTGCATGTCATGCAATGGACTGACATCCTTTCCAGAGTTTTGCCCTGTGCTGTCTGCACTAGCTAAACAGCTGAGAGTTGGCTGCGCCCTGTCCAACACAGTTGCTGCATGCTCTGATGATTTGATTGTAACTGTGTTCCAGCAGGGGGCGGCACGGTGGTGCAGTGGTTAGCACTGTTGCCTTGCACCTCTGGGATCGGGGTTCACGTCTCCGCCCGGGTTCCATGTGTGTGGAGTTTGCATGTTCTCCCCGTGTCGTCG
>JAAGVU020000043.1:11155003-11166971 GCA_011763525.2 Mormyrus iriodes | reverse complement strand
ATAAGTAAACGTTCGCATAGTGCTGAAAATCCAGTGTCTGTTATCTGAAGCCCTACAATGACATACAGTATGTTGTCGTCAAAATATAATTAACTTAAATGAGACTGTCAGTTTGATTTTCGCAAGGAAAATGAATCATTTAGAGTAATTGAACCATCAGTAAAATAACTGATAGATTAATCTGTAAAAATATTCGTTAGTGGTAGCCCTAAATGCATCGTGTCACTATATGATTGACACTATCACGTAAAAATTTATAGCGGTTTTATCGTGAACGGTATGATATGGCACAGCCCTGCCATCTGGGGGTCCCAAGGACTGGGTGGAGAAACATTGCATTACTGTATGCAAGCTGTATTACAAGTCAACCTGTTACACCAAGTGATACACCCACTAACGTCTTACTACGTCCTGCTTTCAGGCATCTTTTGATTAGTGTATATTTACTATGGACCTTGAAGTGAAATGTGATCGGACATTACACGACACCACATAAGTTAACGGATACCTTTATAGTGCCTTTCCCAAACATGTTTGGGCCTACACTACCAGTCAAAAGTTTTTGCACACACAGATTTTCTACATTTGCATGTTACTCACTTAACATTTACTAAAAATACACTCAATATTCTTTGCTAACAAATACATTTACAGTATGTTCACCATTTGAGTACCTTTATTAGCAAGAAAATGTCATATCTTTGATTCATCAAAGTAACCTCCTCTAGCAGTTATAACAGCAGAGAAAATTCGAAGCACTCTTTTTTCAAGGGACAAATACTGCCGTTTCATTGGATGAAACAGTTAACTAGTGCATTTAAAGTTACAGGACAGCCTAGAATTTGACTATGCCATCACCAAACAGCCAGTTTAAAGGATGTCAGACATGCACTGTTACTTAATCTTTCCATGTTATAAAGCAAACTTGTTTCGTTTGACTTATATTTTCATATATAGTTGTTCAGTCAACTTTCCAGTGCTTAGCAAGAATAAAAAATCTAGAGTCTATGAAATAAATGGAAAAGTGGCAAAAACCTGTGGTGTGCAAAAGGTTTTTTTTCCGGTGGCTGGAGTGCCAATCCTGCCACCAACCCCCAAATTTAACAAAGTTGGAGAACCTGCTTGCAGAGCTGGATGTAGATTAACGTCATACCCAGGACAAAGCAGTCAACTTGCGTCCGTATCTGGGACCAGATGGTTCATACTCTAGGGCCCAACAAAGTAAAATCAATCCTGGTTATCATTCCTGGCATTCACAGGAATTCAACAGGCAACCTTCCGATTGCCAGCCAGGATCCCTAGCCTCGGAGCCACCACTCCACCCCTGTAAATGTGGTAATGTAAATCTAATATAAAAGGCTTGATGTTCTTTCACTTTGTCTCAGCATTGCTGTGATTGGTTGATTGGGGCTAGCATACTCACTTTAACCATAGCTCCCCAGTGGGCTTCATGCTCGAGGAAGAATTCTTCCAGAGCCCCCAGACAGTCAAGATGGTCCTGAGCCCTCTTCACATAGTTCTTGAACACAGGGGCCCATTTCTTCAACAGCTGGAAGAAGAGGAAGAATGAAGTCATGCTTCATTGTTGATTTGTTACGGGAGGAGTACGGTTCACTATGTAGAGTGGGTGCTAAGGATTAGCACTCACAGGGATCAGCAGAGAGCTGTACTGGGCCATGGTTAGCTGGGATCCCTGCTGCTGGAACGGGAAGTCCAGCACCACCTTAGTAAGGATCTGCATCACCTCCTTTAGTGTGATGTTGTAGGCATATCTGGGGAGAGAAATCAGATTTGTGAGTTTGTCATCAACGTCATTCTAGTGATGCTGAACATACAAGATGAACTGGGTGATTTCCGATGGGTTAATGCCTCAGCTAATTTTGTCCCTTAGCAGAGTAGTTTGGAACATTTAGTCTCATGGTTCAACTGGAATTACCAAAAGGGAAGTAAGCAGACCTCAAATAGTTTCAAAACAGTGATTTGCTCTACATATCCCACTGGAATCTTACTGTTCTACAGGTACAACATATCACAAATAAATACACAAAAAAACAAGAAGTTTTATAATGAACTGTACCAATTTGTATTTATAAAAAAAGAAGGGATCTCTTACTTGAGGGAGTTGATCTCTAGCACCAGGTTGTCACAGCTGATGTTCTCCTCACTGCCCCGTTGCAGGGTCCCCAGCACTTCCACCTGGAACACTGCAGACAGACCCCCCTCAGATCCCAGTTACACCTTAGTAAGGTACAATCCACTGCCATCTGCAGTGACTCACCCTTGACGTCATCGAGCTCAGGTGAAAAGCCACGGCTACCCAGGTCTTGGGAGCCCTCGCTCATCTCACTCTCACTCTCACTTTCGAGGTCATGATTCAGCTCCAGCCCTAGAAACAGAGCACCTCACTCATTACCCCTTAACAACGCCCCCTTTTGGCAGAGGAATAAAAAATAAATAAAAACACCAAGAACAGCACAAATAAGAAATTAATTAAATAATGAACATTCAGGTCTTTGTACTGTATAGGTTTATAATATAAAACAATGTTTTCTGCCAGGTAACATGGAATATTTGGGGAAGAATAAAATCTAACGATTACACGCAGCAGTCTTGGAGTTAAAATGAGTGATTCCCATTAGCTGGAAAGCTTACCCCACAGACACTGTGCCAGGTTGTCGTCTTCAGTCTCGGACTGGTTGGCCACCTTCCAAACGTAGCCTTTACCATCAACTCCAACCTCTGCAGTATTGAAACCTGAAATGAAGGCAATGCTCTGTGAGGCTCTGACCCTATATGAAAGCCTACCTATACCATTAAAATTTCAAAAACAAAAACAGACAAGATTGAAAAATGGCAAATGTGAGAACCACCTGAGAATCATACATCCTGTTTAAAAACAGTAAGTAAATTCTTGTCCTCAGAAAAATAGTATTCTTCCATTGACATACCTCTATGCTTCATTTTACTATTACTACTGCTGACTTCAGTATCACTCAAGAATTCATCGTCTTCATCTTCATCTTCCTCATCAGGGTGGTGCATGGAAATCACTGTGCCTTCAGCAAGTGAAATGTTGGGTCCAACCACAACCTGAGGATACCAGAAATTGAGATTAAATTTTTAAAAAATATAACAAGAACATTACTGTTATTTTCACAGTCTGACGCATACTCACGTTGAAAGCAAGGACGCACTGACAATTTAGAATGACCTGCTCCTTCACCTCCACATTGTCACAGAGAACAGACTGCCTTATTTTGGAGTTGCTCGCAATGCGAACACCGTTCCAGACATAGGCCCGATCCAGAATCACATTGTCTCCTAAGGACAGGAACCAGAAACCATTTCAGGCAGTGTGGAGGTTAAGGAGAGAGACTTGAAATGCTGTAGTTCAGACCCCAATGCTGTTGTGCCTTTGAGCAGGGTCCTTAACCTGAACTACTTCAATAAAAATGTCAAGCTCTATTTGACTTTAGTTAGTAGCTCAACAAGTAGAGCATTGCGCCAACAATGCAAAAGTGGTGGGTTCAAATCCCATGGAACATACATAAATTGTAACACTTCCCTCTGTTACAAGTCATTTTGGATAAAAGCTTTAGATTAAGGAATTAAACTGTAAATATTAAGAGTTAAAACTTCATTTGGTAAAAAATGTCTATTAAATAACTAACACAGAAAATGTATCACATATATAGAACAGAATGTAGACTGTACCAATGATGCAGTTGTTGCCAATGACACTGTTGGAGATATGGCAGTTGGCCCCAATATTAGTATCACGGCCAATCAACACGTTCTCTTCCATCTGGCTGCCATGGCCGAGGCTGACCCCCACACCACGGTACACGTTGTGGCGGGAGTGGGTGCAGACCTGCCCCTCCTGGTCAGTAAAGTTGGCCTCTGGGGTGAGCGGGTAGACCCATCGGCGCACCATGTCTGATGACACGGCATCATACATCTTCAGGTTGGAGACACGTGCCCCATAGCCATCACCTGTCACGTGGAGGTGGATCTGATTTCCCAGAATCTGTCGAGGGAAAAAAAAAATAATCAAGCAGGTCTAACACCCCCGCTGTAGGATACATCACCATTTGCTAAAATAACTAGAGATGCATTTCTGCATGAAAATACAAATGTTATTGCGTCTGCAGCATCAGTCGGCTGTTGCTTGCCATAACCTGTGCAGTTACATGGATGCTAACATTCGGCTTGACTTTCCAGAAAGAAGGATGAAAAACAGGGACGCAAATTGAATATCTAAATGAATGACTTTCCAGAAACAGGAATGAAAGAGTGATGTGGGTGGAATATCAAAAAGAAAAACAAGCACACTTCTCCTTAATGGGTGGAACATTTGAGAGGAGGAAAGGAGTTTCTAGGTGAAGGACTGTAGGGGGAGATAGGGCTGGAAAATCATGGGAATAATAAAACATATGAAAAATAATGAATAAAACTTAAGCAGAAAAAAAATGACTGCTGCACAATCACATAATAACCACTTATTTTATACAACAAAAACCACAAGGCGACCCGTAATGCACCATAATGCTTGGAAAAGTAGAAGGTGATAGAGGAAGATGATGACCAGAAACATGATGGGTGGATCTAATTATCACAAACATGAACATGGCTTTGGAAAGCATGAAAACTCAGACAGAATGTTCTGGAGGAATACTGTCTATATGTTTACCAGAAATCAACATAAAAGCAGCCAATGATAATGATCACCACAAAATAAGTATTCCTACCTCTTCGTTAACCAGGATCCCACGGACAAAGTCATTTCTTGTCTGGTAGTCAAAATTGTCAGTGAAAAGTTCTGCCACCTAAACATTAGGGATGGAAGGAAAAAACTAAAAATCTTTAAAGCAATTACCAAACGCAGGGTGCTACAGTGAAGCTATTTTCAACGTTACTGGCTGGACTTTTGAGTGACAAGCTTACCTGTGGTGAACAGATGCTGATGTGGCAGTCTAGGAGATCATAACGGATTTCAAACTCATCACTCCCACTATGGAATATATTCTTCAAAAATATACAACCAAGAGTAAAGTTAGCTTATCCGCACAATGTTAATAACATTTACCCAACACCACTGACTGGTGCATCTCCTCAATCATACCATGGGAAATTGCAGTTTCTTAAGCCCCTGGGTCCTCTGGTAGTGGTGAACCCGCTTGCTCTTGCTGTCCATGACGACAATGACATCATCCTCCTCACAGCGGGACTTGTGGCCAGGCGAAGACTCTTTGAAAATCATGGTCATCACAGACACGTTCTTCTCCGCTTTGCGACGCTGCCTTGGGCACGCACAGAAAGGAATCTAGTTTGTGATGTGGCTCAGGGAGGTCAAATCCTTTTAATTGGGCCCTAATGGACAAACGTATATCATTTGAAGGAAATTAAAATTAGTGTGTGCTCTACCGAATTTCATGGTCTGCCACTGGGTGGTACATAAATAAATATGTTCCAAAGACGCATGGATTTTTTTGTGTAACATTTTCAATCACGTTATTCTTTAATATTCAAATAAATAAGGGAGACAATAAAGCCAAAGGGGGCTGAGCCACTACAGCATGCACTAAAGGGGCAACAATTAGACCTTCTATACATAGACACGACTTAAATGTCGATTAAAAGTAATACACTGAGGGACCAGGCTGATGATTTTTCTAAGAATTGGTCTTGTGAAGAATGCTCTCATAACCAATCTTATTCCAGGTATCTGTGAAGTCTGTTACCGGTGTTCCTGCAAGGCCTGTGTGACATCGATGTTAGAGACCACGTCCCCATAGACGAGCACAAAGTCAGACCGCACGAGAGACTTGGTGTCCACATCTCTAAGCACATCTCCGAGGGAGCGATACAGGTCTGAAGTGATGACATGCACTTTATTCGGGGAGGTGGGCCCACACCACTTTGATGTTCTGTGAGAAGTATCAGAAAAGGCACTTAATGTAGGCATGAGCTTAAAGACCGTAAGTTGCATAAACATTTGAGACATGCAAAAGAAAATCCCATCTCAGCTTCTATATAAACCTACGCATAAAAACATTAAAATGTGTAATATGCAATTTTGTCAAACAAAACAAAACTGTTTCCTTACATCATCTAGAATACTCACAGTAAGTGTTCTTTGATTTTGTTGGCCATCCAGCAACAAAAAACAAACGTTTCCTGTACTCCAGTGGAGGTGAGGAACTCCAAGGTGTAGTCAATCATGGCCACATTGGCCAATGGCAAGAGAGCCTGAATGTTATAAAAAATACCTGTCAGCTTAGCTTTATTTTAGTCATAAATAGACAATAAACGATTAAAACTATAATACTGAAACGGACTTCTGTCATACCTTCCTTGGCTAATCTAATCTTGGCTAATCTTGGTTAATACCTGTGCTAACTACCTGGGCATCGAGCGGGTGAGCGGAAAAACTGCAGATAAATCTAATTCTTTTTATTTTTTTTTAATCTCCAAATTAAATACACTGGTGTTTGTAAAATGTCACCAAGTACACGTATTACCACTATGGTCAATAGCAAACCGTAAAATTAAATTACACGAAATATGAGTTGGTAAACTCTCGTCGGTTTGCACAAAACAATACTAATGTGGAATAGTCTGAATGAAAGAAGGATCTTTTACTATCAGATATATTGCTGAAACAGGGAAACCCATGATCAGCAGCTACCCCATGCATCGGTAGCAAAGCCATACTGGCTAACGTGGGACCATGACGCACACACACCCTCGGCTGGTCCTTTGAAATGGGGAAAAACCTCCGGTTGAAGCTATCAGCAACCAGTACAGCCTGAAGAGGCTGCTGCTCCTCTTCCTCCTGTTCGGGGCCGCTTTTTCTGATAGCATTTCCCGTACTAGAACCAGCACGACCGTGCTTCCCAGGTCTACCTGCCATGTTTGTTGCCCGTGCTTTCAGTTTTCGTGTTCTTCCGTCGACTACGGTGCTCTCACTGGGACAAACTAGACGGCAAACGTATAAACGTGAAACGCAATGTAATGCAACACGATGTAATGATCCTGATACATCAAATAATAATAATTTTTAAAAAGTTTCTTTGAAAACGAATAGCTGGAAAATTGAAGAACAGCTGTATTTGTAACCGAATAATTATTGCGTCTGCCAATCATGATTGATTACTATAACAGCAAACGATCTTACTGCTTATCCAGTAAAAGGTTGATTTTTAAAAATTGAATTTAAATGTTATTTAAAATGCAATCAATAAATATAGTGGTTTTACATGAACCTCATTTTAAATTGTAATAAAAAAATAACACTTCCGTCCCCACACTCGGCACTAACGTATGCAAAGATTGATTTATAGTTATTTGAGAAATGTCTGTGTGTATGCATCCTCTTCAGGATGTACCCTGCCTTTTACTGTGTGCGGCCTCATATAGGCTCCAGAAATAGCTAGATGTCTTCTGATGTTTTCTGAAGCTGTACTGTATGGAAGTAACTATAATACCTCAGTGTCTAGGTCAGAAAGGTAATGGCTTTAGTCTCTCTTCCAAGTGAAGACAAGGCAGGGCACACAGGCTCTTCACCTATAGATATAGTCAGATTTCTCACAAGGTGCTGACATGCAATGTTGGTATTAATATCGCACATCGTCCAGCCTTATAATATACTACAGCCATTTTTCGAATTCGGTACACAATGCCCTGCCTCGTGTTGTGATGTCATTCGGTGCCGGTGCCAGTTTTTACAGCAGTGGAAAACCAACACGTTTAAGTAAGGTACTTTTGGTACTTTCTCGAAGCACCGAAAGTATGGCACCTGGTGCGGTGGAAAAGCGCCCTGAGTGCACTTAGTTTACGCATGAAAATGCTGACATCAGAGGTATCTTGTTTGCAGTACTCAAAATTGATGCCTTAAAATACGTATCCCTTGACAGCAGGAGAGCCTTTTCTCTCCTCCACTCGCATGTGGAGTCATGTGTCCTTCCACTGAGCTACATAATTTTCTGTATTAATACTTAATTTAAATGTTTATAGGACAATATCACAAATGTAAAACTGTCATATTGGTGCTTTTCTCCTCCATGTTGCCAAAAACAAATGAACCCTAAATGATAGTGTGTGTAGTCAGAATAGGCATGTTATGATTGTGACTGCAAATAAACACATATCCCCAGGAACACTCTGTTTCTACTTGTGAAGTGAATCCTGCTACCCTTTATTCTTAATGACTGATAATGTCTGATCCCAGTTGATCTATGACTAATTGGACAAGGAGGGTGCTGCTGCATGTGAGCCTGTGCAGGCTATCTAGAAAGCACTCTTTTTTTATGACCATTCACTTTGTATTGTTTAGCCATTTCATGATCATCCACTGGAATATATTAATAATGCCATAGAGATACTGTACAGTCTCCACCTACAGGGAATTACCTCAGATTACTGTTCCTCCCATTCTCTCATGAAGGAAAAGTTGTTTCCTGTTTACTACAATATTAACCTAAGCCAAATACAGCATGTGCTGATGATTCAAGTTTCACTCATTTTTCATGCAGTTATATTACCTTTCCAGCCCATTTCTTTAATGTTTATCATTTCAGGATAATTAGTAGTACATGCATAGTGGACAATAAACATATTTGCAAGACAAAATGCATTTAAACAGAATTTATGACTTTACTATTATATTATATTACTATTATTATTAATGATAACAGTGACATTTAATCAAATAATTCTAACACTATTTTCTGCTTAATAATGGACATTGTTTTACATTGTAGCACTGAAGCCTTTTACAAATATTTTATTAATGTATGCTTAACATCATAAAAACCATACTTACATATAATACTTTGTAACATTTGAAGTCTAGACTCTAAAGATTAATTACATTTCTCAATTAACTGAACTAGGCTGTTATGGGCAATGTGGAATATTTTTAAAAGGTATCTTAAGAACAGGGATTGGAACTGAGATTTATAGCTGGTCTTAGACCTTTCAGAGAAATGGTGATATCTTTGTTCCAAAGAATCCAAAACCTGTCCTGAAGCTGAAATAAAAATGAAAAAGAATTTCTTCAATATTACATCCATTGTTTAAAATATAACTATAAATATTTAAACACATTAAAAGTGTTTCCTCCAGTCATTACCTGCCAAACCTGGTTAACAATTGAAGAGCAAATTTCCAAAACTTACTCAGTCCGTTTTTGTTGTTTTTGAGAACCAGACTACCAATGACCTAAAGTCAGATTTTCTCATCTTATGTTTCTCATGTTACAGTTTTGGGGACCAAAACTCCCTCAGTCCTCAAGTAATCCAAGCAGGGCCAGCCCTGGGTGCTCTGGCACCCTAGGCAGAATTCTGTTGCGTGCCCCCAGCACACAACAAATTTTCTCAATTCATTTATATTAAAAACATTTCAGTAGCATAGCGTATCTGTCTGTTAACTAGCTAGCTGGAGTTTGTTTCACAGGATTGGTAGTGAAATATTAACACTAGTGTAAGCAACTGTAATGCCATGGAATGCAATCACACGTGTTTCTTCAGACTTTTTTTCACTCACTCTTTTGCACCCCCTAATTAAATGGTGGCCTAGGTGATCCCCTATTTCACCTATAGGGTGGGTTGGCCCTAAATGCAAGGAACAATTTTAGTTAAACTTCCAAAACTCAATAAGTACACAGAAATGGTACCTTATTATGATCTATAACATCGAAATGGGACTCTGTCATAACTTCCTTGGCTAATCTGTAAACCGTGAATAATTACAAGCATTTTAATCCAATGGACTACGTGAGTTTTGCTCTTCAATTAATATAAATATTAATATATTACACTCATAACTTAAAACATTGGTGAGAATATGCTTTTATGAAATTGCGCAATACACAATAACTGTGCAGTACACAACAAACTGCAAATTTGTGGAGTTTCTCGAGTTCCCAGCTGATTTTGCCTATTTTGTTTGCCATATAGATTTTAATGACATTTTTATACAGAAGTATATAAGTACAGCTACCGATAGCTTACCTGATTGATGTAACCTTGTAATATTTCTTCACTGAGGCAAATTTTAGACCTAAGAGTTGCTGTCAGTCTTGCAACTGTTATGGGAGCAAGACATATATTATACTACTAAGAAATCAATTTGTAATTAGGACACATTTTATGCAAAGTGAGCATGTCTCCATACCAGTCTGAGGTTTCTGGGGTTCAAGAGACTCCACTGTAGTTACTGATGTAGAAAATAGTGAGACTAATGATGGAAAAGTTGAATCTGTTGTTGTGGTTGAAACAGTTGTTGTGCTTTTTGTGTCTGTCATGGTCTCTGAGGTTGTTAAGATCCCTCTTGTAGCCCAAGAACCTGTTGAAACACATTAACACAAGCAATATTAGTGTTTGTTCCCCACATGTAAGAATTATACCATTTTGTGTTTAACATCACATTGACTTAGAAGCTACACTTGTTTTGATTGTAATGATGGTGGGCATTTATACATTGTATATACACCGTAAAGCAAAACACCAACTTTAACACATCTTTACTGAAGTAATTGTATATGCAAAGGACCAATAACGAATAGAAGCTGAGTATACAGTACATTTAAAAACTTTAATTGCTTTTATGAATGACAGTATTTAATTGCTCATGCCATATAAAACCTTTAGAACCCAATTCATTAAACACTTTTTGCTAAAATACAGAATAACATTTTAAAAATTAAACTGAAAGTGTATCTTACCCGTTGTGTATTGTTGTCCGAATGTTAGAGAGAGACATCCTATTAACAGGGGAAATCTGAACATATTCATTCTCTTTCACAGAAATGTGCAAGTGTGGATAATTTTCTTTCCACAGCCAAAAAATAAGCTTTGATTTGCAAGAATGGGGAAGTAGGTTTAATATGTCCCTTTCCTGAATGGGAGGTGCCTTTTGAAAATTTATTTTATATCAAACTCTAAGTCAGAACAGACAACAGTTACTGCCTTTCCTCCTAATACACAATTGTATCTTAGTTACTGAAGACTACGATTACAAAAGACATTTGAAAAAACTGAATCTGATAAACGCACTGGAATTTATTTATCCCATAATTCTGCCTTTCATAAGAAGAAAGAAGAAAATGTGTTTGTGCACCAGTAACTTGTACAAACAATCCACTCTAACATAACAGTCTACGTCTACAAAATCATACAACACATAGCCTTAGTTATTTCTGTTCTGTATCAGTTGTTTGTAGTGGTAATTTTGCAACTCATTAATATTCACTTTAAAATACAAACAAAGAAAACTGGAAGAATGAGAAAGCAAATCCTGAGGGTATTAGGGTACATACACATATGATTGGGCATGAAACTGGTTTATCTTTTAAATGTAGTCATTTTAATATTACCTTAAGAATATTGTGTGTGTGAAATTTATATTTATCATAATTTGTTATACCTCTTATAACAGGTAATAAAAACACTATCGTGAAACTTAAAAAAAGCCGATTGTTTTACAAAGGAGCTTCACAAAAAGCAGAACTTGTTTTCCTCCAAGCATTCTCATCATGGATAACGAAACAACATAAAATATGATATTATCAGTGTCATGACACGAGGGACGGTGGACTAAAAGGCAGGCATTTGGGTGAACAAAGGGGGATTTTATTAACACCAAAACTGAACAGAACTGAACAGGGGCTGTGTTTTAGTATGAGAGGGAGATACAGGGCTTTCGAAGGAACAAACAGGCACGCTTAGTTCCCAATATACCTTTTATTGCAGTTATGAATAATAATAATACGCTCTTATTATAATAATGATTGATGCATAAACATATACTCTCCTTCTACACATTTTCAGAAGCCATATACATTACTCATCAGATGATTATACCATATAGTAAATGTTAATTGTGGTTAGTGATAAAACACACACGCTAATACTACTGCCTTTTTCCAATATGAGATTGCAAAGCTATATACACTCGGACGTGCTAT
>JAAGVU020000043.1:11084400-11134949 GCA_011763525.2 Mormyrus iriodes | reverse complement strand
ATTTAACATTTACCATTTACCACAGGCATTGAGCTCTTGTCCCTTAAAAAGTCTCTGCATGGTACTGCTTATAAGCTATATAGCTTGTAAGGGTATCACCACTGAGAATTCACAAATAAAGTCTCTGTATCATTGCATTATTACATAAATCATGTCATAGTACCAATGGTATGAAGGTATCTTCCACACAATTCCACAAATGTATTTGTGCAGGATGTTTGCAAGGATGATGTACGGCTGACGCACAGAGACTTCTAAACCCATAAAAATCAATCACATCAAAGAAAGCTGCATTCACTGTGATTGACAGGTTTGACTCTGGTCTCTCACCTGGTTGTACATAATTTTCTGTTGCTTGAGGGAGGTCTGGTCCATCTTGGTCAGCTGGCTGTTGAGGTTGGAAAGTGACGCTCTGCACCCTGTAATTTCTGCTTTTGTTTCTGTCTCTCGGGCTTTCAGGGCCTCAAGCTCCTGGGTCTTCTTGAACAGCGCCTCCCGGTGGTGAAGCAGCAGGGAATCCATCTCCTACATGAAAGACCATCTGGGTCATGCTCCGTTTGGAGTAGGAAACCAAGTCACAGTAGCGCTACACCTGTAGAACAGCTGTCACACAGCGTTTGAGAAGCCATATTTAATATAAAACAACATTTTTAAGAAGTATAACCTAAAATTGTACAATAGAGTTCCATTTTTTTTCCACACAATGATTCAAGACTGGGAAGCTAAAGGTGGTGGGGAGTTGGAGATTGCAGGCTGGGACACAAGGACGAACTAATTGGACAATAAGGGAAGAGAATTTGATCTGTGCCCGAGTGGGGTGTGTGCCTGGCCAGCTCACTCACCACTCCTGCACAATTGTAGTAAACACGAAAAAATATAGTATAAAGAAGGGGGAGAACTCAGTGCTTGTTGGAGTTCGGCCGTGGGATATGTGCACATCGCCCGGCATTTTTGGGAACACGTGTTGGTCTCCTGCCAGGACTGAAAGGGGCTCCCCAGTCTGTGCGTGGAAGGTGGGTGATGATAGCACGTCCGAGTGTATATAGCTTTGCAATCTCATATTGGAAAAAGGCAGTAGTATTAGCGCGTGTGTTTTATCATTAACCGCAATTAACATTTACTATATGGTATAATCATCTGATGTGTGACGCATATTTCTTCTGAAACTGTGCAGAAGGGGAGTATATGCGTGTGCATCAATCATTATTATAATAAAAGTGCATTATTATTATTCATAACTGTAATAAAATGTATATTGGGACCTAAGCGTGCCTGTTTGTTCCTTCAAAAGCCCTGTGTCCCCCTCTTGTACTAAAACACCACTTCAGTTCCCATTCCAGATGGAGAATAAACCATCTGTATCCTCACACTGTGCAGCTGAAATGTTCATGCATAACAACCAAAGCGAGTCAGTTATACAGTGCACTTCCAGATATAACAGATTCAGGCTCCACCCTTCTTACTGAACAAGAACGAGTTTATAAACAGCTGCTGCAGGGTGTGTTAGTTTTGTGACACAATTATTTGCACGATGAGCACCTCACTTGGCATTTCATGCGCCAGTTAAACTAATCCTCCAAATCTGCAAGACACTAATCCTTGAGTTCCAGTGTGGAATATGCTTTGTATCGTTATTAGTCATGATCTAATATTGTTGCTACAAACAAGTTATGGGCGGAATTTTTCAGTCTTTAAAAAGTACAAAGCCTACTGGTATTCAGTGTCGTGACCGCGGGATCGGCGGCGAGGCATGACGCAGGCGAGGAAAGGAACAGTAGGCTTAGGATCACCCCGTGTGGGGACTTTATTACAAAGGGCGCTTACTGGGAAGCAGACAGGGACCAGCACAACCACAACATCACTACGTTAATGACCCGACAAGGAAGCACTGGACTGGGGAACTCTTATACACAGGAACATAAGGGAATGAATGAAGGGCACCTGTGACTGATTAACACGAAGGCAGGAACACCAGGTAAGGACAACGAGCTACAGGCTTGACTGATTAAGCCCTGCCTGTGTGAAACACACGGAACACACTGGTAGGGCGGGGCTGGACGTGACATTCAGTACTGTTCTAAACTGTATTATCAAAGCAATTCTTTGGGACATTAAATGATCTGGTATTTTTTAGACATCAATAAAAAAGCAAGTCTAAAATCTATGGGGGTCCATGAAGACTGAAGGTGTTAGTCTACGGGGGGGGCGGGCACAGCAGGAAGGGTTCACCTTAACAGCCTGCTCATCTTCCTTCAGCGTCTGCTCCATCTGTGCAGCCCTCTCCTCTACACTCACGGCTGTCTCCGTTACACGCTCCAGCTTCTCCTCCAGGGTGGTGTTGTAGGCCTGGGCTGCCTTGACCCTGTATATGGGGGAGAGTGGAGCCAATGGAAATCATAAGTCAGCCACTGAGACACTGGGCTGGCTTTGTAAGAATGTAAGGCTACATAAACTAGCTAGATGAAAACCGCTATCCTGTCCTGACACTGAAGGTTCAACTGTCAGTAACGTGAACCTGAAACCTTCAGCTACAGATAGTGGATTTTGTCACATACTGTACATCATAGACCTCTAATGTTGGAAATGCAAAAAAACAATCTGTTGGACCAAAAGTCAAGTACTTGTTGCTTTTCTGAAGGATGTCTTTTTTCATGCTTGACAGCTGGGATCTCTTCGCCTCCACTTCTGTAGCTGCTCCATCCACACTGAACCTCAGGCTCTCCAGCTGAACAAAGAGAATACAACAAAGAAACAGTACACAATTAAAATAAAAATGGATCATTCCTCATTTTATGACCTATTTGTCAGAAATGCCATCAAACAGCATATCACTGCTAGGTGGAGAAGCAGCCATCGTAGCTACTGTTGGTTTAATCCGCTTCTCATAGCAGTCTAGTTTAGCTCACTTCACTATCCTGTTAATTCCCATCATGTTAGATCAGACAGTGATCCTGTCCACTGTGGGTTTAGAATCTCCATTTCTCTGATTACTCATTGTAGCCAAAATATTGTGGACTGGAACCTTTTGAGTGATTGTGCTATTTTTGAACAATTTTCCAAAAGATGCTCAACTGAAATTTTGTATGAGAATCTCAACTTGTATGTCATTTTGTCTAGCAAGAAGCAGCAGGGCCAGACAGTCTCTAGAACAATTAGGGGTTGAGGACCTTGCTCAAGCACCCAGCATTGACATTTATTTGTGGACTCTGGGATTTGAACCTGTGAGCTTCTGACAACACAGTGTCCTAGCATGCCGAGGCACTCACGATCCCCATACTGCTTTGCCAGAACATCAGTAGAAGTATTACTTGCAAATAGCTTTGCTGACAAATCATCATTCGTTATAAGGCAAGTATGAGCAAATAATGATGTGACGGCGATGAAGATGCTCACCTCATCCTGCAGCCTGACACGGTTGCTCTCCTTCTCCTGGAATTCCTGCCTAAGTTTAGCGGCCTGTCGGTCTACCGCTGCAATCTTCCTCTCAAGCTCCCTGTTGTTCTCCACCTCCCTGTCCAGAAAGTTCTTCTTTTCCTTTATCGTGGCCTCCTTCTCTCGCATCTCCTGGTTCACCTGAGCGAGTAGCTGGAGGAACAGAATGTTACACCTGTGATGGGATTCATTCACCATTTTACATTTAATTGTTCAGATGGCACTTTTTAGATTATATGCATCGGCCATTTAAAAAGACAGAAATTCAAAAAAAAATATCTAATCACATTAAAACATGAAATAAAAAAAAGACAGGTGTTTTGGTGGAATATTCAGATTAAGCACCCGTTCAGAGTATACCTCTTTACAATCTTGCTTCCTAATCACTAAACATAGAGGGCAATCTATAGCCAGCAATTCTCCTGAATCATTTTTGCTGACTTGGGGAATATGGAGAACATTCAAAACTCCACATCACACACAGCTGATACCAACCATGAACCTTTCAGCTTTTTTGACCTGTGCCACCCTGCACTGGCCGTATACCGTTTTGTCATTCCTTTAAGGCATTACATCTCCCCCTGCTGGTTACCAATGTGCACTGCTCCATCTCACGGTCCCTCCTTCTCATCTGCTCAATGGTACTCTCCCACTGTTGAATGAGCTCCTGCCTCTCTGTGTGAGCTTGACGGAAGTTTTCAGCAGTACTATCCAGCCCTATCTGTGTCCGACATGGAATAAACATTAAATTATCACAACGATGCACAAACAAGCCAAACAGTTCCATGTCGGGCGAATGCCCAACAACGGGCGTCACTTGGACCTGTGCCGTGATCGTCTCCGTCAGCTGGTTGTCTAGGGCCCTGCGCTTCTGGCTGGCCTCGATGGTCATCTTCTCGATGCGAACTGTCAGTTCCTGTGGTGTGAAATGGGATGCATGGCATTAGCTTGCCGGGTATAAACACCCTGTGTCAATGCCTCAAGCCAATCTCCACTTGTATGAAAGGATATGCCCACAAGATCTTACCACCCCTTTTATTATATAAACTACTGCTAAAAAGTGTTCTTGCTGTACGACGTCTCCTCCTAATCCACGAGGGGAGCCTGCTGTCTGCTCTCTCACCCGGATCCTGCTCTCATCCTGTTGGGCGTACTTGACGATGGTCATAGTGTCCTCATCGTTGCGCGCTGACTCCTCCAGCCAAGCATTGAGAGTCTTCTGGTCCCAGTTCAACTGGCTCTTAAGCTCATCCACTTTCTGGGATGCTTTGAAGATGTTGTTCTGACGGGGAAGATGTATGCGTGAAGAAGCCGTTACAAACAAACACACAACAGCGGCACGGAGGTGAACTAATCGGAGAATAAGTCGTTCTTCTGACTGTAATCACAGATGCTGTATATACTCATTATTTACGCCACATCATGTATGCCACCATATAGATTTACATTTTTCTGTTTATCATACATGTATATATTGTAGCTATTTCTGGCACTTTTTTAGTATTTTGCCATTTCAGATTAGAAGCCAAACTACATTTTGTTTTCCGAATACTTGTACTTTATGCAATAAAAATAAAGCTAAATCTAATGTAAAATCTAATCTACCCCAATTATACCACTTAACTGAAACAGAATGAAGCATCTTTAATTTTTTTTGCTTGAGGAATATAGGTTGTTATGCTGCAAGTACAACAGTTGGGTTGAAGGAAGCCACTGTCATTCACAAGTGGGGACTGCGCTTTAGATCATCTGTCCGTTACTGTTGAGTCTCTTTATATGGGAGCATTGTGTGCTTCAGAACAAGATCCTGAAATGGAGAGCAGTTTGAGCTCCTGCACCTCATGGGCAATACAGAGTATAAAGTCATTCAGGCCCACTGTACACTGTATGCTTTTTTGATGTATTTTTTTCCTCTTTCCTCTTGACTTCATTTTTTCCCCTGGATTGAAGTGGGCAGCCCGCTTCCTATGTGGTCCCAGGAAACGTAAACAGGACCCAGGTCTGGTTCTAAATTTCAAATTTCATCCCCAAGCTCTCAGGCTTTCCACTAGCAGCATCAATTTTTATAAAACATGTGTCGCAACACATCTGTACAGATCATAGCAAATGCTAAAAGTTGTTCCTCAGATTGTGGAAATTGGGGACACCTGTTGAGCTTTTTCATTTTTATAAAATGTAGAAAAATGACACAACAGAAAAAAAAAAACATTTTTGCTCTCAAAGTGAATTTGTACTAGTTAGCTGAATGTCAGTGCTTTTTGGGGGAAATCCAAGTTGGATAACTGATCCTGTTCAACAATTATCCCTTGTCTCTCCTACAGCATAGGGTCCACAAGGAGGGAACTGGAGCCTATTCCAAGCAGCATAGTGATCAGTCCCGGGGTTCACACACTGGGCAATTTAGAGGCACCAACTCATCTAACATGCATGATGATTGGACTGTGGCTGTAAATGAGCATGAAAAGGAACAAACATACAAACCTCACAGACACACACAAAGCAGGAGAAGCCTTTGAACTCACAGCTCCAGACGTATTAGGCAGCTGATCTATTCATTGCACCACCATGTTCCCTTTTTATGCTCATTACCTAATCTCGTATTATCGTTATATTTGGCGCCATCTAGTGGTCGCAAATGCACACATTATATATAATTATTTATAATACACATCTATCCTTGCTGAAATATATACACGACATATGAATGTGGTGCAATTTAAGCAGCTGAGGCTATCACCTCCTGCGTATTTTTCTTCTCTCTCATTGCTCCCAGCTCCCTCTCCAGCTTGGAAATCTCCTGCTGCAGTCGGCCCATCTCCCGTTCAGCCAGGGCCGTGAAATGAAGCTCAGACTCGGCCTGCTTCTCTTTGGCGTTGTAGAGGGCCTGCATGTACAGACACACGCGCACATAATGGATCGCGATTTTCAATACATTTTATGTGGAAGTAATCCAATTACGCATACATTATAATAGATTTATTCTCACATTACCACATCATATTATTACAAATATAATTTCTGCTTATATTTTGTCAGAATGTTACTTTGTAGTTATAACGTGAATATTGTGATACATCTTACTGCTGATCATTTTATTCTTTAAGGACTAATTAGCAGCATAGAGTACCTGAGTGTGAGATAACTCCTGTGTTACATTTTTCAGATGTTCCCCCATCGCTTGGATCTTATCTTTGTGTGTGCAGAGTTTGCTGTCCAGCTCCGAGTTTTCCTTTTGTTTTTTAAGAAGCTATTATATGGAATAAGACACACAACGGTCCGAAATTAACAGCAGGTTTCCCAGTCTTACCATTTTGACATCTTTGGCTACAAAAGAAAGGCTATATGTGCATTCAGTTAGTTAATGGAAATGGAAAAGCACATTTCAAGGATTATAAATAAACATAAACTTTCGCTACACATAGATGATTTAAAATAAAGTATGACGGATGATCTTGGTGCAACTTAATTACCTCGTCTTCCAAAGCCTTGTTTTCTGCATTTGCCACTGGCATGGCAAAACCTTCATCCCAGCCAATTTCGTTTAAAAAACTTGCGCCTGACATTTTTCCTATGGAACTTTTATGTGCTGCCTGATATGACGTCTAGACCGACTTCTTTGCGCACAGCAGAACTCAGTTTAGAAAATCGTGCGTTGTTTTGTGTTTGGCGAAGGCGCCCTTAGCAACCGAGCGCTGCCCGGATGTTAAAACTGCAGGCGCCATATCTGTCGCTAGAGGGAGCCAAAATACCAGTTATGGGACCTACACCTACCGTGCATCAAATCTGCTTCTGGCCTTCTAATCACATCATTAGCCAGAGTGTTATCTTAGTCCAAGCAGGTCTGTAAATTACCTAAGAGATGCAGAATATTTTTCTTTATACTTGCATTAAAATTGGCATTTTTAAGATGTGCTTTTCATTTTCTTGGCCAACTGATCTAAAATTGAATTACTGAATAATGCAGATGGGAATTTTACTAAAGCACTTCTGGTTAAGCTCAAATTTAATACAATACTGCCCTTCCAACAACTTTATTCACTGACCTTACGGGTACAATCGTGATCCTTATCCCTATGTGTAATCACTAGATGATGTAAAATACAATTTTTTCAATAGAAATGTATTACATTATTGTCATGTAGTGGTTAACTGCAGAGACTGCTATCAGATTTTTTAATGAAATGTACTGATGATTTTTTTTAAGAGCAAGGCATTATAACATTAACTGTATTAACATGCATCCATTAAAATTCCAACCCACAGTACATGGTCATCGAGAGGAAGCCTGGAGTCTCTGTGACGCAATATAAGGCACAAGGCAGTAGAGTACCCTGCAAAGGCAACATGTATTTAAAGGGTGGTGTGTGGCCTTGTGCCTTTGATCCGTAGGTCGCTGGTTCAAATCCCTGGGTTGGCAGAGTGGTTTCACCATTGGGCACTTGAGCAAGGCCCTTAATTCCAATTCACTTCAAAGTTACTATCTGAGCTTGTACTCTGAAATGTATATTGATTCGGGCAGAAGCTTCTGCTAAATAAATGGAATGTAAATGTAATCAGGGATTGGTCACTTAGAAGAATTAGAATTAGAAGCCTTTCATTGTCCTTATATCATGTATAACGAAATTGCAAAGCAGCTACACTTCCAGATGCAACAAAAAATAAACATTCAATCATTTACACAGTAAATGTAAAAAATACTACACATAAACACTACTCAAAAAAAATGTATAAAGTAATGCTTAACAAGATAAGGTAATACAGTTAATGAGGTATCAGTGTGGCATTGCTAAGCGACAAATGTGGTATTGCTAGGCAGAGAAATATTGCCGATGATGTAAGCATTATACAATGAATAACCAGTAATATGAATATTGCACAGAGAATTACTCATAGCGTAAAACATTGCACACAGAACAAAGGTATGATTCATAGCCGATATATGTAGCACAGCAATGTCATAACCTGATAAAAATGCATATACACCCAACTATGCTTCACACGCATGCTAGTCACAGTATTATTCTTCATGGTTTTCCACTGAATTGTAGCATCAGATCTGCTCATTTGTCTTCACAGGAGGTGCATCTAAGTGTAGGTTTATCATGTGTAACTTGGTTTCAGTTGTACTAAAGCACCAGAGATCATCTTTACATCTTCCAGGTGAGAAGATAATAAGCATTCAATGTGACAGCACTTCAAGTGAATTTTATTTACATGCATTCTTAAACAAAAACAGCACAGCTGCTAGTTAGGGGGAGACTTGAATGCACACATAAAGATGAATGAACTTAGGGTTGCTGAAGAAATTAGAAAGTACATGAGCTTATTCTGTAAACAAGCTCACAGCATTTACAACAGTCTCGTAGAAACGTGCAGAGACGTGAATTAAATTCAGAATAGTGGCGTTTCCTGAAAGGGTCGATTGTGTCTGTGGCAGTCCTGTTTTAGCTACATCCAGCAGAGAGATATGAGGAATTTCTAATTTTCTTTTCCTCTATTTTAATAATAGCTGTGCATAAGTAATTTACTGAAGGCCAGACCAGCAGTGGGCAACAGAAAATTAAACTCATTTTATCTGAAAGCATGTGAATTTCTATATATCATTAGCATGCATAGAATTTGCACAATGCTATTTTTCATACTGATGGAATGTAACCAAATAATATATCAGTTTTTTTTTTCTTTTTTGCTTACGCACAAGTAAAATTCTTAGATAAAAGTGCTAGACGCTTGCAATTTTGCTACAAATGGAAACCAATTCTTGGAAGCTCCTTATTACTGACTTCACTTGATTTGCATTTAAGACTGATAAACGTAACATTAGGATTTGTGGAACAGATTTGATGGGGTGAACTCCGCTCTGTAATGTCATTAAGCAAAATCTTTTTTTTTATCCTATCTATGATAATCGTTTCTATAGTTTCTGTCTCCTCTTAAAGAGGTATTAATGCTGTTATTAATTTCTGTAGTGTTAAAGTTTGAAGCTTCCTGTAGACATTTTGTCACTGTGCAGACTAGACTGCAAAAGAATACTTCAATGACAACCAGGCTTACAGAATTTTCATTAAGTGGATTTTAAGTGGATCTTTTCATATTGAAAACTCCCTTAGACGTTTGTCTACAAAAATGTAAAGTTTACCACAAATTTGGTATACATATTATGCATTTACTTCAATCTATTTGTGTTATAACTCTAACCTTTTGAAATGGCAATCATCTACCAGAAGAAGATATTTTACCTTTATTTTAAAGTGTAGATAAAAACTACCAAATAACTGCATTCATTTCTCTTTAAAGTGCAATATCTAGTTAAACTTGCTGACAACTATTCATATTCACCAACACTTTCTGAATACCGAGACTTCATCTATAATAGTTACACACTATGCTCAAACAGCTCATGTCCAGGGGTACACAGCATCGTTAATCACACATGTTCTTTGCCTACAGCTGATTGATACTGGAATTTGTAAGGTGCTTATGAAGTATTGTTAATATTTTTTTAATCTGCAGACAGGACATGAAGCTGAGAGGATTTCAAAGTTCCTCACGGCACAGGGGCTTTAATCCAGGTGCTGAGTACTATACATCTACGTTTCGCTCTGAACATCTGAAAATTGCAAGGCTCACGTTTTGCCAGAGGCAGGTTGAGCTGCTGAAGACCACAAATAGAACGAACAGCACAAGCGATGGGCGCCAGGGCTTTTACGTTTGCATGCATGGTAACAGACTTTCAAGCGATTAATTCTGATTGTTTGCTTGTTTTTTATTCAAATAAAAAGAACGAGTTGTGGACCGTCAGATCCAGTCATGTAATTAACGAATCAAGGAATTTCTGTGCAAAGTTTTTTTTTTTTTGAATGACATTTGGAAGAGAGATAACTGCGTTAATTTTGCATTGTAAAAATTTTAAAAGCATGACTTTGACGTAATAGGCCTATTTTACGAATGAACTAAAATAGTTCTGTTGATATACAACAGTACTATTCAGTTAATGGCGGTTCGGAATTATTACATACATATCATGTTTCTGTTTTTTTTTATATAAAACTCTGTAATACCTTGTTTTAATTTCAATGTCATTTGTGTTTGTATTTCCAGTGGAGCAGCAGTCAGCCAGTATACGGCACATGTTTATGGTATGTTTATCTTTTTAGGCTATGTGTGCACTTATATGTTTGTAGTTTGCTAAAGTTGTGTTTGATCATGACTGTATAATACATTACAGAAGAAAATTCTAATAAAGTATTCGAACCCAGGTCCTAAGAAGATTATGTACTCTTAATATTGAGTTTTATCATATTCAGCAGAGCATATTGCACGTCTGTCACCCAGGCCCGGGAATGCCGTTGACGATCATAGTTAATTCTGCTGATTAATGGAAATGCTACAGTGCTATCAACGACAGCATCAAAAATACTAACAAGCTTACTGTAAGCTTTGGCTGAAACGTTATGAGGTTTGAATTTCTGGAACGACTACAGATAGCAGCGCAAACTTCAGATTCAGCAAAAATTAAATGCTTGCCGTACTTAAAAATGAGACCTGCTGTATACATATTTTCCTATAACATAAGTAAACTCGCGTTTCGATTCATTGCCTAAGGTCGGGACAACCCACAATCTCGGTAGAAATATTCACATGAGGTTTTCCTGATTCTCCATTGAACTAGTGTGGAATTTTTAAAGGTCTGTTTATTGTACTGTTTTTTTCCACACCCATCCATCTTTTAAATGCTTATCCTGAAAAGGGCTGGGGGACTGGGCAAGGGCGTAGGTTTGGTTTCAGTATTGGTAGGGATCAAATCTGCCCCGAACCCCCCGCCTCCTAAACAGTATTCTCCCAGCGTCGTATGGTTGGGACACGTCCCTGCTGTCCATATCCAAATCTACGCGCTTGGTACTGGAGCCTGTGCTATGCAGCAAAAAGATACAAGGCTGGGGTACACCCTGAACTGAATAAAAGGTCCATTGCAGCGCACAAACAATCAAAATCATTCACTAAGGGCAATTTAGAGTTGCGGGTATAACACTTTACTTGAGGGGGCACAAATACTTAATAGTAACTGATTCACTACTGTAGCGCAAATCATGAACAAATACTGTATAGTAGCTACTTGAGATAAAAGATGCGGCTCGGTTCATTAATGGTGAACAAGCATGACATCAAAATTTCACTTGTCTTATTAGCCCTATCTATTCCTACAGTAGTTTCTTTAGCAGTTCATTAAGGTTTGCAGAATTAACAGATAAAGTAACACATGTATTAACCGACTGATATAAAAGATGCGTCACGATTCACTGATGATGAGCAAACATGAGATCAGTATGTACCTGAAACTTGGCTTGTGCTTAATTAATACATAGGTAAGAGAATAATACTATATTATTCGCAGGGTTGCCAACTTTGGTCAGATGGCTGGAGTGAGATTTTCCATTCAAGACTATAGTCTGCACACACATTTACATACATGTATATATAAAGGGTATATGAAGTTTTATTACCTTGTAAATTGTGTGTAAGGTTTGCAAACTGCTCCAATGCTAATTTTAGGTTTACAATGCAATAATATAGATTTGCCGTAAAATTTCTTGCGTGAGCGTAAGAGTCTGAAAGCGTGGGTATCACGCCAGACGCGTGAGAGCTGGCAACCCTGTATTGGTGCCCCTGTTACACCAAATTCTGTGACCCTAGATTCGCTACCGCACATTTTCCTGAGATTCCCGTTCACGTGCACGAGCACTCTACGATTATACGATTAAGTTATAAATACAAGACTTTTAACAATTTTAGTATTTAGACTGCATTCACAGATTTTTAGAAAATTGAGGTTTATATTGTGGGTACCGGAAAAATATCCCCACAAGCTACATGGTTTAAAGTACAAACCCTCCCACACACACATAGCGGAGGTGGGATTGGAATCCACAGCCTTGGAGATGTGATGCAGCAGCGCTAACTACTCAGACAGCCTTTGTGTAAGTTTATAAGAATGAGGTTTACGATATTGCAGCCCGAAAATATTATCCCATTGATAATTCCGTCACGGACGCGTGTCCATTCATAAACTGACACGGAGATCCCCATCACACTGATCGATTAGTGCTGTCTGTATTAAGATTAAACGCTGAAGCCGGAAGGCACGCATATTCACACTGAAGGAATAAAGCGCTGATAAATTAACATATTCAAGCCTATAACGATAAAAAAAAAATATTTTAAAAGCTCCACGTTTGAATTCATAGCTAAAGGACGGAACAGAATTCTAATAGGCCTACGTATTATATATGTGAGTATGATCAGACAACAAACTATTGAATAATCCATGCGAATGTCTGGTGCAAAAATTTTCTTTAAAATATTTCCTCATTAGTTGCCAATTTTTCATTTATTTGAACTAGAATTCATTATTTTGCTGGATAGCCAGTTACGACATGTCGATTTGAAGGTTTATTTTAATAAACTAGCTATCAGTAGCCTATAATAGAGTCGCAGACACAGCGAATAAAGCCAGACACACCACATGAAATGAAAAATATAATTAGTCTGAATCTAATTACAAGCCGCAAAATAAAATATAAAAACAAGACTGATTTTCCCTCTCATTTAATTTTATGAGTAATTAGTTTTGGACTCTTTAGTGCCACGCTCCAGTCATCCAAAAGCAGACCCGATATACCACGTAGTTTTTATTTTGCTTTAATGAGGAACTAATGGACCCACAGAAAATTAGTTATTTTCTGTTGAGAGAGAGAGAGAAAAAAACTATTTTCCGCTTTTGAAAAGATCAACAGTATACGAGGTGATAGCCAGAGCGGCTCTTTGAGCTCACGTACACCGAGTTCTGTTACTCGACTTCATATTCAATAGGAGTGAGACTGCAATTAGCAACAAAGCAAAGAGAATCCAGTTTTACAGCTGAGCTGCTGTCTATGACTCAAAGCGTCACCATAATTAGAACCAGGGCGAATGTGTCAGCCGTGAACAAAAACTAGTGGCAAATTACTCTTGCAAAAGAGCTGCACTAATGTTTTTCAATTATATATAATAATGGCCCCTATAAACTGGATCTGGATACATATAGTGAACAAAGAGACATTGGGAGAGAGGAGCATTATTATTTTTGGCAATCTAATTTTAAAAACTCTGAAACACTGCCATGTTTGCCCATAAAGTAACCCATTTAGGTGCAAATCTCAGTTTCACTGTAGTCTGGTAACTTTGCACGAATAAGCTGGCAAACATACTTGAATTTTCCATAGAAATGGGACATTTTTGTGGGACTCATTACTTGTCAGTTTATTATTTAAAAAAGCAGATCTTATAGGACAAATTAATGATTTATGAAATTACCAAGTAGGAAAATGACTGGATTTTTTAAAAATCACGCTTAATAATGTAATCCAGAATCGTGACATCAAATGGGAAGTGAGGACTTTCAGCAGAACTGCAAACACCTTCATATTAATGACCCTTGAAACAGAAAGAACTTGCTTTAAAATACATTCTTATTTAGCCCATTTAGGCTACTAAACACTCACACAAACATAAGATTATTAATTATCGATATATTACGGTTACTATAAAATAAATCATGTTTATCCATCCATCCATCCATTTTATGTAACCGCTTATCCTATACAGGGTCGAAGAGGTCTGGACCCTATCCTGGAGGCCACGGGCGTAACGCAGGGAACAACCTAGGATGGGGCACCAACCCAACGCAGGGCACAGGCACACATCATTCTAAATCGTGTTTATAAAACGTCCAAACCAGAAATATTTTACAAGCACGTTTCCTTCACAATATAAACTGCAGTATGCAGTGCTTACATTTGATAAAAATATTTTTATTTGTCCCAAATTAACAAGTTATTAATGTGAATCATTAGATGCATTTATAACTGGTATTCAAATTGATATGCACAGTCAAATGCCACATGGTCTGATCACATGGCACTAACACAGGCCAAACTGTGGACATCATAGTCTTCTTGGTACTATCCTGCTGTAGCTGTAGATGTTGTAGATAATATTATTAAAATTTTATTTTTTTATATCTAAAACATTTCTTTACATTAACAAACCTTAATAATCTGTTATTCATCTACCATTCATTTAACATGGACGCTCTTCCTGCATCCGGATATTATTCATCCATTCATTTTTTTAACTGCTTATTCTGATCAGGGTCACAGTGGGTTGGAGCCTATCCCAGGCGACAAAGGGTTCGAGACTCCGGTACAGCCTGGATAGGGCACCAGTCCATGGCAGGCGGACTTGCACACACACACTACGGCAATTTTAAGTCACAAATGAACTTACTGCTTGTCTTTAAACCGCTGATGAAACCAGGAGCCGAAAGCAGTACCGTAGAGATTTTTTGAGGGGCAGGTGCTCAAAGCCCTTGACACATTATAAAAGTACTGAGTGTCCCTTATATATAAATAGTTTTTAAACAAATAGTTTAAATAGTTCGGGCAAATGGGGCAGGTGTTCAGGCACGCCCCGCCTGCACTTGCCTGATCCGAAGAACATGTAAACTCCACACAGTGTTAGTAGCTTTGTAACTTAATCCTATCAGTTTAGGTGCAACAGTGCTAACCGCTCAGCCACCGTGCAACCCACATAAATATTTCCATGTAAGAAAAATGACGAAAACAACGACACATATTTAATGTATTTTCCTCATGGCAAATAAAAAAAAGAAAACTAATGTTAAAGAGCTGATAATGGATTCAAACTTGATTTCAGACAGCTTCCGACGTGAAACACATATCCTGAACACGAAGGAACGGTAGAGTCTGCCCTGGCATATTTTACACCGTTTTTACACTTTGTATACCGGACATGCAGCGTGAGGAAATGCTTAGCGCGTTTTAAAAAGCCGTCAACGCAGAACATTTAGGCGGCGTCGGTAAGCTTCTAGAAGCGTCTCCCGGCATGCACCGCGCGTCCAATATGGAGGAACTGACGGTGGAGGTCCGTGGCTCCAACGGGGCTTATTATAAGGTAGCCAGCTGAAATATTCATATCCCGCCAGCGAGTTTGTCAGTAAGCGGAATAGCTATCAAACTCATTAGGAAAAGGGCGCGTTCGCAAAATAAAACGCCTTTTTAAAAAGGCAAGATCACCTGGACCTTCCTCATAACACTGACAGTGTTTGGCAAATCAACAATGTTATGCTGTAAGGCACCTGGTACTGACCAAGTACCTGCATAGTTAGTCACCTCATTATTCGTTTTATTATTTTTAATTAGCCCATTTTTTTAAATTAGTATCTGCATAGCAAACACGCACAGTAAACAAGTAGTTAGCTTCTTATGCAGTAGCTAGATTTCATAGCCATATTTTGCAATTATAAGTATGACGTTGTCCTCAGTTAATCGGACTACGTACTGGGTGTGGTAACTTGGCTATTTATTGACTGCACTTTGAAGAGTTCAGATATGCATAAATACTTTTTTGGAACTATTAAATTAGGATGGATCTCCGTGTACTATATCTTAGTTGGCAGGAGTGACTTGTCGCCTGGTTGGAGTTTTTTCTTACCTGCATGTCAAAAAACATTCAGATCATTATTATTCTGTTGCTTTAGGGTTTATGTCTTGCGCTACATTAGGGTTGGTCTTGTATTTCATAAACAAATACGACGATCTGTTGCAGACTGACACGGAGATTCGTGATTAACTCGTTGTTTAATTGGAAATAGATCCAATCGAAAAAAGACAGAGGCAACACACTTGATCGTAGATTATAATTTAGTAATCTACTTTTGTTCCTACTTGTATGTTGTTTCCGTTTCCCCTTGAGATAATGAATGCCAAGATGACACTTTCAGAAATGAGTTGTTTTAGCCCAGCCAAAATCCTGTCTCCGTTCTGTGTACTGTTTTAAGGTAATAGTTGTAGGATTCATTTTTTTATATTATTTTTTTGTTTATTTGAAGCATTTCTGGATGACGTAATAATTCACCTTATGTTGTGCATGTAGGCTAACGGAATGAAGAAAAAGCCTTTTAAATATATAAGAGCCGAAAATTTTTATTTGGCTTTTGTTTTTAGGGAGTTGTTACAGATGTCCACGAAGACTCACTTACAATTGTCTTTGAAAATAAGTAAGTATGACATAATGTGATTGGAGTTTTTCAGTCACACCTGTGGAAATAATGAAACTATATCCAAGTATGAAAGTGTTATTGAAACCCCTGTATCAAACAAAACATCACATAATGGAGCAGGATTTGTTGTATTATGGTTATTTGTAATATCATTTAGCTGGCAGCCCGAGCGACAGGTTCCTTTCTGCGATGTACGACTGCCATCCCCTTCAGGTGGCAAAGGGGTCATTGGGGCAGGTGACCAGGTCGAGGTATGTGTACGAGTTCTCAAAAGTTAACTCTTGAAACATAAGATTAATGTTTGATGGAATGGAAATTGTGTACCCAAATAACTGAAAAAACCTCCTGACAGATTTTCTCAAGGGCGAATGAGCAGGAGCCTTGTGGCTGGTGGTTGGCTAGAGTGCGCATGATAAAAGGCGACGTAAGTTTGGCAGGCCTGCAGGCTGCATTCAGCTAACTTAGCTTCTCTGTGAGTTCTATTCCTGATGTAATTCCCACCCCCAATGTCTCACTTCAGTTTTACGTGATTGAATATGCTGCCTGCGATGCCACCTACAACGAAATTGTCACATTTGACCGACTCCGGCCCGTAAACCCGAACAGGGTTGTGACGAAGGGCACCTTTTTAAAATGTTTGGTTCCAGTCCCTGATGACTTAAAGGCAATGTATGTACATTTTCCAAAAATAAATTGTATTGCTGAAGTGTATTTTCAAGTGCTTTTTATATTTGTACTCCATGTTCTGCAAACTTACCAGTAATATTTTTTCAGATGTGAAGATGAGCTTGTGCATAAAGATTTCAAAAAGTCAGTGGGAGCATGTAAAGTCTTCTATAGCACAGAAATTAAGAGTTTGGTTGTTTTGGTAGGTGCTTTGTTTTGGGTCCTCCTGTGTAATTAGCTGTTATTTGGGGCAGTAACATTACAGTAACATTTCTTGACTGACATCTTGATTAATCTTTAAAGTTTTATTTTCCAGTCCAGAAACGAGAGCACGGTGAAGCGCGTTTCTTTACTGGGTGACATGCACCTTCGAAGCATTCGCACAAAATCAGTGCTTGTGTCTAGAAATGAGGAGGCAACAAAACACTTGGAGGTAACAGATGTTTGTTTTTATGATTTTATTATTACATTTTTTTTTGTCTGGGTGCAGGACTAGGTGTTGATTTTAAATTCAAATTTAGAAAATTTGAACAAATATGTTAAGTCTCATAGCATATGTGATAACTGACTTTTTCACTTCGTTTATGGATTTTGCGATGTTATAGGAGTTAAAATATTGTGTTCTTCTGGGCTTCAAATTCTACTCCAACTACAAAACTCAGATGACTTTTTGCTGACTACAAAAGGTTTTTAAATGCAAAATCTGATAGCTGAAAGTCAGTAACGTCTCAGCAGCGATGTCTCAACATTATTATCAGGGGTTCTGCTATGAGACCATGTGACACAGTAAAATCGCTGGGTGTTTTCAGAGCACGAAGCAGCTTGTGGCAGTTTTCCAAGAGGAGTTTGCCATCAAGGAGGACCTGATGGGCCTTGCCATCGGCAGCCATGGCAGTAACATCCAGCAGGCTAGGAAAGTGCCTGGGGTAACAGCCATTGAGCTGGACGAGGAGAGCAGGACCTTTAGGATCTACGGGGAGGTAAAAATGGTCGCCCTGCACAGTGGTTATTCTGAACCTTTGTTTCAGGATTCTGACTATTGTACCTTTCTGATTAAGAGCATAGAGGCTGTACAGAAAGCCAGGGGATTCCTTGAGTTTGTCGAAGATTCAGTTCAAATCCCAAGGAACTTAGTTGGTATGACCTTTTTTTTTTTTTTTTTCTTTTTTTTCTTTTGGAAACAATATGTTTTAAGGATCTTTGCTAATCTCATGAATTCTAATTGAAAGTGTTTTGTGGAACTTCCAGGTAAGGTCATTGGCAAAAATGGGAAGGTCATCCAGGAACTTGTAGATAAGTCTGGTGTGGTTCGGGTGCGGATCGAAGGAGACAATGACAGCAAACTCACTCGACAAGAAGTAAGCCCCGACTCTTTCATTTTAAGTAGATGAAACATCTTCCACTCCCCTTCTGTACAGCATGGTTCCCATGACTCTACTGTGAAGTAACATATTGAACCACTTTTTCAGCCATTATCTTCCAATTATGCAAAGCTAATAAACAAAAAGGACATATTTATCTATGATACTGTTTATTTTGTGCTTTTGGATACAGGGAATGGTTCCTTTCACCTTTGTGGGCACGAAGGAGAGCATTGGGAATGTCCAAGTTCTGCTGGAATACCACATTTCATACCTTAATGTAAGCTGACGTATGGGATGCTTTCGGATCCAGCGGGTCTGTGGGAAAAAGGTGACTGTGCTTGTTGCCTGCAGGAAGTGGAGCAGCTGAGGCTGGAGAGGCTGCGGATCGAGGAACAGTTACGCCACATGGGTGTGGGCTGTCGGCCGGCACTGGGGCGATCCAGCAACAGGGGCTATGCAACAGCTGAGAGTGGCTTTTCCCAGCACGCAGCCCGTCTCCATGGAGCCCGGGGCCGAGTCCGCCGGGGCCCAAAGTCTGCTTCTGGATACGGTAACCCCCACATCAGCATGTCCTGAAAAAACTTTTTCATACTACTGAGGCTTGGATTGTGAACCACAGAAACATTTATATAACCCATATAAAAATGTTGATTTGGGAGTATTTGTTCATCTGGTGTTGTGTTCTGCTCTCAAAAGGGATGAAATTTGAGCAGTCCAACAGCTCTGAGACTGGCTTGGAGAGGAAGGAGGAGCTAAGTGATGGATCGACGGGGGGGGATGGCCGTGAACGGGACAGCCGAAAGGGGCTCACACTGGCCAGGGGGCGAGGAGGCCCTGTGGGACAGGGACGTGGCACTGGGAGAGGAGCGATTGGTGTCTCAATCAGTTCTGGTACAAGCCTGAAACCCTGTCCCTGTTCTGCCTCTGTCCTGCTGAGTACATTCACTTAGGATCACATATCTTTATTCCTGATCCCAGAACTGAATTGATTGAAACACATATTATTAGCCTGAGTACTGAGGCTGTAATTTGTTTGTGTGTGGGGGGGGGGGAGGAAATCACAAACAAAATATACATAGCTGTGTACAGTTTTTTTTTTTTCATTGCAGTGAGTTTGCTGTTTTACTTTATGAAATTAAATCCTTTAATATTGAATTCACTTGCAGTGCTGAAAGATCCAGACAGCAACCCATACAGTGTCCTTGACAACGAGAAGGATCTGACCACTGACAACGATGGCAGTGACCCCCACCCAAACGCTGGGAGGCATCGTCGCTCCCGTCGCCGCCGGACGGACGAGGAACCCACGCTAGTTGAAGATATGAGCGAGTCAGATGCCACGGCACAAAATGGGAACAGTGGTGGTAAGCAAGCAGAAATGCCTTTTGAGGGCTTTGCAGTTATCATGTGACACTGCACTTGTGTGGGTGTGGCCTCACAGGAACAGAGCCAGCCATGTACTAGGTCAGAAACTTGATTTCATCTGACCCCAGCATTTTTATATTGTGGCCTCATTCCTTTTAAAAACAATTATCTACCACCAATAACTAAAATTAAATTTTATTGTAATTTCATTTGATGTGCTGTTCTAATTACCTGATAATTACTGGCCTTTAAAAAAAAAAAAAGCTTAAAGTGGCAGTTCACCCCAAAACTGAAAAAAGATACACACCAGTCATATCACTGTGCAGTTGATACGAGAACCGTGGCGATACCTTCTGTGGAGTGATAGGATTGGTGCGTGGAGTTCTGTAGAAGAAAATATTTCGTACAAATAAAAATGCTCACTGCAAAGTCTGCGGATTATCTTAAGTAACTGGGCCTTGGTTTCTGTTAAGAGACATTGCTGTCGAATTTTTCAGATGTATTTTTCTGGTGCATCACTGAAAGGATGCCATTCACTCCCATTATATTTGAGAGAAGCCTGACTAAGGCAGATATCTCCAAAACTAGGCAACTCCCAGCAGAACAACCTATATCAGGGCTCTTCAAATCTGGACCTCAACTCCAAATCCAGGCCTTGTTTTTAGTTCTCCCAGTTAGTTAGGTTAATAATTACTGATTCTGATTGGCCACACAGGCTTCACACCCAGCTCATTGGTGAAGGTAGGCTGGAAAATCTGCAGAGCTCGGACCTTGAGGACCGTGATTTGAATAGCCCTCACCTAGATGGATAGATAGCATGAAAGCCCCTCTACAACATACCTTTTTTCAGTTTTTGGGTGTACTGACTCTTTAAAAAAAGTTCCACTGTTGTATGACTGGAGGTGAGTGAGGAATTTGAAATTATGTACCGATCGGTTTTATCTGTTGTGTTGTACAGAACATTTTGCAGTTTCTTTGTTTGGGTAATGTTTTTCAGCAGCCAGTGCAGACCACCTACCCCAGGAGGAGCTTCAGGGAAGCCAGGAAGACTCAAGGGGGAGGAGCAACAAAAACAAGCAGGTGAAGATTAAGGTCATGTAAATTTGTGAGACGAATTACGATTTACGCTTGTCCTCTCTGACTTTTGGAAGGGCCACTATAAGGTGGCCAAAGATTAAAGCCTAAAGTGGAGATGCTTTCTGTACCATTATGTTCACTGTAATTTAAATTGTTTGAAATGGTCTGCAGGTGTTTAGATTTCATTCACTGCTATCATAACGGTGTTCTGCTTGAATCCGGGGGCCTTTTCAGAGGTTTTTGAACCGTACAAGCAAATGAGTGGGCTTTGAATTTCATGGCCTGTTCTCATTCCCTTGCGCAGGGCGATTTCTTGGAGGAAGACCCTGCAATTGTGACTGGCAGCCGTCCCAGTGATGCGTCCTGTGACGATCTGGGAAAAGCAGCATGTGCTCCCGCAAAGCCAGTGACGGAAAACGGTCACCAGGGTGATGGAGACCCACTCAGTGTGCCCAATGGGGTTTCCTAAGTGATTTGGTTTATACCCTGTTTTACAGCAGTGCTCGTATGCGCTTGCCAAAGATATGACTGCCAGATTTTTTTATACCGCACTTTTGAGTTCCGTTATAATGGAACAAAATAAGATATAGCCTGAGGAAAAACTTAAAAAAAAAAAAAAAAAAATAGAAAAAGGATATTTTGTGCCTTCCAAAAGTAATTTCAGCATACATAGTTGCTGATAACTTACGTTGGGTAATGCTGGGATTACTGACAATGATAGCACCCATTAGGAAGAATGTTAACTGCTTTTCTCACTTTTTTATATGCAACCACTTTGTGTAAATGAATATTTAGCTCACTCTGGGGAGGGTTATTTTTTTTGCACTGGACCGTAGGTGATATTCCCTTTCGGTTACATTTGTTCCAATTCACTGTTTTGTTGGCGTCTGCTTCACAGGCAGGAACAAAAAGCAGTGACTGTCTTGTAAAAGGGACTTTGCATTATTTATTTTGGACTGTACAGTATTTAAAAGAAAACAGCTTTGAACACTTAAACTGGCAGAAAATATTTTCAATGCTAATGTAATCTGAACTACTGACCGGTCCATTTCCACAGTTTGTTGTATGTTTTTGTTTGTGCAGTATGTTTTGTATGCAGGTTAAGTTCAATAAATGCTTTGGGTTGGTGTTTTCCCCATCAATGCAGCTATGGACACATGCTTCTAACTGTACTGTGCTGGAGGAAACTTCACTTGTGATTAACTTCACAGTAACAAACTCACTTTCAATCAAGTAATCATTAATTACTTTGTGGAATGAAATTTTCATCACTTTAAGTTTACAGTGGGCAAATAAAATGTGGGGTTTGTTGATGGGCAAAATTCACAAGAAAAAAGTTAATTGTATTGATTATTTATGAACAGTACGATAACACATGAATTGAACATTCACTGGTAGTGGAAAAGGTGCTCATTTCTTGGCCTGTCCATCAAGTAAATCTTTAGCCTCATTTATTTTTGCGGCAAGGTATGGTGAACCCCCTGCAAGAGAAGAGAATGAACACTTCATAAGTTCTGAATAACACTTTCTATCATACCTTGAGTGACTCTTCTCTTTACAAAAGTGATCATACCTCTATCAGGATGATTCAACACCATTATTTTTCTGTGAGCTTCCCTTATCTTCATTTTATTGGCTGTGGGACTAAAAACAAACATACAAACATGATGTTTGGAAAATGACTGACATACTACCTGTTTTTAAACGGACGGGGAGTGTACCTGACTCCTAAAATAAGAGCAGCTTCTCTTTTGGTCATTTTCGGCTCAAACCCACCTCTGTAATATCCAGATCCAAATGCCTGTTCCAAAGACGACAGTTACAACCTATAAAATGATTCATCTAAATAAATCCACAATAAACATCCTGTGACTGAACTGGGGTTTAAAAGTGCCACAGTCCCAATTACAGTTAAAATTGCATGAACTGGGATTTATCTTACAGATTTGGGTAAATTGTGGAGAGCTTGTTTCACTTGAGGCTCCATGTGCCTCATGGCCTGAACAGCATAGCGCCCTGTAGGAGACCAACAAAATTTAAAAAGCTTATTATGCAATAGCAAACTACTCTTTCACGTATTTTTCTAGGTGCTTTATGAGAACACAGTGCTATTACTGTCCTCTAGATTACTGAAGAACACCTCGAATCTGTATGCATGAAGTTGGAGAAGCGCTAGGGAGATCAATGAAATGACACCGTGTGGTGAAAGGAGAACGGAATCAAAAGAACCTGCAAATCCAGCGGCTGCCAGCGCTAATCCCACGGCCACCATAGTACCTGCCTGCAAACATAAGAAATGCACATGATCTTTACTGTTTGGCACCATAAGCTCAGCTGTATGAGGCTCGGTAGGCATCATTAAAACCCACCGCAAGTTCATTAAAATGTTCGTGGACGCAGTAGATTCATCTGTAATTTATGCGAACATATAACATACTGATCTTTTAAAACGTAACGAAAATGATCATAAGCTTAAAACACTACAAAAATATCGCTGACATAAAAAAAACCAATAGGATGCAAAGATTTTACATCGTAACTAAATAATTAATTACCTATAAATAAGAACACAACATAGTTCTCATTTTAATACGGATTATAAGAGTTGACATTTCACCCTATTAGAGAATGAATAAACCAAAGTTTAAATTACATTCAAGTCTCGTAACATCACTGGAGAGATACTGACATGAGACATGTAAAAGTAATTTATATTTTCCCCATACCATCGCGTGTGAAAGACTACTTCCTTCACGGCAGCAACAAACATAACGTTACCTCCCACTTGAATAAAAAAAAATAAAATTAGCGATGCATTATGTTCTTGCTTGGATAAATAGAAGGCGAGGGGCTAGCAAACCACACTGGAAGCTACATGTAAGGTCACTTCTGATAGCAACCGGCCGTAAAGTAGGCATTAATGTCGCACGGAGAAACAGCGTCACGACAATAACGTGTCTGCAGCGCGAGGTGATTTCCGGCATTTTATTTGAACGTTGAAAGGGGTATTAACGGAGAGGGTCTTCCGAGATTAAGTTGTTTGAGACCCTAGTCTGGTTGGTGAGCTGCTACGCTGGTCATTGGATTTTTTTTAATAGTTGTCTGTTGTTTATTTTACGTAAATGTACACTTTTCTAAATCATTCTTCACAAAGAAATATAAATTGAACTGAAACTATAATAAACAGTATTTCAGAAGATGTAGTTTATCTAAAATTACGCATACAGAAACAGCTTTACCAAAAACTCCTTAAAGGCTGTAGATCCTTGAGTAGAATAGTGTTTCCACTGGCTGCCTATAAAGAGATTCAAATCCATTTTTTTTCATGCGCAATTCACTCTTACACCTGTTCAACTGACAGGGTCATACAGTTTCTATTTAGCATGTCCAGGGAGTTATTGCTCTCAGAATATCCGGTGGCTTTTCAACCACCCTGCAACAATGAAGCTTCTTGGATGAAATGCATTATATTAACGCACAATGAAAGAGATGATTAGTGTAAGATACACAGAAGAGGACCATATCTGAGGGTTGTTCATTTGTTAATTGTTAAACAATGTGTGGATAATCAGACAGAATTCGGAAACTACACATCTGTGCTCAAATTAGCTGAAGCCTGTGATTGGTAGTGAGTGGTACTGGGTGTTAAAGTGATGATTGACCAGCGAAGAACAAAGGGCAATTCAAGTCAGCGAGGGCCACGAATCTCCTCAAGACAATACAGAGACACTCATGCGACACAATTAATTGTTAAAAGGCCCTAACAGTAGCCTCAGTTCATTTATGGAATTACAATATTTCTCACTAGCAGGTGAGGAAATTTTAAATGGCAGTGGACATTTAGCAGACAGTAAAAGTCAGCCTTAATGATAAGTCTGTCCTTGGAGAGTCAAACCCAATGGATTGCATTTCAAAAGGATTTACAAGTCCAGCCACACAGACATTAGAGTTAGTGCCCTTAAATCATATGGAATTAGATTGCTGACTGCATGTGCTCTGCATGCACACAAAAAGCCTAGAGGAAGCTACATTTTCTGTTGGTTTTATTAAGCCAACCAAGCAATTTAATTCTTTTGTTCGGGAGAGTTCTCCTTCATTGATTAACAAAGGCAGGAATATAATTTTTTCAGCCTTTTTACAGCCTGAAATGTCAAGCCTTTTGAAAGCAGATTATTCTGCTTCTGTGCAGTGAATACAGTCAGAGTAACCTTTTGTCTACAATTAAATATTCTGGCATAAATATAAAAGAAAAATCAGAGATGGGGAAGATTGACTCACGAGAGGCTGGAGAGGTAGATCTACACTCTGATAGTGCAAGCAGCTTTCTTCTAATTAAATATGCCACAGAGTCTCAAAGCATTCGCCTTCAGCTGCAGAGAGAGAAAGCTACCTTACAATGTAAGCGAGAAATATGTCACATCATCAGTCTGTCCGCAGGCTTCCTCTTGGGCATCTGAAGGTATTTCAGAACTGTTTTGGTAATTGTTTGTTTTTAAAAATATGAAAGGTGATTCCTTCCGGGAAATGCATTAATGCAGCTGTACAAAAAAAAGTTTGTAAATGGTCTAGGATCCAGGCATATAATTAACTGTGACAATAAGGATGTTATGGAAATCATTTCTCAGAGCAACTGTTGATTTCTTTGTTCTTCTTAAAGATGTTTGGCTGGGTTTCAAAAATTGTATTAAAGTAACTTTTGAATATTAGTTGTCTGTACTTACATACCAGCTGTGACAACTTGTCTGTGTGTTTGAAAATGTCTGTAGTCTTCAATAGATATATAGTGTGGATTTCTGTATTGACTCACTATATTGTTATGTATTGCTAATCTATTCGTTTTGTCATGTTTACGTCTGTAGCGAGTTTTTTCAGTGTGGGTTCACTGTTTAGTCATATTATGTACTTTTACGCTTTCATTGCATTTATATATAAAACATATTTGTGTATTTTTATTTTTAAAATACCATTCTATAAATATGTCTGTGGAATATATTATTTGGAGATGTACATTTTTGAAATTTGAAAAATCTTTCCCTACCGACTTCAAGAAAGTTGTAAGCTAGGTGTTGCAAAATATATTAGGATATAAAATGCATATTTAAATGCTGCAAAAAAAAGGATAAGTTTTCTTTATTGTCATTGTACAGAGTACAATGAAATTGAGCAGCAGTCCTTTTGGTGTGTTCACATGTAATAAATTTCATCAACAGGAGAGGGGAAACGCTACAATTTAACTAAAGTACTAAAAAGAATATATAAATATAAAATGTGCAAGTATATTTGTGTGGTTTTGTATGTAAATAGAATTTATATTGTTGTAATCTGAATAGCAGCTGAAATATTGCACTCCAGGATATTGCACAATGAGGCCTGGGTTACTGTAATAGATATATGTACAAAAGTGCAAATAGTAACATAGATATAAATCTGAACATAGATGTAAATATGTAAACACAGATTTAAATATGAAAGTGACAGACTCTGTAGAGAGAAAGTGTTGTGGGAAGTGTATGTTAAATCTGCTGACACACAAGAAGGAAAGAAAAGACAGAATCTGTAATATGTGGTAGTTGCCAGGTAGCTCAGGAAAGGGTCAGTTTTATCCGGCCAGTTCTATTTTTGTCTCTTTTTGCAGCAGGAGATCCGCCATACACAGTGTTTCTTTGGTTTAGCCAAACAGGATGTAAGATTAATACATATTATCCAAACTTACACAAGACTGAGTTCATAATAAATAGTGCAAAACTTTGCCAGAAATGTTTCCGGTTACTGCTGTGGGCATGTCGACCTCTTTAGGTACTAGGCAGGATGACCCAGCACTACAGAGCTGACCTTCTTTCTCATCCTGCACCCGAGAAGTCCCACAATTACTGACGGCTTCACAGGTTTACAGTTCAGAGCTCAGAATCTGGCACCGCGATCCCGTTAACAGTCTGCGGTTGCTATTACTACATATTTACCCTTTTGGCATATGTCCACAAGGGTCCCATCATAGACGCAAACTGTAAGGGAAATGCACAATTGTAGTCATATCATGAAACAAAAGCACTGTAGGACTTAAAGTACATGTCTAAATAAACCTAATGCATGTTAATAGACATCCGGTGCTTTTATTTATGTGAGGAACTGGACATTTTGACAGATCAAGGAATTATAATCCAGGTCTCAGTGCATTAATATTAAGCTAACTAAAACTGTTTCACTTGTATCTAAATACAGACCTTATTAGGTGATGATGGATCAAGGACTGACCTTGGGAAGGGCCTGACACAGCTTCAAGGGGTCAAACAGGATCATTTTAATGTTTAATGTTTTTATCAGAGGTGGATGGTTCGGGTCCAGAACGTAAAAATCCAGACCAGGATTTTGTTTCATCCAGCCAGTTGGGTACTCTGGGTCTGTGACTCTTTATACTCAACTGGTTTGTTGAAATAAAATCTTGGTCCTGGATTTTTACTTTCTGGACCTGAACTATCTACCTCTGGCTTTTATGTACCGTTCTTTCTTGGTGGGTGGCATGGTGACTCAAAGATTAGCACCGTAGCTTACCTCTTTCAGTGCTGTGGTTTCGATTCCTGCTGCTTGCTCTTTGTGGGTGGAGTTTAATGCTTTGCTGATAGGCACAGTTTATTTTATAGAACCTTCTGGGACTGCAGCAAGATACCTGGCTACTGAATGATGGTCTCTTCTATGGATTAAGTTGTTGTTATTCATGAGAGGGCCTGGTTTATGGGTGGGGGTAGCTTTAATTCTTCTGCACCTGCCTCTACGTTCTACAAATCTCAAGGTTGCCAACTCCACCACCCATCTGGCGTGACACTCACGCTGTCAGATTCTCACTCTCACGCACAAAATCTTACAGCAAATCTATATTATTCCATTATAAACCTAAAATTAGTTACATCAAAAGTGTTTGTGTACTATGCAAACCCTATAGTCTATTTACAAGGTAATGAATATGTTGCATATATGTAAATGCGTGTACATATGTGGGCAGATCTGTCTCGAATTGAAAATCTCACTCCAGCGAGCTGACCGAAGCTGGCAGCCCTGAATTCTTGATCATCACAATTCTACAGGTCAAGCAAACAAAGCATTTGTACAGGACCAGACTTCAGCTAGTACTATTTTTGTCATTAAACATCTCCCAATGTTAAATCGGAAGAGTTCGGCGAATGATGATAATATGATATCATTTCCATTCTCAGGCTTGAATGACTCCATGTCTAGGCCTGTCACAATAATTACGTTATCGAACTATCGTACGATATATGGACATAACCTCAGTCATTTTTTTCTGAACTGGGATTTTTATCATCCTCCTTACTTATGTTCTTCAGTATTGGAACTGGTCTTTGGCAATGGAAGATGACATGTTACGTGCCCCAGTCTAGAGGGTTGGGGAGTAACAGAATAGATGTGTGGGTGGACTGGTGGAGTGGGGGAAAACAAACATGGTGCACAACAATGGGTGGTATAAACAGAGGGTGTATTACAAGTTTGCTCACCAAAAGTGTATTTACAGACTTCAAGCAAACTAAAGACATAGATGAGCAATCAAATCAGAATAAAGCGTAAACCACCAGCAAAAGAGAGCAAACCCAAGGAGCAAAGCTAGCTTTGGCGTCGTCAGTTATTTTCTGCCTGGAGCTCGGAGGTGACGACATCCGATGGGTGAGACAGGGGGCGCCGCTTGCAAACCTTCGTCTTGGGCAACAAAGCCTTACACAAGCTAGAAAACTTACGGCACGTAACAGACGTAAAATAGGTACACAAGTACAGTCAAGTACGCATATTGAGAAACACCCCAAAAGTGCATTTTATCTATTTACTCATTTTTTTCGGTTATATGGTTTTATTTATGTTTTATTTATTTAGGATATTTACATTTTTGACATTCCAATTTGAATGCGTGAATATTCTAAAGAATTAAACGTTTTTTTGCTGTTTAAAAAGGTGTACTTTCATTATTATGTTATTATCATAATATAAGTGGCATAAAATTATATTAAAATGACAAGAATATTGTTCATCGCAGTTATTTCTGGGGCGATATTTTGTCCAACAGAAATAGTTATCGTGACAGGCCTATCCACGTCTTTGGAAAGCAATAACCCTGTGAACTGTTGCAAGACTGCAGTGCTGGAAGCATGGAAACTGGAATGATCTGGGCCTGTTCTCTACGCGTGTTTCACACAGTTTTGTATGTTATAGTGCTCCATTCCTGGAAATTTTTCCAGGGTTTCCTGACGGTTGTAATGGATTTGGTCGGAGGTCATCGGAACATTAGGAGGGACGGAGGTTTAATAAATCGGGCCTGACCCTATTAAGTGTATCTAGGGAGCTGTCATACACGGAGGGTGAAGGGCAGGTGGCTATTAATGTAACACAATACTTCATATCAGCCAGGGTCGTTTCTTTCACCAAGTCATGATTATCTGAGAGAAAGAACAAGGAAAAAGAGCTTTTCTTCAGCTGTTTTCTGTGGCAGTTGTGTGTGAACCAGCAAAGTGGCGATTTTAGCCAGGCATCTGTACCCAAATGCCAGGGGATTGCAGTGGTGTACAAAGCCCCAGATAAGGTTCATTTAAGGATCTGAACAAGAAACTCCATCCGATTTTCTCTTTATTTTCCAAATTTTTTTCCTTTTCATTTCTCAATCCTTGTGATCAAATTTAAACAAAATCAGGGGGGGTGGTGGTTTTGATGGTCGTGACAGCCGTGTATATGTGTGTTTTTTTGTGAGTGTGTGGCGGTGGGGGTTAGTTGAATGAAAGTAGCTTTTGTTGACGTGAAGAAGCAAGTAATTTACAATGCCCTTCCTTTGTGCTTGAGGGTAAAGGCAGAAAGACATCAGCAGCCTTTAAAGCTGGGCCCGGCTGCCGCTGCGACCACAGTGAAAGCCGTCTTGTGTCACCGTGTCATGAGGTGGAAAGTGTCTCAAAGCCAGGCCTCACTCTGGGTTGTGCTGGTTTAAAAAAAAAGCATTAAATCTGCACCAGTTTGTTTAGTGGGGGTAGCTGGGTGCCGACTACATCCACATATTGCCAAAAAACAGCCCAAGGACAGGAGCTCCTGCTAACACCGATCTGAGCTGTTACTGTTTATTTGTTTTCTCTGAGGCCCTAACCTCGCTCGTGCTGGACTCAGGGGGCAGATGGAGCGGTGGTACGGATGCTGGAATCGCATTTTCGAAAGCTATGATTCCCTCTCATTCTGCGAAAAGCAGGACAGCGACGGAACAAAAGTGAGTCCTGTCTTCCTCTGTCACCTGGGTTTTGGCTGACGTGGGCCTCGGTGCGTCAATGATGCCTCCTGATTTTTTTAAAGTGGCTTGGAGAGTCTGGGCTGTGATTGGGACCCATACAGAGCAAGAAGGAGCCCAATGACGTGATGGAGGTATAGCATGTTTCTTGGATCGCTTTGCCAAAGAAGGATACCTGGTTTAATCCAGCGTTCAATGGCAGGTCTGAACACCTTGTAATGATCTGAACACATAAGCAGGGATGCATTTATCCTATGCACAATTCATGTCTCATACCAGTTGGCTAAAGGTGGTTCATGCCATAAGTATTAGTATGTAACATTGCGCTAGCTGACTGATGTCACACAACATGCGCATTTCAGATAAATGCAAACGTTTCACTTGCTCATTTTGTCATTTTAGATGGGAAATCATCTAGATTAGATGTTGCCAAGGAAGTGATTAAAGCATTACAGCATCATACTGGAAGCACGACAGACTTCAGTATCCATAAAGAACTGTTTGATGAAGTTTAGCTTGAAGTTAAATTCTGTTTAATGTAATCTGCCGGAGTTTTGGTTTAGAATTAAGATTTCTTTCTTGTTTTTGCTGAGAGTCAGTCATTTCATGTGGTGTTAAATTGCTTTTACTGCGTCTGAGAAAAAGTTTGGTTCTGTTTACAGCTATTCTTCAGTTTTATACAATAGTATTGCATTAACACGTATCTTTAGGGAATGCATTTTGAAAAAATGGTAAAAACTGTAAAGGTCTAACCCTGTGCTTGCATAAAAAGAAAAGTAAAATGTCCTTTTCTTATTTTCGCCACACAACTGAAATCCCAGGCTGTTTTCATCTAAATGCAATAAATACATAAAAAATATATTTTGCAGTGTACCAAAATGTCAAAATTTACACAGAAATAAAGTAATTTAATATGAATGGATATTGAATCAATAAAGTCCTCTAGCACTCTGAAAAAAACTGCCAACCACTTTGTATTGGGAAATAAAAATACAATAATTTATAAATTATTATTCTTTTTTGATTGTTTTTAGCTGATTGCAAAATGCTTAAATATTCTTGAATGTCTTTATGTATTTCCATGCTGTACAGATAAAGACATAACTGGCAAAATGTACTGTATTACAAGAACGCAGTGTATTCTGTAAAACATTTAATGCTTATTTAGGCATTTTCTAAGGATACTAGTATGGTTTATAGTCAAGTGATGAATAATGCCTTTCCGGCTGGATTCCATCCATTATGGGGCATTTTCCCTTTTTAATTAATTTAAAGGTTCAGGAATCCGGGTTTTTTGGGGTTTAAATCATTTACACTTGATAAATTCCATTGTTAGCTAGACAGACCATGTTCTAGAGTTTTTATGAAGGTCGTAGCTTATGGACAACCAAATGGAATGAACACCACATCATTTTGCATCTTCAACTTTTAGGCAATAATTAGTAGAATTGGGCACCTAAGTGCACTTCTGAACCTGAGACCCTGCATAGACCTTTTACGTTTGACTGCTTAACGTATCCCTTAATCTAAAGTGATTTGCATTTTTCACAAATTCTTTCAGATGGATACGTAACTTGGGAAATTCAGGGTAAGAACGTCAACACAGGGCCTTCCTGAATGAAAAAGAAAGAGATATGTACTTGGGTGTTCTTTTCCATCTCTGAAATAATTTTGGTCACAGTCTACATTGTTGAATGTCCTTCTACTTACTTTCACTGCAATTGATAGGTGCACACAGTGCCCTCTGGTGGTACTTCTTGCATGCCCAGGGTTGACTGAAAAAATGTTGTAATGTCCAAAATACTTAGTGTATAACATGTTTTTTTCTCCTTTACCCATTTTTTAAATATACATCAGAAATGTATTTTACTAAATTATTAGATATAATTTTATACTGCTGTGGAGATACTGCTAGGATACCCACTGCTATGAAAGTAATGCTATTTTCATATGATTATAACTTACTGTATAATAAATGTATCAAAATATACACACTTTAGTTTGCTATTTAGAGTTGTATTCATATAATTTATAATTAATATAATGTAATATCACTTTTTGAATGTTTGTTACTCCTGGTGGAAATTCTTCTGCAAGTTAATTTGCTTTGGGAATGCTAAATTTGCTACTTATTCAGTCATTCCAATAGTGGCCTTGCCCTTTCATACCAAATCAGAACAGCTTGTGCTTGTTACTTCATCATAAGCTCTGTAGATTCCATCGCAACTCACTACAGATTTAGTTAATGAGTTTCTCTGAACACTGACAGAATTTCTGCAGTGCAAAGGAAGGCCACATTTAAAGCTGTTGGCTTGTAATTTGCTCTGCTAGCGGTTTTTAGCCGTCGGCTGAAAGCTGAATAAACACACATAGAAAGCAGGACATGGATTATTGACTTGACAGCGGGCAACTATACTGCAATTTCATCCGTTAGACAGCTGTGTTACAGGTGACAGTGGGCATAGATTATTGGGGGGCCGGTGGGGGGGGGGGGTGGCTGTCTCCCATTGTTGAAGGATTTAAAATTACATACTTGCATGTTGGGGGGACCAAGAGTTGAAGCTGCAATATCCACATGAAGTAAATGTACAGGCCTCTTGGAAACGAGATATTCAAAAGAATTTAATTATTATTTTTTTATTGCTCAGGATGTCTCATGGAAATTCCAAACAGAATTACAACTTTTTCCAAAGTAAAAAGTGCTTCCAGTAAATATAAACTGCTGAATATGCATGCTTATCCAACCAAGGATTTGAAAGTTTTCATTTCATTGTTTTTCAGGTACGTTTTGTTGATTACCATGTTAAATATGGTTAAAGCTGCATGTGATTTGTCTTCATCTCAGCCTTTAAGCCTAAAAAAGCTGAAAGTCCATTTAGATTTTTTCATATCCACTGTAAGTGTATCTGAAATATCTCTCTGGTAATGACCAGCATCTGTCAGTCTGCTGTGCTGATTGTAATGCTGTTACCTTTCACCGTCGTGATGATCGTTTGGAAATCTTCGACATTTATGAGCATTACAGAGATCAGCTGGAGTGCATTGATTACCACCTCTCCCAGGATGCCTTGGAAGGTTTCCCTGTGTGCTCGAGGGTGATTCTGGCAAATTCTTTAAACGCTAAATAAATGTTGCCTCGTATTGATTTTTCTGCTCTTAGAGCAACAGAGATTGAATCTAAGAAGCTGTGAAAAGCTTTTCCTACATCTGTCATGTACATAGCCTTTCCTTTCAGAGGCATAACAGCGTTCACAGAAAGAAATAATCATGGACTATTTCTTGTGGACATCATGGACGTAGACCCTGTCTGTGTGATCCAAAACTTCCAACTGACGAAGGCTGATCTGTTTCAAAATAGGTTTCTTATCCTACCTTACAAATTAATATGTGGTGGATTTTCTTATTACTTTTTCACAGTCTCTGCTTTTACTAAAAAGCGTGCTTCCTGCTTTCTTGAGTGTCTGTTGTTATAGCAGCAGCAGTCACTGCTTTAAAGGTCTTTAAAATCCCTTATTCATATGGCTGATACAGGTGTAGGCTTACCCTTTTCCATAAATAATTAAAACAGTAATTTTAAATTGTTATGCATTTCATCAGAATTCCTTTATGAAATGTTACATTATATATAAAGTTCTGAAATCATTCAGTGTGACAAATATGCAATAATAGTAAGAAACAGGGTAGTGGCAAATACTTTTTCATAGCCCTGTTTGCAATTTAGCAGATATTCTATCCAAACTGTATTGAGGGGTCAAAATACCTTATGCAATAACAAGCCATGGCCCTTGTTTTCATCTGATTTTAATTAGCTAATAAAACACGTTTTCCTGTCAAATGTGTGTGAAGTCATGACAGTCAAAACTTTAGTAATGATGTCGCACAAGACATTCTGGCCTTACGTTAGATGCAAGAGCCAAAAGGGACTTCTGAACTTCTTTGGAAATGTTTTAATGTGCTGCTTCACCAATCTGCATCCTGCAAAATAAAAAAGAAAACAGTTTACAACGAGGATTCCCGTTTTTAGGCAATGTTGCCATGTTTGTATTGGTACTTGGAATACTGACTTATGATTGCGTTATTTCAACGGGGCGTAAAGCGAGCTCAGCTCACACCTTCCAGTGATATCAAAATGTTGAATTTGGGTGAGAAAATCTTTAGGCTTCAGGTGGTTATGTCTTTTTGGGAATGCGTCTCCTGCTTTAGTGTGTTTTAGCCTTCAGAGCTCTTTTCCTGAAAGCCATAGAGAGCCCCATACTTACAGCTGAGTGCTTTATTCCGATCAATGTGTGTCCATGTAAAGCCCCAGACGGAAATCCACATTCTCGCTGATTGGGCCCCTCCCTTGCAGTTACGCGGAATCGATAGTACAGAGTGGTGGGAAAAATCATCCAGGTACACCCCCAAATCGCCTCCCATCCCAGTTTTCAGATGAACCTTCCATATTGGGGGGGCAAGGGCACATGGGGTCAGACCCCTGTGCTCCAAAGTGGGCCCACGCAGAGAAGATTAAAGATGTGAACTGTGGGGTGCCCTGCAGGAGGCCTGAGGACACTCCCCATGTTTTCTGCCAATGATACACATCAAGGCAATCGAAGGGGCTGCTCTCAGCCAACCCACAGGTACAGTACCTTGCAAAAGTGTTCACCCCCTATTGAAATACTAGGCTTTTGTAATGAGACAGCGTTACATTATTTCAAAACTTTACCCATCTTTAATGTGACCTATAACCTGTACTATTCAATTGAAATACAATCAAATCTGTTAGGGGGGAAAAAGTAAAACATAAAAATTGTAAAATAAGCTGGTTGCATAAGTTTTCACCACCTTAAACAAATACTTTGTTGAAGTACCTTTCGATTTAATTACAGCATTCAGTCTTCTTGGGCAGGAGTCTGTCAACATGTCACATCTTGACTAGGCAATATTTGCCCACTCTTCCATGCAAAGGCTGTCCAAATCTGTCAGATTGGGAGGGCATCTCCTGTGCCCAGCCCTCTTCAGGTCACCCCACAAATTTTCAGTTGGATTCAGGTCTGGGCTCTGGCTGGGCCATTCCAAAACTTTTATTTTCTTCAGGTGAAGCCATTATTTTGCTGATTTGGATGCATGCTTGAGGTTATTGTCATACTAAAAGGTGAAATTGCTCTTCACCTTCAGCTTTCTAGCAGACACCTGAAGGTTTTGGGATAAATTTGACTGGTATTTGCAACTACTCATAATCCCCTCCACCTTAACTAAAGCCCCAGGTCCAGCTGAAAAAAAACAACCCCACAGCATGATGCTGCCACCACCATGCTTCACCATGGGTTTGGTGTTCTTTTGGTGATGAGCAGTGTTGTTTGTTTTTCAATTGAATTGTACAGGTTATAGGTCACATTAAAGGTGGAAAAGATTTTGAAATAATTTAACGTGGTCTCATTTTTCTACATCACATCACTGGTATTTCAACAAGGGCTGAATACTTTTGCAAGGCACTGTACTTGAATCTCTCAATTCAGAGCTAAAGTGGCTTTTTTGGGATATGTTTTCTATATTAAAGCTAGAACTTTGAGCACTGTCTTCATTGTGATCCGAGATGGTTTAATCACCCAAGGTACCTCACAAACCTGTTACTGCATATTTTATAAAGAACATGTGACCTTCACTGTCCCTGCACTGGAGTGGCCTTGGAAAGCAATTAGCCCACCCCCACTACAGGAGGCCATGATAACTGTCACTCTTACATCCACTAACAACATTTGGGCTGTTTATTGTACCTCAGTTTCAAACTTAGCATTAATCTTAAACACTTTGCTGGAGAGCTGGAGTATTAAATTCCATCAGTTCTGAAGTTTGGGTATGTATGTTCTTTTTGTATATATGTCTCTGTTTTAGACATTTTAGGCAACAGATGTAATAAGGTAAGAGGCACACCTGACAGGGTTGCAGCAGAAACTAAATAACTGTGTGAAATTGGCGCCCCCTGGGGGAAGAAAAGCAGAACACGATGCCTTGTGTAGTATAGCAGATTCAGCTGCTTTGTAACAGTAGTCTGCGGTTAATATGGTAATATTTACTAAAAAAAAATGCTACATAAAGTCTGTTTGAGAACAGTTAAAGCCTCACGAGAGCAAACAGTTAAAGTTCAGATATTTTATCGGCTGCTTCAGGTAAAGGATTTCAGTTAGCAAATATGAATCACTGGAGCAATATTTTCTTCTATGGAGTTTCTTTTAACCTGGTGAATTGGAGTGTTTCATCCCCTTAGATAGTCTGCCTCCTATAAACACGTAGGATTATTTTCTATCCACTTAAGAATAGACGTATGTCAAGCACAAGGCCTTTTTAAAATATGTAACAAAGTTTGACGGATTAAACTATTGTGTAATAGGGATTGATACTGTGTTTTTCCATGAACTGAGACGTATGGATTAACACCAAAATTTTATCACAACCTAACATATGTGGTATCACACAATATAAGGCAGAAAAATTGAGAAATTGCACAAAAATAACAGTGGCCTCAACCTCAACCTAGTTGGTAAATGCTCACTGTGATTTAATGGAACAAAATTTTTCCAGTTTAGCTCTAGAATACATATTGCTCTGGATGCCTCTAGGATGAGCAAGAGCTATATATATGAATGTGTGTGTGTGTGTGTGTATACATACTATGAATTTGTACAATAAATTACTGAATGAAGGGTTTTCTTTTTCTTTGACAATACACAGCTGACCAATATGTTTGTCTTTGAGTCAGAAACAGGTCATTTCACTGTTAATTTTTTTTCTATAGTTGTGCTATTGCTATATCAAAGGGCACCATAAAAACCGTGTTGGAAAAGTGCAATTCTCTCTGATCTCAGCCTTTTCTATTAAGGAGGTGTAAACTGAAAAGAAGCGCTTCATTACCTAGCAGTTCAGCATGTTTCCCTGAGATAGGATGAGCAATTATTCCAATAGATGGCATCACAGCACTAGTCTAGTGGTCTGTTTGAAGCAATGATAAGGTTGCGGTGGGGGCCACGTCATACGGTGATGGACTCACTCCATTACTTTCGCTTTACAATTACATGTATGTACCTGGGGAATAATGTTCATTCATGTTCTGCTTCTGAATGTAATTCTGCAAAGATTAACCATAGTTTTTGATGGGTAATGTCCGTTATTCATGTCATGCCCTGATATGCATTTTTGTATGTTATTAGTACACATATGCATTTCCTTGTGTTATTATTAGTTTCGTAAAACCACTGAGAAAAAGTCACACTGTCTGTTCTTTTTAAACTGAAAGTAAACTGTGGGCCAGTTTTAGTATGGGCGTTATGTTAGCGTCTGCTGACTACTGTCCCTCAAAGGCTTTGCTTGTGCTCTCAAAACACAGACTGAAAATGATGAATGTGAAATACAGTGACCAGTACCCTCCCCATTGTGCCACACACCCAAGTAGACTCCCACCCAGCCCCTAACCCCCCCTTGGAACCAGGGTCCTGCTTGGAATAGAGCATGCTTGATGACCACAACATCATACAGTCACCCAGGCCACCGGCTCTGTGATACAGAGTCCATTGTGCAGAATAGGTCAGTCATTAAAGTGCCGCATTGGGTCTCCCAATGAGCAATAGTGCCACACAGTAACGGCGTTTGGCATGAGCCAGATTAATCACATAAGTTCTTTAAATGGATTGATCATAAGGATGATCTGGATGACATTTAAAGAAGCTGAGGACATGTTCAAAATAAAGTGAGAATTTATTAAATTAAAGTTGTAATATATGGAGTAGTAACTGACTATTAATTTAGTTTTTTTGGCTATAATCTAAATGCACTTTATTGTGTAATGTACATGAAGATTTTAACGTGGTTTGGAAGGTCAATTTTAAGCAATTCTTATTGTTTTTCCTCATATTTAAACAAAACCGTTCTTGCTTGATTTTTAGAAAGAGGGTCATCAAATCTCAGTTTTATATGAAACCATAGATAAATTGTATTTTTCTGTAGGCTACGGTTGGCCGTCTGATGGCAGTTTTAGGCATACATTTTTAACACATAATATTGTGGAAAAATTCTGGCATTTTCATGTGAAAAGTAGGCCTATTAGATGCTGATGTGATTAGTATTCCAATAAAAAAAAAACTGTTTAGTTTTCCAAAGTACCAAGCCTTTGTTGATGGGTGCCACCAGGAAGCCAATTATTGAAAAGTACAAGTGTCATGCTGTCTGGAGATGGAAACAACGCAGTTTTGTCTTGACTGCTTCAGCATATGTCTGTAACTCTGTACACACATAAGCAATAAACGCATACTTTAATAAATAATAACCTCTAATTGTAAGCATTCATGTAAAATAATTTGTCATTAGTAATGTGCAGTAGGCTATGTATTAGTCAATTTGGCACCTGTAATTGAGATTAAATCCAAGCTTCGGGTAATGGCGTGAAATGCAAAAATATATAGATAACATTAATAATATGGTCGTTTAATAATGTAATTAATTTCCAGTAACAATTTCCTCAGGGTGACACTCTTCTGCAGTTTAATAAGGCAAGGAGTCGCGCTTTGGCAACCTCCATTTGGTAATTACCCCTTCTCAGGGTAATTAAACGATAATTTATAAAGCGTCGGAGGGCATTTTGACAAAAAAGCAAACTGCCGCTTATCAGGGAGCTGAAGGCCCGGTTTGTTCCGATTTCCAGCCCTTATCTCTGTTTCCACCGTGCAACTTTAGTCCGCACAGCCCTCTCTGCTAACAAACACTTTTCCGCAAAACTGCATTTACCGGTGATCATCACTGAAAGCGAGAAAGTGAGGGAGCAACCATTCATATAAATGAATGACATGCTAAAGTCACGGCACCGTAAAATAATATGCTAGGTGAAATATGCCACCATTATTGTCAGCAATAATAGCATGTTACGTTGTATTAGCTCGGTATTATAATTTATACATGAAAAAATTATAACCGTATTTAATTTGTATTCTAGGATTACCTGTAATAGTAACTTTGAATTTTAGAAATTATATAGATTACTACCAAACCGTAACCCTCTAGTGGATAAGTGGTTAGGGAAGATGGATGAATGTTTATCATTAGACAGACAGATCATAGACGGTGTTTGTCAGTAGTTCTTCATATTTTAGTATTTCGATATTTCCCTTGGGGTGATTTTCCTGACCGCATAAATTGAGCATGTTGCCCCCCCCCCCCGCACTCTACCCCTCAATCCCAAATAGGTCGACCGAATTTGTGTCAGTGGTACATTGCTTTAGGGGATCAGGGCCTGAGCGCATACTTTACCCTTCTAAATTTTGGGGGGGGGGGCATTGAGGGGCCCATGAACGGCCCCCGTTGTCAGTAAGAGTCTCAACTGACTCTCCTCGGCCATCTGCCCCATTGCTGGTGGGGGGGGGGGCTGGGAGAGGCTGTCAGGGCCTGATATTTGGGGACGGATGATCCCAGACCCCTGGGAGATGGGGCCGGGCGAGTCGTTGGGTGTGAGGCATGTGGAGTTTCCCAGAGCCTCACAGGCCCCTTTGGCCCCAAAGCACCCGATGCAGATTAATCACCCCAATCTGGTTGGGGGCGGTATTGTTAGCGAAACCGTTGCCTTGTGGCATTTTAATGCTCCGTTAGTTTTGCTGAGTAATAAATGCTAATCTTACGTCTTCATGGGCTCCGCTAGCGCTGAATGTGCCTTATTCATTAGCTTTCTTCACGCTTCTTTGTGCCACTTGCCAGCTTCTTGCCATCATCACCTTTGCCGGGATGACTGTCTTGGCAACACAGAGGCCACATTCAGAGTCGTCCAATAATCCTGAATGCAAATATATTATAAAGAGGACTTATCCCCTCATTAACCGGAAGCTTCTTGCTTCTCTGCTTCCTGCAGTTGAAGTGAAGGTCAGACGTCGAGCCAACAACAGTTGGATTCCAGGCCTTTTGCCCCACGTCACTCTCCTGTTTCCCTGTAATACGTGATATTCCAGTAACCTCACAAGAGCATAAAACACCGGATTCTTTGCTGCTTCCATCTCATCGCCTTGCACATTGATCTTTAACGCCTGCCAGTGTCAACATACCGTGGAAAATGATCACCCATCCCCTTTGACTTCATTACATTCCTTTAAAAAAAAAAAAACATAAAGCAGCAAAGGATTCTGAGGGAAATTATGTTTACCAGCCTTGCTTTTATGCTTAAATGTGTCTGTCCTCAGTGTATGCCTTATTGTCTGTTTCAAGTACAGTTGGGGCAGTAGCTAAACCTGTAAAAGGAATGATAAAGGCCTACTGTTTCTCTAGGGAAGCCAGCCTGCAGATATACCCAGCAAAATGTGAATGGTGGGGGATGCCGCCATCTTGTCTTGGGGGAGGTAAGACGTCAAATAATGAGAAGAGGCACGCGCAAAGCGTGGGGGTAATAGGGTTAATTGCCATATAAATACTCCGCAGAAGATGGCCGCCCAATTTCCTGCTTTTGTGGTAACAACTCACCCCCCCCCATCTCCCGGGGGAGAGCTGGGCCCAGATGGCATTTTTGTCGAGACTTTGACCCCCCCAGAGGGGGCTCCCAGCAGGACTGGAGAGCAAGGTGTACCTCCTCAGCCTAATTAATTTACCGTTATAGCACCTGTTTCTGAACAGATAGGACTGGGAAGGGCTGGGGTCCCCAGACGCCGTGCCCGGCTTGCTGGTAAACGGGTGCGAGCTGATTATATTAAGCCGGCACTTTGATCATCCAAAGGCGTTAAAATGGAAATATGTTTTTGCTGGCTGTTGGCCTGGAGAAGACTCGCCGTCTGGGGAAACAGCTGATTACTTCTGACTGAGGGATCACACAGGGCCTCCCTGTAAATAAATTAATTCTCAGTCGGTGTGGCTGGAAAATGTCCTCGCTGATCAGTCTGCTCCTGCTGTCTCTCTGTTCTCCATCATCATTTGACTTCATTAGGCAGTGCTTACCGTTATATCATAATATAATTGTTTTGAAATATTGGTATTTCTTCAAAGCCCGTTGCTGGCGCCGTGTGTCAGTGATACTGACTTGCTGATGTAAAGCAGGTTTGAATTTTAAGACTGACTAGGGACGCCACTGGGTGCTCGCTGAATGAGTGGGTCACACTGTTGCCTCAAATCTCCAAGGCTGAGGTTGGAATCTGACCTCCCATTCTCTCACACAGTACAGATATATGCAGTTAACTGGCTAACTGGTATCTCTAAATCATGTCTGTATGCTAGGACCATGCAATGGACCCACTCCGGGTGTTTCTTGTGCTCTGTACTACCTGGGATTGGCTCCAGGCTCATCATCACCCTGGCTCAGATAAACAATCGGAAGATGGATGGACAATCTGATCACTTGACACCTTGAGTAGAGGTACCTGGAGAAATTCCTCCCTTGGGCAATTTTCGAGGTCCCCCAGAGGATCGGTCTACCTGCCATTAAAAAAGGATCACGTTCTCTACCGATGAAAAGGGCTGACGTGTTCTGAGCAGGATAACAGACAGAGTTTACCTTGGCGGGAAGTACTAAGTGGCCGGTGGAGTTTGTCATGAGCAAAACAAGGGGCTTCGTCAAAGATGGATGTGGTGCCATGCATGGATTATCTCACTGATGCTTTTAGGGACGCGTTGCATGACAAAATAAAACAGGCTCTTGTTTAATCAACTGCAAAGCTCATAGAAACGCAATCATATTACATTGCGACTTGGACTCATGCATTATTGCATTTATTTTTTGTTTCGCGTTAAACTTTATCTTGTGCAGAGTTTGTCAGCCCTCGTGCTAATCTTGCAATTTAAGTCGGTCAATATAAACTGAAGCATTATGCAAGCTGGCCTGAATATGTACCCTTGGTTGGAAAAGTCTGGAGCAGACCGAGCAAATGTTTGAACTACAGTTCCGTGCGCAGCGATCTGTGTATCTCGATTAAAGCCGATTCTCTCCCTGCTCCCCAGATTCTCATTTCCCTCAGAAGGTTTTTTTTTCCCTTGACCTAGAAACTGAATTGATGTAGTGGACGAGGTTCTTCTCACCTTTGCATAATTAGCTTTTTTTTCTCCTCTCAATCTTCCATCTCTTTGCCGTTAATGGTCACTCAGCCACGTCTGTGTTGCGTTGCGCATTTTCCATTAGAGCCAGGTTGAAAGAGCTGAAGATGACTGTATACCGGTTTCGAATCAGACACTCCTTTTGTGTGCCTTCTCAGTTTATTTTGACGTCAGTAGATATTCTCAGGCTAATTTAATTTAAATCCAATTTTAATGCACATCAGCCTTATCCACATATCTTTCACTTTAATTTTTGAAGAAAGAGTGTCATTAATGTTTGTCTACATTCTAAAGATTTGCAAAATTTGAACTTGTATTAGCATTCAGCTCTGCAGCCTGCATTTCGATATAATCCCTGAGCCCTGATTTTATCATTTGTGAAGTCTTGCACGTAAAAATGAGAGAAATGCCAGTGAAATTGCTGGAGGACTGAAGCTGGTCTGAGTAGCATATTGTATCAATTGAACAGAATATATTTATATGGAATTTACATTATAATTGGTCAAATTAAATGGCACCATAATCTGTTAATTGCAGCCCTCACTCCATGGTTAAAGTACGGAGGTGGGAACCAGAGGGAAAAGATTGAAGTTGTTAAAAAAATATATAATTATTATTTTATAGTGCGGATGGCACAAGTATTCATTTGAAGCTAAGTGTATTAAAAGTGCAATAGTTATTTTTTTTATATAATAATAATCCGGTCCCGAATGAAGGGCTTCAGGCACAACATTAAATAAAGATATGAACATGCAACTGGAAGTTACTCTAAGCTAAATAACTAAATAACAGGGTGGCATAGTGTGACGAGGAATCCAGTAATTAATTTGCACCATCATCCATCAGATTATGAGTTTATTCCCAGCTACCTGATACTATCTGACATATTCTTCCAATAGAGAATATAATCCTTAATCTGAAGGGTTCTGGTGAGATATGTAGGGATATAAATGTATATAAATAATTCAATAATTCAAACTGATATTAAAAATTAACCAAGCGACTAAATATATGCATGAAGATGGTGTTTGGATGTCTTTAGCTATCCGATGTCCCAGTAAATATTTACGAATTAATGTTTATGCTCCTTTCAGAATGTGGCTAAACACAGACAAGCAGACTCCGACCGAGTGCGTGAATCGGCTTTACCATGGTGGAACTTCACACTCATTTGGCGTGACGGTTTTGGACCAGGAATTGGTCATTAACCGCAAACCATGACTCATTTTCCCAGCAGCACACTCCTCGTGCCGCGTAACTTAATGACTGCCACCTAATTACCATTATGTGTGCCCATCTGGCAAGATTAATTACTGTTTGCCCAGACCTGATGGGGCAGAATCATTCCTAGCCCGTAGCTAATAGAAACATTAGATAGCGAGAGCGATTTCACGCGTGTATTTCCTGAGCGCTGTTTGCCCTGGGCTGTACATGCACAACAGAAAGGGCTAATTGATTTAGGCAACATTCTCTCCTACAACACAGGGAAAGAGTTACTTGTAGCTACCTACTAGCGCCATCAACAGGCTTTGCTGTTTTATGTTTTGATTTAGCAGGACAAGTGTTTGTCTGTCATGGGGAAATAATGTCCCTGAATCTACTAAAACTTATATATATTTGTAAGAAATATAATTCGTAATGAATGGGCTATGGTTTTTTTTTTTAATATAGTGGGCATACAGCTGGATATTATTTTCTGAGCACATTTAAGCTCTGCAAGGTTTACTTACTAACCTACTAGTTACAATCAAGTTACAAAGTAGTAACAAAGAATAATAAGCACTTCATATTTCAATATTATGTTTGATCTGGATAGGATGATATGATACAAAATGCTCAACAAGTATGTGTATTATAAAAGTGGCATGAACATCAAGAAAAATATATTTTCTAATGTTATGGCAGCATCTGAGCAGCTAATTTCTGGGTGTTTAAACACTCAAAGCTTGTTAACTTTTGTAACTGGCAAAAAAAAAAAAGATACTAAATATTTCAAAAACTGGAGTACTTCTGTGTAAAGAGGATTAGCAAAAAGCTGCCCTTCATGAAGCTATTTATGTGCTTTGGGGTAATTTAACAAACTCAGAAACTGATCTGACTCTGCATGTTGTGCTGCAGAACAGTTAGCTTGGCACGCCAGCCCATCGCGGGACCGTGGACTTCGCAGGCAATTCCGATGTATCATAATCTGATTTCCCTTGGTCAAAAATCTGAAAAGAAAACACAAAGATTCCGCTTTCGTCGCAATTAGTGCTTTTTAATTCTGCGTCCCGGACTGAGCCAAGTTTGAAAACATCCGGGGTCGGGAGGGAGGTCACCTTGGGGATGGCAAAACAGTGGAACAAACTGCAGTAGCTGGAGATTCTGTGCTGGAAGTTGGATACGCAAATAAAGTGGCTTGAAAGCGCAGCGGAGAGGCCTGTGGCGTAACGATAAAAAGGAGACTGCGAACGTCTCGGCACGCACCAGGCTGGCGACACCCTGCTGACAGCACAGACACTTCCTGGCGTTTTCCCCGAGACTCCGCAGGGCTGACCAGAAAATGGAGGGAAAAAACTGGGCATCAAATTCGTTAAATTCCTCCTCATGTAGCAGGCGACTCAAAGGCTCCCTGCTAGGGATGCTATTGGAAATTATTACAGTTTTCATCTTTCCTTGTCCAATTATTTAAAAAGCAATGCTGCAGAAAAGGTCTATTGCATGGTATTATATGCAAGGGATGTCTGCAATGTTCAGTGGTGCTTGATATTGATTTTTCCACAATAAGGCTACATGAGCTCACTTGCTTTTAATAATGTTGTCTTTTTTCTCCTACATGATGTTACAGGCATACGAGTGAATTCCTAAATAAACCACATACGTGGTTCCCACACTAGCAGCTAATTGTCAATTGCAGCTGAATCAGTAATTGAGTTACCAATCGAGTCTTAGTGTGATTCAAGTGAAAATGAAAGCATGTCGAGGCAAATATCTGTTGTTGTTCCGGACTGGGTCACCTCCCCCTATATTGTTTAGCAGGGCCCCGCTTTTGATGCCTCTGCTGAAATTGGGGTCCAAATTGAAGCGTTCCTTGATGGTTTATCAAGAAAGAAATGGTGGTGAGACTCCTGGGAAACCAGGAGGCACATGGGACCTTCCACACCTGGGCCGCGGGTTCCCCAGTTTGCCCTCACCCCCACTAAAACTCAGTGGGAGACTCCCGTCAGCAGCGCCTGTGTCAGAGGCGATGTTTACGAGGCTCATTATATTAATCAGACCACACGGACAGGCTGAGCACGTGTTCCGGTGTCCCCACAAAAGCGTAATCTCGTCCTCAAGTGGGCACAGATTTCTTTGTAATTCAGTCGCTATTGCTTAGGCTGGCCTCCAAGTCACTCCCATTAAATCCACTCCAGTTCTCTTGTGTTGCACATCTGCTCAGATCTCGCAGATGTGGATCCGGCAAGGAGATGGCAGGAAAAACATAATCCCATCGAGGGAGAGATACAATTATGCACAATTTCGCACGAGAAGCAGAAGAAACATCTGTCTGATACATTATGTCGCTTTAGAAGGGAAAATCTTTGATTGATTGCCAGACATGTAAAACAAAGCATTGAATATTTCATTCATTGTCTAATGTGGAAATGTAGTGCATTCAAGAATACTCTTGGATGACGAACAAGTTTATTTATCATGATATTATTAGTGTGGTATTAAATATTATTAGTAAGACATTAAATTAATAAGATCCTAATTAAACTAATGCAATACAGCAGACCTGGTGCTTTTAAGCTGATTTTGAACAACAATGTTAAACTTACAAGACATATTTCATTGCAAGAACATGTTTATATGTCTCTGCTGCTGTAGTTATAGTTGCCAGAATGCCATCGGCTGAATCAGCAAGCTACGCATTCACCGTGTGATGGGGGGTGTGCTAGTTGTTTCTGCAATACTGTACGTCAGGAAGACCCTCGGACATTTTCCTTGGAGTCGAAATAACTGAAGCAGAACATGGTTAAACAAAATGAACAGTAGCTACTTTTGATTTTTTTAAGCGAATCAGTAAATAAGAGGGCCGCATGGTGTCCTTACGCTGTTGAAATCCCACCTCCTATGTGTGTGTGCGGAGTTTGCATTCTCTCCCAGTGTCTGGCAGGTTTCCATTGGCTGTTCTGGTTTCCTGCCACAATCTATAGACATGTAGTTAGGCTAAGTGGTGTCCCTAATTTGTCTATAGAGTTTGATTGTGCATGAGTGTGTATGTGCCTTGTGATGTTCTTGCACCCCAACCAGAATATACCCCAGCCTTGTACCCAGCGCTGAATTGGGACAGAGGTTTTATTTATTTTATTTTTCAATGTGGAAAAAATAATTTACGACGCTTGGAATTTGAAAAACACATGCATTTCTAGATCATAAATTGAGAATTTTGCTACTTGACAAAATATACGTCAATATTCCTTAATGGTGAGCAAACATGAGGTCAGTATTTCACTCGTGTTACTCATTACTTGTTCTTCAATAGTTCCTTCAGTAGTTCACAAAGGTTTACAGAATTAAGTAACAAATACAGTAACTGCTCGAGATAAAACATGCGTTATGAATCATGAATGATGAATTAACATGAGATCAGCATATAACTAAGACTTAGCTGGTGGTTAATTAATACATAAGTAATAGCATAATATATTATTTGTGCCCCGTCAAATAAAGTGTTACCAAGAAAACCTCCTCATGAAATGGTATGTACATGCAAACTCCATACATGCAGAAGAAGCAGAATTTAAACCCCCAAACCCAAGAGCTGTGAGACAGCAGTGTTACCTACTCTACATTAGTAGTTAGTATATATTATTCTCATTATGGTTTATTAAAAATACGACATGCAATCAGGGTTTTTTGTGCATTGTGATCAGAACTTTAATGCAGACATGCATCCCTGCCAACCTCTCAAATGACATGACAGACTGACAGGTGTGAAGCCTCCTCATTTTTATGCATGATCAGTGTCTCACTGAAAATTTGCAAGTCTGAGCAAAAGTCTTAGGCAGTCAAAAAACGTTTAAAGCTGTGTATTTGCATAGTAAATGTATATCCACTTAGATTTAAAAGAAAAATAATAATAATTTAACATTAGAACATCTGTAAATTAACAGTAACACAATAAGAAGTAACAAGAATTTCTCCCTTTCTCCAAAAAAGTCACCTGATGTCTTGTTGGACGGCTAGAAGAACACCTCTTCAGTTCCCACACCTCATAGGCACCTCATCATTTAACCGAAGAAGGAGTGCTGGTGGTCAACTTGGAATACAATATGTGTGTTGGAGGGTAGCTGCAAATCCTGGCGTGACTTTGGAAGAGGTTTTGAAATGGCTAAAATGACGCACTTTGACAGACATAATATCATACTTGAACATCATTTAAACTAAACGAATCAATTTTCCTTAACTGACTAAAACTTTTGCACAGTACTGTATGTTTTCCCAGTTTTCCCAGAATGCTTTCCAGGAGTGGGGAGCGGGACGGAAAGCTTCTCTGCACCCGTGGGATGCCCCCCCCCCCCCCAAAGGATAACCTAGCTTTTATACACCAGTGATCCCACTGTCTGTCTGCTCCAAAAATCACACGCCCCCCTGTGTGGTGCTTCAAGAGCTTAACACCAAACAAGTCAATAATTAATTTTATATCCGGGGGTTAGGGGTTGGCAGGGGGTGGGCCGGGATCCTCGATGTAATTTAGCCGAAACGCTATCTCGTGAACTGACCACCTTGAGAAGATTGAAGGCACTGGTGTGGAATGAGAGGCTTCCCTCGTCAATGGTATCAGGCAATCATGCCAACGTGCCTTTAAGCTGTGGGTCGTGGTGGTGGTGGTGGGGGGGGTCCATTATTCAAGATCAGTGTCTGCCTTATATTCTGCGAACTGCTTCAGGAGCAGCTGAACCTCCTTCTTGCTAAAATGCTAAACTGTAGACTGATAAAAGTTACTTTTATATAACTTGATATCAAGCAGCCATATCTTTCATGTTTCTAAGTGACAGAATTCAGCCATGTGGCTTCAGTTATGCTATTTTGTTAAATAGATTTGCTAAAAATATCATAGTCATCAGGCAACCCATTCAAACCTGGCCATAGAGGGTCATTGTTTAATAAACAACAATATGTTACAAACAACTACAACATTTGCCAAAAAAAGATAATTGGGGAAATAAGGAGTTAATGTTTTGTTTAATGTTGAGTGAACCCTCCGAGTGTTTCCAGTCTGGTACAAGATCTGGTCTTCTGGGAGATCGTAAACCCGTTAGAGCACGTAGACCTTGAGGTGTAGGAAACATCTTACATTTCATTTACATTTAAGTAATGTTACTGAGGTTATAGGTCTCACTCAAGTGGCTAAAAGTGAATTTACTCTACCGACCCTGGGATTTGAACTGGCAATCTCCCAATCACAGGCACAGCAGTCTACCCCATTGAGACACACACCATCCCTCAGCGGCAGTCAGTAACAGGGTTCTCCTTCTCTGCTGTTCATCACACTTCTCTCTTCCTGCTTTCAAGGTCACTTACAACAGCATTGTGGAAACAATATTTTTAAAAAGCACACATGGGAGCGATATCCACTAAGAAAAATTCAAACTGTAGTTACCATACACTAAAGTTGGCAAGTGATTAGACTGGGCAGGGGAGACCCGAGGAATGCTTATTTCCACATCCACTCGCGACAGAACAGAATTTCTGCCAGAACGAACTGGCTTATTCTTCAAAGGAACGGTATTGCAGAGATTCGGGCTTATCGAAGATACGGAGGGAGGTCTTCATCAGGGATACGGGCACCACGTCCAATACTACTGCCACTGCCAGCTGGGCAACTCTGCTAAGCCACAAGCACAGTGATTTAGGGATGCAAAATGGTGGGTAGAGAAAAACTGCCAAGGGAGTCCAATCCTATTTGCTTAACTGCAGCAGTGACTGCAGATTTCATAATCACCATGCTTCCCAGTGTGTATGATGTTGGGGAATTTCTCGTATATGAAATTCATTCCACAATGTGCATAAATTGAATTTTCTTGTAGCGTTAAAACACATTGTGGAGAGCAAAGGAAAGAAAAAGTAGATGGATTTCAAATTATGTCAAACTATATCTCAAAATCAGGCCGGTGTCAAGGCTTTCACTAACAGAGGCTTTGGTTTCTAAGTGTCATCTTGTCAAGACCCACCCATCTCCTCTAGTACATTACAAAATGTACTAATTTCCAGCCCAAGTGTGATGTTTACTGTAGGGCTGAAATTGAAAATGTTTAGTAATAGAGTGAGACACAATCCCAGGCCAATTGTAAATCCAAATTACTTGCTTCTTTTCAATGGCATCGACTGTGGCAAAGCTTTGTGTACATTGTACCTAATCAACCCTCAGAGTGACCCTGGACCCCGGAGCCTTCATAGATTAATAATAAAATCCTTGGTGCAGCCAATGATTCGACCCCAAATGGCTGTCCATTCCACTCTGGAAATTAAAGAATGTGAAATGATTATTATTTCTCTGCACTCCACTCTTCCTGTCACCCCAGTCCGTTGTATAGAACCACTTATTTCTGACCTTTGACCTTTAAACTGTGTTTTTTTAGATGCAATTTTTCTGTGATGTCACATAACCCCTTTTCATACCTAACAGCGGCTGAGGGGTGGGGGGGTGAGAACCAGTAGTGCTGCCTGACCGTTCAGTATCTCCACTGATGAAGATCACAGTGAGCTTTCATCATCAGCCACCCATATGCAGTGCAGATGCGATGATTATGCAACAATGCTGGTCTACAGCAGCAATGGCGTGTCTTTAAAAATTCCAAAATTCATGAATTACCCCTGTGTTTGATCAACTGTGAATTTATATCTGTGCTAAGTAGAACCCACTACAAGTTTGAGACAATAGATAGATAGGTAGATAGATAGATAGATAGATAATATTAAATGTTTTCAGCATTCGTAAGAGGTAAATTTGTGATACTAATGTTTAATATGGCATTTCAAACCATGTAGCTCCTTTATATAAGTTATATAACCATTGCAAATTTTGCCTAAAGAAATTCTGTAGGAATAAAGACAAGAGGGGCGGCACGGTGGTGCAGTGGTTAGCACTGTTGCCTCACACCTCTGGGATCAGTGTTCATGTCTGTGCCCGGGTTCCATGTGTGTGGAGTTTGCATGTTCTCCCCGTGTCGTCGTGGGGTTTCCTCCGAGTACTCCGGTTTCC
>JAAGVU020000043.1:11061528-11084300 GCA_011763525.2 Mormyrus iriodes | reverse complement strand
CGCAGCCTCTGGGATAGGCTCCGGACCCCCCGCGACCCGAAATGGAATAAGCGGTTCTGGAAAATGGATGGATGGATAAAGACAAGATCCTAATCCTCTGACATGTACTGGAAACCCATCTAACATGGGAGTGAATTTAAACAAGACCCTTATCACAGCAATACTACCTCTTACCAGTGGGGGGCACCGTGTCTTATCGCACTGTTTAATTGTACAAATAGGTTTGCACTCCAGTTTAGCATAATGATGCTCAGCAGTAACGTCCTGAAACACCAGTTGCTACACAGGATGGGATGTGTCTGAAATTAAGATTACATGCTCAAAGCCTTGCCATTTGCTTACCACAGCATTCCTGAGTCTGCTAGAACTCTAAAGGGGATGCAGTCAATGTGCCTGCTGGATAAATTTCACCCTTAGTAAGCCAAAATATGAAGCGGGGAAAATGGTGACTATTATGCCAAAATAAAAAATCTACAGAACATGCTGGTCTTTTTTTAATGTTTTTGTAACAGGCGTGTAATAATGATCCTTTACCCACCTAATTAATTACACTTTAAAACATTTTCATGCTTAATTAGGAGTTTCAGGTAATATTTTGTACTATAAAGCTGTAGCTGTTGCATAATGACTGCTAATTTGTGTGATTTCTGTGATCAGGCTGGCCATGCTCACTGTGGCTGTAATCTTTTTTTCTGAACATGGCCATTTGGAGAACCTGCTTTGGAAAATACTCAGGGTTCACTACAAAAAAAGGACAGCTATTACCATGGCAACAGGATACAGACAGATTGGTAAATAATTAGTTACATGTAGCCATATGCTTTATGAGAGCTGAAGTTACTTGATTTATTCATTGTATCTCATATTTTAGATAAATTAGGGATAACTGTAATTTTCTCAACTGCAATTTTTAAGAAATATAATTAGTGTCATATCAAATTTATGTAAGATAAGATATATTTCATTGATCCCCAGGGGACACTGATTAGCAGTGATTCGGAATTGATATTGATTAGTATTGTGATTGTTGATTGTGAAAAATGGAAGTCCTTGTTTAGTATGCAAATTTCATATATTCTTGATAGTTTTTTCTTGGTATATTTCCTGTACAGCTTGGTACTTTCTGAATCAGAAACATTTTGTGTGCAACAAAGGTGTCATCACTAATATTAGAAAATGCTGTAACACTTTACTTGAGGGGGCATATGGGATTTTGCTATTAACTTATGTATTAATTAACCACAAACTAAGTCTTAGTTACATACTGATCTCTTGTTCGTTCATCATTAATCAATCGTGAAGCGTCATTTATCCTTGGCAGTTACTAACTTTGTTACTACATCTGTTAATTCTATAAACATTAGTGAACTACTAATGAACTACTGAAGTCATGAATAACAAGTGAAATATTGATCTCATGTTTGTTCATCATTATTAAATCATGTATCTCAAGTAGCTACTATTTTTCTTCATAATTTGTACTTTATGTTACTGCTAAGTTTCTATGCCCCCTCAAGTAAAGTGTTACTGAACATTCTAATAATAATACTATTAGAGTTCATGCTGGTAGCTATCAGATTACATGCGTCGTGTAATTCTGTCCATCTGTAAGGGTCTTTTCCTACCGATGGGACACAAAACAAACGTGGCTAACGGAATTACTGTCCCTTTCTGGCTTCTGCCGTCTGATTCATCTGGCAGGCAGCCTAGAGCTGAACATCACTTGGGTGACCCAATCCTGTAGACACTGCAACAAAAATAAAATCAATTCTATCCTTTTGTGCATCTTCCAATTGTCACACTGCTGAGGCAGGCCTTAGTTTCCCAAGCATGCAAAGTGAAAAATGAGACGGACGCAAACTGCCAAAATACACAAGCGATCTAAAAAGGCTACTTAAAGATGAACAATCAGGATGGTTTCGGTTAAACAAAGTGTATATAATATCTGAACATACACATTGCAAATTCGTTCATCTTAAAACCGCCAATCTTGGCAGAGTCTGGAGTATATCCTGGGCAGCACAGGGCACAAGGCAGGGGGCAAATACACAATTATATACCATAGGCAATTTGAGATGCCTAACTAGCATTCCTACCCTAAATGTATGCCATTGGACTATGGGAAGAAGATGGAGAACACAAGGAAAAACCCAGACCCAGAAGGTATGAAGCAACAGTGAAAAAACACAGTGGTCAGCATCCTTCGTTGTGATTGGTCATATAGATTTAGCTTCTCTAACCAATGCAGGGTCACACTGAGCCCTGAGTTTATCCCAGGAAGAGGCACTATGGCTATTCACTTGAACTCTCAGAAAACAGCTGGACCTAGTGGCCTAGATGCTAGATCACGAGAAGAACCACAGTCTACGTCCAATATATATGTAATAAAATGAAGACCCGATAGTCTTAGACTATCGTGTACACATATCATTAATGTATGTATAGTCTTTTGAAAAACACTATGAAAGCACTCCTCAATATCAAAGGAAATGTGTCGTTGTTCCATTTTCCTCATGGTTCCAGCAGATTGTGGTACTCAGGGCCACTCTCTTTCGAAGAAACCCATGATCTGTTTAAAGCAGAGTGAAAACTCAACGGCTCTTGATGATGTTAGCCATGTTTGGGGATTGCACTATATGACAGCATTATATTGCTTCAGTGTATGTTTGTATGACGTTAATTAAAGTCCTGTCCATTTACGGCCTACGTCAGTGAATGTGTCAAAAAAATATGCTGGTAAACAGATATGATAAGCGATACTCCTTTAAGTATATACAGCTGACGACTGAGTGATGTATTCAATCACTCACGTGCTGGAATTTCACTATTCTCTGCTTCAGTACTCTGTTTTTGCACATCCAGAGGTGGACACAGTCAGACACAGCTAATTAAAATGGTGAGAAGGGATTAGTCATAATTATAGTGTTAATAGGGCATTTCTATGACATCATAATTATGGAGATTGGGGGGAAGTTTGTTGATAAATATCTGTGTCTTTGCCGTGGTCAACGTTTGCCAGAAACCAACACGCTAGGATCGAACATCTCGCCACCGTGGCCACAGGAGCACAAACTCGCTTCCTGTGCACATCTGCACGGAGAAGAAATGGAAGTTCTTTGAGGAACTTCAGCCGTGCCATGTTTCTTAGCGACAGATGATGGCAATCTCGGTGATGAAGAATCACACTAATGATGAAAGAGACGTTTCTGACACAAAGCACTATTCAGAAATGTAAAGCATCCATAATTTCAAGTGACAAACACCAACAGAGATTTCCGGTAAAGTGCATTTGACAAGGGGATCAATTCCAATATTGTATGTAGACAGTGGTGGAAATTGGGGGCTGTTCTCTTATTTATTTATTTTTTTGTGAATATGCGCTGGTGATTATTTTGAATAACAGCAGTTTGTTTAGTGGCAATTTAGATGTTTCTAAAGAGTCTAACTCCTAGTCTGGATTATATGGCAATTTTGCTCCGCCCCTACTGGGGTCATGTGGAATGTGTAGCATCACATTGGTTATGGAGAAGAGCCTAGGCCAGCCGTTGGCGAGGAAAGCTTTGGATTTCCTGCGTGATACCGAGACATAATTATCTACTATCTAAGTGCCTGTCGTACTGAGGTGATCTTTCTCTCGTAAATGAATAGGCTCGTGATTGGGGCCAAGAAAATTTTCCATTAGAGTTCTCGATAAAGCTGCACTTTTCTCGTGGTTTTACTCGTAGCGTCGTCAAATATTATTTACAACACCATCTTGAGAACCGAATGTAATGACTGGTGCTGTAAGGAAAGAACAGTTCCACACTGTTAAATGGGTTTTAATGCTGTTCAAGTCAATATTCTAGCTGAAAAGCAGACTTGCAAGACTCGCCGAGTCCATTTTTTATTGGTTTTGAGATGAGACCACCAATGATGTCAGGCTTCCTCGTCATCAGTATGGGGAACCACAACTCATTCAATCCTCATGTGATCCAAAGATGAACTTTTGTTTTTGTTTCCAAAACTCATAAAGTTCGCAGAAATTTTCTCAAAACGTTTTCCCGTGGATTGAATGAGTTTTGGAAATTAGAAAATTGTTTGGCCTAATGAATGAAGATATTTTCATTAGGGAAACCATTACACAGCCAGTAAGAAAGGGACCATTTGCCAAAATGCAGGGAGACTTGAACTCATCTCTCCTGTATGCTGTTCACTCTTTAAAACAATCCTTGTAAAGTCTGAATTTTGAGGCTGCAAGTCCCCTGCAAACCACTATACTAACTACCTACCAACTTCCTTTTCAGTATTTGACACAACACTTTGCCTCAGTTGGCACAGAGTAATTTCATATTTATTTAGTATTTATTCTTATAAAGTTTTTGTAGTTTAATTAATCACTGAAAAAAACGTTTTTTGTTTCCCAAAGTTGTATTTTTCAGTGACTGATTAATTACTTTCCTGAGCCTGTAGCATTTGTGATGTGACTTAACATCAAGCTCACATTGGACTAATGCCCCCACCCCCCCCTTCCTCCCCTCCTGGATTCTTCATGCAGTAGTAAATGAAAGCCCTGGTCACATGGGCGAAGGCCAGCTTCTTCATTATGCGGCAGAAACAATGGCGGACTCATGCCTGTGCTAATTGTAATTCCGAGAATGTACTAATTTGTAACATCCAAGCTGGAGAGTCAGTTTGGGTTCTGAAAAGGGGCACCATGCCAGACGCCGAGCTCAGGGAATAAGGGGTCCTTTCATTCGTGGACGGTGTGGCGGGAAACAGCCCGCCAACGCACACGGAGTGGGCCAGAGCACCGCGCCAGCCTGACCTGTCTGGAGCCAAGCCTCGGCACGGCAACGGCTACGTAGAACTGAGCTGCGGCCTGGTTAGCTGTTGCCAGGGTCTCCTCCAGATGAGCTGTCACGGTTGCTAGGTCACTGTGGAACCGTCGGCGAGTTCATCTGGGTGTTCTGTTTTTTTTTTCTGAATTCCGTCATAATAACACAGCAAGTTTTTAAAATGAAAGAAACTTTCCAAGTGCATTGTGGGTCGTCGGGGTTTAAGAGCAGAGAACATTATTTAACTGGGGTCGGGTGATTAGCCCCGATTTATATATTCTGTGTCACAAACATATCCTGCCTGTCTTCCATCTTTCTTATAAGCATTCCCTTGACTCAAAATGAGCAGGAGCTGGACAAAAGAAGAGCAGTTTTCTTGGTATATGGAGGCAGCCCCAAGCCGGGCCCGAGAGTGTGTGCTCCTGGCCGCCTATCGCTCTGTGTGTGACTGATAACCTGTAAAGCCACGCTGATCCACAGATGTGTTCCGTGTCACACCTTTGTTATGGTAATACTGCCCGGACCTGGAAATTGCGGCCTGATTGCCTATTAAAATGACGATATAAAAATTTTCCACTATCGCCGCATCCTCAGTGGGGAGGGATTCGGTTTTGTAGCAGCTTTGCAGAAGCGATTGGTAAAATTCTAATTAATGGGGAGTAGGTGCTGTGGTGGTGGCGGGGGGAGGGTGGGGCTTTTTAGGGGACTTGGGATTGTTCATTCAAACTTGAAGCGCAGTTTGCACAGAGAATGGACTTGCGGGGGCGCATGGAGGGCAGGGGAGGGGGGAGCGAAGTGTCGTTCTGCGATTTCGGGTAGCTATGTACTCTCTGGTGTTAACTGGAGTGGAACTGCACAGAACATCTGGGCATCCTAAACGGCCGACATCGTAAACCCCTTTCACGTTTCACGTTTTCACTTCAAGGCGTCCATTTTATACGGTCATTTACGGCCCCTGGGTATCGCCTGTCCCCCAATCACAAAATCCTACAGTTGACTTTTAGTATCCTTTCCTGTCAATCCGTTGCTTGCCTATACTGACAACCCAAGGCCCATAAGCTCATAGAACATGTTATAATGACCAGTGGGAGTCCTGGTTACAGCTTCTATGAACAGACTTCACGTGAAGCACCAGCGTGTACGCACCCCAGTGCTATTTGCACTATTCACGCAAAATGTTTGCAATCCATCAATCCATCCATAACCATTTATCCAGTACAGAGTTATGGTGAACCTGGGACCTATCCAAGAGGAGCAGAGGACAGGCAGGGTGACATCAAAACCATTTTTGACTTAAGTGAAAACTGGTTGATAAAACGGCTGCACAGCTGTGTGGTTAATATTAAAGTGGGACAATGTCTGCACCATCCTTACAGGACTGGCATGGATTCCACTCTATGCTGGGAAAAACATGGCATCCTGGCAGATGCTGGCTGTACTGCAGGAGACGGGGGGTGGGGATGGGGGGGCAGGCTGGAGTACGAAAATTATAAGACAGACCGGGTGTGCTAGCTGTCGTGGTGTGACCTGGAGAGCGCTGCCCTGATTATGACAGATAATAATCATACTATTGTTATCATTATTTATGCTCTTTTGCTTGTATATAGGCAGTGGGGGTGTATTCTTAAACAGCACAGGTTAAATTCTAAAGCAGTGCTTCACTCGGAGTGTACTATCTGGACCGTATCTCCTGATCTTGGATCCAGTTTGTCCACACAGGCTTGTGTTTACATCTCTTCGGAGCTCCAAAAACCATCGTCTGTATTTACGGACATGTTCGACGGGTAGAATTTAAACTAGGACTCCTAAATGGAAGTGAGTGACAACAGGGAACCCAGCATTAAAAAAAAAACAAAAAAAAACATAAATGCAAAAACCTGCACCAGAAGCAAAATAGGGCTAATGGCATTTTCAACCGGCTTGTCATTGTGAGCCAATAATACCTACTCTGTCGGAAGCGTTAAATGGACCTTTAAAATCTATTTATAATTCAATTGGTCGGAGTGCAATGTAAATGTTGACCAATTATTAGCATGGAGCGAGGACTAAATGGCCCCCGTTGGCGGACTGGGCCGGGCCAGGAGGGGGGATTAGCATCTGCTGGGGACGGGGGCCCATTTGAATGCAATCTCGCTGCTGTGCGCGGCCTTTGTGTCTCCGGAGCCGCGGCAGAGGAGCGCTGCAGCCGGCAGGTGCACGCCGCCGAAATTGCCGCCCCGCAATTTGCATCCCCATCCACGGCGAAGCGGCCCATTATCATATCAAAGGGGCTGGGACGAGTGGCGGGCTCAGGGGAAGGCTGGGGAGAGTGGGGGAGGGAGGGGGTCGCATCAAACCAAGTGGGGGCTTCAATTTGGGCAATTAATGCAGGATGGAGACACTTCTGGTTGGTTCCTGCAGTGGGATGGGTACGGGACACGTTGCTGGGACTCTGGGTGGGAGCGCATGCCTGCGCGCCGTGCGCATGTGTATGTATATATGTATGTGTGTGTGTGCGTGTTGGTGTACACCTCCCCTCCCCCCCAGGCAGTGGAAGGAGGAAGAGGCACACCAATTACTGCACACATTGCACTGGCATACCGCCTCTGCAAACCTAAGTGAAGAAAGGAAGCCTGTTTGAAGAGAGACTCTTATCAGCTCCTTTTACTGTTTGTTCCTGATGGCTTTGGATATTCCCGCCTCCATAAATCTTTACGGCTTTATATTGCAGTCACTCAAACTAAACGGAGGGAGCTTACAGAATATAAGCCTAATTAACACCCAGTAAGAAATATGTCACTAGTTCCTCTTGACTACTAATGCATTGGCAGAGTCATACTGATTGTGTCTAATTAATTAATGAATTGCTCTGTCATTCTGTACCGTGGTGGGTTTTGGTGGCTGCTAAATCCACTGTTCAGTTCCATTACCCATAAGGCCAGTATGTAATTACCCATAATGACACTGACTTGTGGTTTAGCATGTGAGACATCCTCAGTTGGCGAGTCTTGGGAGCTCTGTTTGGTGCGCTCATCACTTGGGAGTTACTGGGTCCTTCCATTTCATGAGATTTCCTATTCTTTGAGTTTTGGACAGGTGATACATCTTGCCAACTCATAGCATAATTTGGTACTGTCTGGATCAGTCCCCATTTTAACCCCTTTCAGTGAGTCATCTTCCTGTTTAGCCAGCAGGTGTCACTGGCCATCCTGTCTCCTGGTATTTCACAGGTTTGTTCTGTCTCTGGTGTGTTCTCCTGCTCCTTGGGCCACTGCTTGGGCATGACAACCAAGATCCCCTACAGTCATCCAACTTTAGTGGATATTTTGAGTTTTGGTTTTTCCCCTTGTTAGTGCTTGTATTTATGTTAATTCTGTATTACCCCTTATTTTTGTATGTTTTTGGTTATCCTTTAGTGTGCCTAGTTTCATAATTATTTCACCAAGGTTTTCTGTATCTCCTTCACTGTCCTACTCCCTAGTGTTTGATTGTGATTACCCTCCCCTGTTTCTCATTGCTGCTAGTCTCATTTTGTGGTTGATTAGTTGTAGTCCACACCTGTCCCTTGGTGAAGCCCTTGTTATCCTGTGTATTTAAGTGCCTACCCTCACTCTATTCCCTAGTCGGTCATTGTGCTTGTTCCTGTGCTGCTGTACATTTGTTCCTGTGTTTGGTTGCTCCTGGGTTCCTGTATGTTTTACTTGCCTGTGCACCCCCAAATGTGTTCAGTATTAGTTTTCCCTTCTGCTCTTCCCTGTGCTGCTGTGTTTGTTCCTGTATTGCTCCCTGCTTTAGTTCTTGATTTCTACCTGCCTATGTTTATACCCCTCAAGGTTCCTTTTGCTTTTGTTTTTTTGTTTTTTTGTTCAATAAAGTCCCTTGTTTTTTGTAAGCCACAACGTGGATCATCCATCACTCCACTATGCCCTACCATAACAGAGTATAGGATATTTACTTCCTGTCAAAACAGGATGTTTTCTTCAAAGCCACCAATCAGCATGAGTAGCAGTATCATAATTAGAATTTAGAAATAGATACTCTAAAAAAGGACTCTATAAACTTGTATGTCTGTAACAATATATCTGTCTAAAGTTTTATTTGCATTACATATTACTTTTGTAAAACAGTACTATTAAAAGCATACTTTAGTACAGTAAAGCTCAAACAGGTGTAACACAACTTGTGGACAGAATTCCTGTGTGGTTCATATGGCAATTATTAAACATATTGAGGAGAATGAGAAGATGTAACAATGGCGTAATGAGGTTTAAAGCTTCCCTTTTCTCGTTCAGTGGTTATAAAGCCTTTCTTTGTCATAGCTCAGTAAATTCTGAAGGGATGAGTGCTAATGATATTGTACTCACTTGATGTCATCCTATTAGTCTTCATGGCTTTTCAATGCCTATAGCCCTGGTCTCTCTCAACCACACTTGATGATATTGATGTGGCACAACCACTAGGATGGCACCAAAGGAACTCACACAGTACCATCTGTTGCATGACAAGTTGTGTTTCCTGATTCCATCCATCCATTTTCCTGAAACCACTTGTCCTATTCAGGGTCATGGGGGGTCTGAGTCTATCCCGGAGGCTACAGGCACAAGGCAGGGAACAACCCAGGATGGGGCACCAACACACACAATTTGGTAACTCCAATTAGCCTGCACATGTTCTTTAGACTGTGGCAAGAAACTGGAGGAAATCCCACAACACCAGGAGGAGAACATGTAAACTTGACACACATGGAACCCCTGCAGGGACTTGAACCCGGGTTCCATAGGGGTGAGGCTAACCACTGCACCACCATGCCACCCATTTCCTCACTGATTTCTTTAAATCCAATGACATTCAGGCTGTTTTTCAGGCTTTTTTTCCAGTGGCTTTCACACCGATTCCTGATGTTAGTGACAGGTAATGATCGGGAAGGGCTCTTATCACTGTGGGGGTTTTGGAGGGGCAAGGGAAAAATGAAAAAAAGAAGCAAACAGAATCTGCCTTGGCTTAAATTCATCAGCCATTTATTTCAGATGACCTTTGGTGACCGCTGATAAAAGTGAGCGACTGTTAGCGCTGATCCAATTTTGAGCGCTAACCACTCCTTTCATCTCATTCACGGTCAGACAGAAGCCTCGCTGCGGGTGAAAATGATAGGGTTTCAGGAGAGCACCATTGTCCAGCAGATTAAGATTTTCTCCCCCTATTTCCCAAGCCCGGCCTTGTGGTACCCTGTCTGGAATCTTGCCATTGTCCAGAGGGTCTCTATATCTGCTTCAGTAGACATGTAAGCCATCCTTCCTGATAAACACTTACAGGGAGAAATGTTGGACTTAATAGATTTGCTTTGAGGTACCGAAGGTCACAGTGTACTAATATTGACTGCCACGTGTTAGAATAATCCGGCAGCCAGAGGGGTGGGGGCACCGCTCAATCCCCCCCCCCCCCACACACTTGAAAAGTGAAAAGTGAAGTACCTAGGCAAACATGCAGCCTGTGGTGGACAGCTGGCAATCAGTTAATCTGAGTAGAAGATATTAGGTTGGATCACATTTAACGTGGCCTTTGTAGCTGAGCTAAAGTGTGATAATTTGATGTTGAGGCTTTCTTAGAAAGGTTCATATACAATAAATGGAGGTTCTTTATGGATTTCCACATCAAGGATCAAGGTATTATTATTATTATTATTAATAATAATAATAATAATAATAATAATAATAATAATAGTAATAATAATAATAATATCCATCTACCCACCCGTGCTCATGGTCATGGTGGGACTAGAGCCTCCCCCAGGCTGCATGGGACACCAGACTAGGATACAAGCTGGAAGGAGTGCCAGTCTACTTTATTTGTTTGTTTGTTTGTTTTTTGTTATTATCCTGTCTCGGGGTGCTCTGGTTTCCTCCCACAGTTTCCCCTTAATTACCCAATAAGTGAGTACATGTATGTACCCTGCAATGGACTAGTGTCCTGTCCAAGGTGTACAGCCCAGCCTTCTGACCTTCTGCAGTGATAGACTGTTCCCTCTCAGTCTGTGGGGATCTCCTCCAGGAGCCAATACCATGTGGTGGTCCCGTGCCATGGGCTCTCTGCTTAGTCATAGCCTCCATGCTAACCATAACTCTACAATCCTATATATAAGTGGTGTTGGAAAAGAAGCGGATATTTATGTTTAAAATACCTTTCTTAAAGGTGCCGTAGTGAAACCTTTCTTACAGTTCAGTTCCTTAACTACTACACCACCTGCATAGGCCACGCGTGATAACTTCGAGTGATGACTATAACAGTGTCCCCAGTGCTTTTGATGAAAAGTTCAGGGCAAGAATTCAGATGAGGTGGTGGAGGGGGGGGGGTCATCACCTGACATGACTGTCTTGACCCCACCCGCTGCCACTCCTCCACATGCATGCAAGAAGGTCCTGAGGGATTCTCTGTGCCCCGTTTAATCCACTTTGCTGAACACATGGAGCTTTTCTGCTTTAACTCTTTTTTCATTTTGTGGGGATTGCAGCACAGCAGCAGGAGACAAGCAGCCATTCATCGCATGGCTAAGAGACGTGTTGTGTTATCCTTATCGTTAGCTTTAGCACCATGGCTAAGAGACATGTTGTGTTATTCTTATTGTTAGTATTAGCGCCATGGCTAAGAGATGTGTTGTGTTATTCTTATCGTTAGCATTAGTGCCATGGCTAAGAGAAGTGTTGTATTATTCCTATCATTAGCATTAGCACCATGCTTAGCATGGCTCGCTAGTAGACAGTGTGTAGCAAAGATGGCTGACATTCCATGTTAAAAATGTCCGATCTAATCAGGTTTTCTACCAGAATGCAGTTATTACCTCAAGAGCCAATAAATAGTACCACCAGAACTGAATTTTGTTTTATATTCTGCATTTAATTATTCCTAACATCCATTCAATTAAGTTATTTTTAATAGTTCTTTTTCCTTTGGTCTGCAAGTCTGATCTTACATCATATGCATTTTTAAACACGACCCCAAAACTACGGCCATACATAACACATCTCTTTAAAAAACACAATGTCTAAAAACTACTAATCTCCTGTCCATTTTCTGTATACATGCATGGCTTACCAATAACCCACAATGCAGTGCAGTTTGGTAGGTGGACATCTCCCTTGCCTGCCCTCCTTCCTTCTACTTTTCCCATTTTTTTTGAAAAGTGGTAGCACAGTGGTTGGGGAAATGGAGATTGGATACTTGTACGTGTAGAGGAGCCCTACTTCCATCCTCTCAAGCAGGGTGCTTAACTTGAACCACTTTACTAAAACACTCAGCTGCAAAATTGTACATCCTTTTGGATAAAAGTGGTGTCCGAGTGACAAAATAATAAAATAATAACGATATGTGAGGCTCCAGCATAATTAAGCAGAACATATGATAAATTCTTCATCTCTGTCTAATTATGGATGAATAAGTTTTGGGCCCCTTATCCCCACAAATCAGAGATGTGCTGACGGGTAGTACCTATTTATGCAATATTAACCGCAAATACACCAATCCTTCTGAGAGCACTTTCCTTGATGAATTTGATGAATGTGACAATAATTAGCGCAGGACGACAAGAGCTAAATCGTACCTTAACAATGTGGTGCTGTCCCATTCAAGAGTGCAGAAAACATGGCTGGCCGACAGGGATGGGGTCTGATTTCTAATTAATAGTCTTTTTTTGCCAGTAAAAAAAGGGGAGGAGGGCAGTGGTGGCTGATAATTGTTTTCATCAAAGGCTGTGGGGAACTATCAGGGCAATAAAGTTAATTAGCAGAACAAACTGCCTTTCACTGGTTTATCAGAGGGGGAAAAGTATCATTCTGACTGGGGAACGCTACAACTAGATGGAAAGATAGCAACAGAAATTATACATAAGGGGACAGCTGAGAAAATCAATTATTCTGCCATATTCTCTGCCCACTCATGACAGTAGAACGGAGCCATTTGTAAAACCCCACACCTAAAACCACAAAAATTATAACAACCATGGCTGTCTGTGCTTTAGCGGTGCAAATGTACGGACTTTTCTCCTGAACTTCAACACAAGGTTAGACTCATGTGTGTTTTGTGTGCCAGGATTTTACCAGGCAAGTTATATTAGACTCTAAAGCTAGTGCCAAACCCGTAATATTTACATGCATCTTAATGGTGCCCACATTGGTCTAGATGCTAAGCAAGAGAAGGATAGATCTAAAGCTTGTGCATGTTGTCGCTGGGCATGCTGATTTTTCCTGTCGTGCTGCTAGCCAGGTCTCACCTGGGACCTGTGATAGCTTATCAAAGCCCCAACAGGTTCCCCTCAACACCAGGAGATAATAGAGGCTTTCAGACCTTCCCCAGAAGGGGTCCCAGGGGAACCATGGGAACCACTAGCGGCCCGACAGTTGGATGGACAGCTTGACGGCTGCTGTTGCATTATGGGATACTGCTGTCACCTGATGGTCACGGTGGTGGGCGAGATAACCTTCATCTTGACAGCAGAAACAAAGCTCGCAATTGGGCAATTATTGCGTTTCTGAAGTGAGGGTAACGCAGCCCCTGCGGGACAGTGAGGAGAGTTAGGAGTTTTGGGCTGATTGATAACACGCATGGAACACTGGACCCCCTAAAACACAGAGCAGCAGTCTAAGAGATGAATAACCTTCTCCTGCAGTTTTAGCCCATGCTCAGCATTTCTGTAATGTGACATGTTTGTTTGACAAAGTCACTACAAATGAAACTCCCAGCAAATTATCCAGGAAAACATCCAGACACAACTATTGTGTGTATAACATTGTTTACACACTTGTTTGTAATAATAATATTCCTTAGAAAATGTCAAGTAGTCCCCTGATTAATTAATGAAGGTAGCAACATATTCTATTTCGATATGAGACTTTTAAAAAGCATTTTTCTCATCAGTCAGAATTTTGCCAGTTCGTGTGTTCTGCTGTCGGAAGTTACCTTTGGTTACTCCTGTTTCTCGTCAGAATCCAGAAACATGCGGTTAGGTGAACTGGCATCTCTAAATTTACTACAGCATGTGACTGTGTTTGGGTATGTGCCCTGAGGTGAACTAGCAGTATATATCCACTCCCCAGCCTTATATTCTTTGTTGCCTGGGATTTTCTGATGTCTCACTGCAACCCTGTACTGCCTGCATGGATGTATGGATAGAATCAGGTTTATTACTCCACGTGCTTGTTCACAGCATATACCACTAGTTTAGTGAGCTGGACACACAGGTACATATTAATATGTATCATATATCTTAAGATACATGATACATAATGAAAACTAACATTTAGGTATAGTGCATACAAAACAAACAGTAGGCTCAAGGACACAGATTTGAAAAACAATTAGAAAATGGAAATGGTAAAAAATACAATACATATAAGCCTCAGTCTGCCAGCACAGGGATTTGAACCTGCAACCTTCTGATCACAGCCATAGACTCCTAACCCACTGAGCCACACACCACTCCCAAAGCACACAAAAATATCTCATAATGGCCTCCAGACTCCTCAGGGACCTTACGTCCTTCAGTTTAATTTACTGATGATATATCCATTCAGGGGTTCAGCCATCTTCCATACCAATTACCCAGTACAGGCTCATGATGAGCCTGGATCTTATCCCAGGAAGCGTCAGCCAGGGGATGTGATGCTATTTGTACATGGAGATTTATTTCCACCTGACTATACGTGATGCTTTTGTGCACCCTCCCGTTCAGGGCACTGCACCTTCTCGCGGAGCAGAAGTCATGTGTTCCCCATCTGAGAGGGGAGCCATTTTTCAGAGTTAAACATGACAAACTGGAGAGATCTTCATGCACCACGTGTCTGCAGGCCCATTGGCTGAAGTGTATGGGGAAGCCCACCACTGATTCCGGTAAACATACATTATGTGAACAAAAGAATTGGAATACACTAAATCATTGAACTCAGGTGTTTCATTCAGACCCATTGCCACAAATGTACAAAATCAAGCCCCAAGCCATGCAATCATGTTTATAAATATTTGTGAAAGAATGGGTTGTTCTGAAGAGCTTAGTGAATTCAAGTATGGTATTGTCATTGGATGCCACCTTTGCAAGTCAGTTCATAAAATTTCTTCCCTGCTAGATATTCCACGATCAACTCTAAGTGGTATTATTACAAAGTGGAAGCGTTTAGGAACAACAGAATCTCAGCCACAAAGTGACAGGACCACCTAAAGTAACAGAGCAGGGCTGCCAAATGCTGAGGTGCATAGTGCATACAAATCGCCAATGCTCTCTTGACTTAATAGCTGCAGAGTACCAAACTTCACCTGGCATTAACCCCAGCACAAAAGTTGTGCACTGGGAGCTTCATGGAATGAGTTTCCATGGCTGAGCAGCTGCATGCAAGCTTCACATCATGATACGCAATGCCAAGCGTCAGATAGAGTGGTGTAAAGCAGGCTGCCACTGGATTCTATAGCAGTGGAAATGTGTTCTGTGGAGTGATGAACCGCGCTTATCTATGTGGTAGTCTGATAGATGAGTCTGGGTGTGGCAGATGCCAGGAGAACGTTACCTGCATTGTGCCAACTGTAAATTTTGGTGGAGGAGGGATAATGGTGTGGGGTTGTTTTTCAGAGGTTGGGCTAGGCCCCTTAGTTCCAGTGAAGGGAACTCGTAATGCTTCAGCATACCAATACATTTTGAACAATTCTATGCTTCCATCTTTGTGGGAACAGTTGGGGAAGGCCCTTTTCTGTTTCAGCATACCTGCACCCCAGTGCACAAAACATGGTCCCTAAAGACATGATTGAGTGAGTTTGGTGTGGAAGAACAGGAATGGCCCGCACAAAGCCCTGACTTCAAGTCCGTCAGACACCTTTGAGATGAACAAGAACGGAGACTGCAAGCCAGGCCTTCACATCGAACGTGAGTGCCTGACCTCACAAATGCTCTTCTGGATGAATGAGCAAAAATTCCCACAGACACTCCAAAATCTTGTGGAAAGCCTTCCCAGAAGAGTGACAGCTGTTATATCTGGAAAGGGGGGGGGGGGCAACTCCATATTGATGCCTTTGGATTTAGAATGGGATGTCATAAAGGTGGCCAGGTGTCCCAATACTTTTGTCCGCATAGTGTATTTAGCTTGTTAGAAGAAGAAGAAAATTTAGTGGATTTAGTGGAAATGTTAAAGCGTAAGTGATTCTTTTTACCCTTTTTAGGAGGGCATTATCCATCCAATTTTTTGTCACAGCCCTCCTTAAAATTTATTTTTATCAATCCATGTAGTGATTTGTCCCATGCTTTCATCCACATTTCTCACAAATGCAAATTCACCCCCACCAGCTGTTTTTTATCGACCTCTGCTCTACAAATCTAACCCTCCTATATTTCTTCAGATTGAAATTAACACTAGTGGGGGCTGAGTTCCCTTAAGGGTCAAATCCTAGAATCGTCTTTAAATTTCAAGTCTTCGCTCATTTTTAGTGTTTATATAACTTTATATAACAGGCCCACACCAGTCAGATCGTGAGGTTTTTTAAGGAAAATGTACATTCACCATGACTAACTGTAAGCATATGTATGACCTAGACCTCCCACCATTGGGTAATTGCCCTCTGAACGTGCTGCTGATGTTAATGTTGGCACGAGGGGCTTTGATAGGAAACGAGCCTTTTTAAAGGCATTAATAGCTGTGGGTCTCAAAGGCAGCGAACGTACCTCTCGCTGTGATTCTCACCTCCTGGGGGGGTTAGTAGCTCAAAGATACCTTTGAGGCCCCCCCTCACCCCTGCACCATGTTTTTGTGTCCTAGGGGCAACGTGGATGGCACTATCAGGCAGATCCATAGAGATCACCCACCCAGCCTTCACAGCAGCTGTTTATTTTAAGCTTTAGCTTGGGGGGGTATTTGTTAAGTAGGTCCTCTCTCTGCAAGATATTAACAGGTATTTAGCAGCAGGTTAAGTAATGTCTTGGGGGGTGGAGGGCAATTTGTACTAATTTGTTGGAGGACAGGACAAAACCTCGACTTAGCTGGATTAACTAAGAATATTAGTTATAAAGACAATAAATAACAAAAGAAGTACATTGTATTGGGATTGGGAATAGGAAATGATAATTTAATGATAGACAATTAGCATAAAGAGATTTGAAAGGGTTTAGCTTTTCCTCGAAACAAAGCTTGCCTCGTAGGGCCAAAGAGTAGGCAATCCACCTGATTTTGCATGCTTCCAAAGGTAACTGAATTACAGCAATACCTTTTCTGAGCAACCGAAAATACACGTGCAAGTTTGCAGCACGGTTTATGGACGTATTTCCCTGTTTTTGTTTCATTGCTGTCTGTATTGATTTTTTTGTTAAAAGTTATTCCTATATGTGCCCATATTTGGTCAGTGTGTAAAATCTGTAGGTCCCCGCATGCTAATGGACCGTTGTTGTCATGCTGGCCTCTATGCATGGCTGCTGATACCCGCAGTGATGGTCCCAGCCTTGGCGTAGGTGTGGAAGGAGACACATCTGTTTTAAAATTCAAATGCTGTTAAATATCACATTTGTGCTTGCAGGAGGGAGCCCTTAAGGGTGTTTCCCAGCAGTAGATGCCCCCCCGCCCCAAGCTGACTTGATGTTTCAGTCACCTATGCACTATGTGAACATGGGGGGGGGGCGGATGGGGCATGTGTTAAGAGTCACCCCATGCCTCTCTGTCCAAAGCTACTGTTTAACATTGTTTTACTGCAGGACAGGGGGGGGTGTGGGTTTCTCTTCTTGCCTTTTCGTCCACCTTGCTTTCACCTGGTCAAAAAACAGTCAAGGCCACACCGGGCCAGCATTATACTATCTAGGGTAATTTGGATTCACCTCAGTACTTATTTTAACCCCCGATTGTTCCACGGGCATCAGATAAATGGCTGACCCTGTGCTCGGACCCCAGGCTTCGCTTTCACCTGTGTTTGTGTCTCAAGAAGAAAAGCATGATGGGATATGTGAAAAGAAACATTCCAAAGTACTTGTGCAAATGGCAAATAAAGCATCATTCATTCATTCATTTCAAATAATATTCTTGAGATGCATGCATGAATTCATTCATTGTTTTTTCCCCAGAATGTTCTGTACAAGGGCACAATGAGCCTGTATCCTATCGCAGGAAACACTTGGTGGGAAGAATAGCAGTCTGTGACAGGGCACACAAACACAGTTTAGACAATAAAGTCAATAATCAACCAAACCTCATGAACAGGGCATTCAATCCCCTAAACTCCTGGAGCTGTGAGACTCTAGTACTACCCACTGACTCACTGTGCTCCCCATTCACAGCTGTAGCTTATTATTAAACATACATGAAAACACAGGCCCAAAAAGGTAGGTGTGTTTATTTTAATTATGTAGGACCTCTCAACAGGAGAACAAGACACTGATGCACTCGGTGTGCTTTTGAAATTGAAGAGAAGATGGTTACACACAGGGAAAGGAAGATGGTTTCCATGGCAAAGTGGCACAAACTGCAGGATGAGAAACAGCACGGGCACCCTGATCGACCTATTTCAGTTTGTAGGTGGACAATTAATCCACACAGTATGATGCCCAGGTGAAATAGGCCTTCCCCTGTGGGGCGGATGAATGCAGGATGGGGCACATCTTTCACATTTCAAATGAGATTAATCAAGGGAAGATTTCAACACCAATTGTGTGCTTCGAACACAAGGATGAAACAATTACAGGAAAATACAGTGGAACAGCTGTTGTTTTCTTGCAGGTTTGACATGTAATCTGGAGCTTGAATGAGTCAAAAAATTCGAGATGCAGAAAATCTCAGACAGAGACAAAAAAAACAACATGAAGCAGTACAAGAGGCTTCCGTTTCCTGATAACGTCATTATGCTAGTTGTTTGAACTTCGGGGCATTAATTCTAATCCCCATCTGACCTTTTACTGTCCATTGTCTTGCTATATTTGCACTCTGCCGTTTTTGCACATTATATATTGCCATTTCTGTATATATAGTTTATTTAACTTTTTATCCTTCTTATATGATCACTTCTATACATATAGTATATACAGGTGTATTTAACCTTTGTTATCCATTTTTCCACCCTCCCCACTATTAACCCATCCATTTTCTATATCCACATGTACTATTCAGGGTCACAGGCCCACTTTTAATCATTTAATTTATTTTTTGTTTGTTTTTATTTAACTGTTGTTTGTCTCACAGTCCAAGGAGTCACCAGATTTGCATTTCACTGCAAGTTGTATCTGTATAACTTTGCATGTGAGAAATAATCTTGAATCTTGAACCTTTTGGCTTTTGGCTCAACTTTTCTGATTTGCCAAGGTGGCTTTTATCAAATAACAGTTTAAAAGGTCCAGTTGGGATGGCACTGGGAAATAACCACTTATCAAATTACCAAAAAAACAAATGTAATCGGTACCATCTTAATATATATAACATATAATGTATGTGTCTCATGTCACTGTAACATTTACTACATGAACAGGCCTATTCTTCACCTCATTAGGTGCTGTTCTGGACTGTTTATTTTGAAACCAAACAACTGGATTTCCATGTGAAACTGCCAAAAGGCTTGGCCGCCGAGATGGACCCCTTAAGTTCACTTTGCGTTCTCGCTTGAATTCATTTTGGGGCTTATCTGCTCCTCAGAAGAGCCTCTGTTTTCGGCGTGAAGAATAGCCCTCTCCCTGAGACAGACAGGCCGAGGGCTGGCCCAGAGCCATCTCTCATTCAAGCTCCTTTATTTGCTTTTAAAGAAGCTGTCAAAGCCCCTCCACACTTGGCCTAAAAGGCCAAATCTACAGTACAACAGGAGACAGAAAGGAAAGTTTTTTTTTTTTTTTTTTTTTTTTTTTTTTTTTTTTTTTATTGGGGGCCCCCCCCTTGTGCAGACGGAGCAGAGGAGAATTTTAGCAATGTGCAATTTACCCCAAAGGCTCCTACTGTACACAGCCTCAGTGATGGTAATTTCCCCCCTTTTATAGGCGTGAAAAGATAACCATCAATCAGCTGTCAATTGGTCAATTGAAGAAGGGCTGAAAAGAAAGTGGACGAACAATCCTGACTCTCCCAGCTACCTTGGAGCGAGCAGGGACACTGGGAAAAAGTGGCAGCTGGAATCCTGGGAGGAATGGACTAGGCAGGTGCTGGACCTTTCTCTGGCAGAGAAGGTAGTCGGATCAGAAATGCTCCTTAAGATCTTTGATGTTGACTGTTTTCATCAAAGTGCTACCATGAGACCGGTAGTGCTTTGATGTATTAAATGTCTAGAATATTTGTACTCCTTAATCAGAATCTAGGACTAAACCCTGAACCTAAAATCCATGCACGCATCGCAAGAATTAAACTGATTTGAATTTAACATACTGTGGCTAAGTATTCTATCAGTTAGAACAACATTTAAAAGTCATAATTATGATACAGGTTTCAGCAAGTTTAAGACAAATTAATGTTTTTTTTTAGGTTTTACTAACTGCTGACAGGTGTTACAGTTTTGTATTAGAAGTCATCCTCCCCGCTGAACAGGTTTAAATTCATGTAAGGTTTTCTAGCTGCGTTTGCTCTGACTGCTTTGTTTGGGAGCTTTTGGGAGTCCCTTTGGCTGGGCTTTTTGGGAGATTCCATTCCACGGCATCAATTTCAGTCCCTCGTCTCACCATTAAAGCCTCCGGGTGACATTTCCATTTCCATGTTCCACCCGCTCTCCTCTGAGGAGGTCGATAAAAAATACTGTTGCGGGCCTAGCGGCTGAGATACCATCAGCTGGAAATCCAGGCCGGGGTTTCCCGCCGGCCACATTGTCTATTCTGCTCCGCTATGTGAAAAATGCTGAATATCAACAATAGGTTTCAGTGCCGTATTGTTGAGTTTTGTATGAACTAATCTTGCCTTGCTAAAAAAGACCTACAGCTTGGACAAAAAGTCTAGAGAGGCTGCATTCCACTCTCTCCTTACACCGAGACGAGTCGAGGCAGAGGGGAAGGCGCTGCCGATGGTGCCGGCTCCTCTCGAAAAAGTGCCGCCCTGCTTGCTCGCAGGTGCCGGCCCCCACTGCACCTGGGTGGGGACCCTGCCTGGGAAACACCCTGGATTTATCGCACATACTAGGCCTCGGAGGGACAGCCGGGCACCAATAGGCTGGGGTAAGTCGCGCATGACTGCTGTGATGTTCCCTGCGAAGGTGGCAGGCAGTGTGTTGGCCGGTGCAATCTGATGTGACCGAATCTCTGGCGTCCCAAGTGGGGCCTGTATACCCGTAAGAAAGGCACTTATCTTACATGCAATTTGGTAAATGTACAAAAGTGAGAATTGTGCTGGTCGGTTTTGTTTAGCAGCACCTTTTAGATGGAATGCAATGTTAAAGATTATACTGGCATTTGTGCAACTAGAGAAGCCATGATCCCCTGTTTTATGCCGAGTTCCTCTGGAAAATTCACAGGGTGTATAGGTGCTGATCTCTCATACAAATGGGTCCAAAAGGCATGGGGGGGGAGGGGCGCAGCTCACACCTGAATGGACAACGCAGTGCTACAGCCGCTCAGCTTGTGTCACGAGTTGGATCTGGACCCAGGCTACACAGTCTGTTTTGTGCCACAATGGACTTCTTGGATTATCTAGCCATGTCGATCAACAGAAGGCTTTGGTATACATTTGCAATAGAGACGAAATTCTCTGGGGGGGGGGGGTTAGATGTAGGTGTATGTGGGGGATTATTTGCATTTTAAACAAAGTTTTCGTTTTCTACTATTTGTGTTCGTCTAAGAAAGCTGAATTTGGTTATGCCCACGGTTTCTTAGAATCAGACTGGGTTTCACTCAATAGTATTGTCGCTATGACAGGCTTGCATTTTAAACTGGTTCACTATGAGTTTCATTCAAAATTTTTATTTTCGGCTGCCAGTGTTTTCATTTTGGATGGATTTTAATACTCTAATACAGTAATCTAGTACACTGTGCGGTACAGGACATCCTAGCGAGTGCAGATATCCGCGCTGTAACTCCGGTCAGTATGTTTGGCTGCAGGATGTCAAAAATAGTGTCACACGTGGGAGGAGGGTGTAAGCACGCCCCCATCTACATATTCTGCGTCTCACCCTGGCCAATTACGGGGCAGGGGCAGAGCGGAAAACACAGGCTATGGTCTGCCAATTAGCATGGAACCCCAGCCGGGGGAGGAAGGGGCACCAGGAGGGGCAGCCGGAGATTTTCATGAGGCTATACATGTCAGCGCGACATGCACGTCTGTCTGCGTGTCTGCCTGGCGAGGCTGCACTGACGAAACTGCGATCTGGTTTCTCAGCCCTTTCTCTTTACACAAAAGTTACTGGAACTAAATGTAACATTATATACGTATAAAGTTACTCAAAGCCTGTCCCACCGAACACTTTTCTAATAATATTTTACACTTTGCTATGCTTCTACTTATTATAGAATCATTTTTGACAATTTCCGTCGATAGTCTGTGTACTGTTTGCATATTTCTTTCTTGGCATCCTCGATCTGTTGGCTTCATCGTGCATTCTGTTACGTTTGGTGTCCATTACACAGCCTGGTCTCCATGGCTCCTCACAGCATGGCACTCACATGAAAGCTCATTTATGAATACAGTGACAGTAACATGCTCATAAAAAGCCCTTAACCTGCTGCTATAATTCCCGACCTGAGCTACCAACGTAACCATGAAGGAGCTTCACTACACATGGGCCCTGGTGCATTTTGAAGTGTCAAAGTGAGGTACATGCTATATGCCAGCTCTGAGCAGGGCACAATTGGCAGTGCCCCCCCACCCACACACACACACACACACACACACACACACACACACACACAGTCTTGTGCTCCAAACCAGGAACTCTAGTGTTAATTAAGGAGCTGCAGGGTAGACAATGGAGAGCTGAGAGTTCTGGATAATGTGAACATCCAGGATCCCCCCCCCCCACCACCACACACCAACCACCCCCCCGCCCCCCCCACCCCCACCCGCCCGCCCATACCCC
>JAAGVU020000043.1:11004080-11061428 GCA_011763525.2 Mormyrus iriodes | reverse complement strand
GACAACGGGGACGTGAGAGGTCTTGATAATGTGAACATCCAGGGCCCCCCCCCCCCCCCAGCTGCCGCCAGCCTCCCCCCAGGACCGACCCCCAGAGGAGCTCTCTTTGTCTCGTCAGCTCTGCATTTATCCTTTCCCCCGCTATCTCTCCTCTCTGCCCCATCGAGTGCAGGCCATCAAATTAGTTGTTCAATAAGGGCGAATTGGAGCACTGAGGGGGGGGGGGGTGTGTGATGCGGACGTCTACCCCGGGGGTGGGCCCAATGGCCAAATTCCCCTTTCCGTTCCACAGCACGGCCTTGGTCTTGTGCTAAAATGCAACACTCAATCCCCTCCCCCCACCCCCCACCACCACCACCACTAATGCCACCCGAGAATGGAGTCTCTCTGAATGAACATGGAGCACAGGCCAGGCAGAGCAGGAATAAAAGCGCGGAAATCGGATGCCGTTTCAGACCGATCCCTGATGCCGTGCAGAGGTGTTCTGTCATCCTCAGGAGCCGGAAATGCCGAGCTGCGCTCGCCGGCGGCACTAATCCCTGAAAACGCAGCGTCTTTCTGCTAAGTCTCCCCTGAGACGAGATACGCGGCCACTGTCCGTAAGCAGATCAATAACCAAATGCTTATTTATGACTATTACTTGGCCGGTGCTTTAATCCATGCATCATACTGTTTAAAAGCCATTTATACTACTGGGAGTTTCACAAGCGCGGTTCAGGTTACGCTGAGGCACAGTGGCTCGTAGGGCAGTGCTGGAGACGCACAAATCCAGGGTTGTGGGTTTCATTCCTGCCCCTGGCTCCCCATGTGTGGCAGCTGTATGTCTGTGGGTTTAATCCTGCAATTTGAAATGTGAATTGATCACTGTAAAGTGCCCAGTGTTTCCTGGGAACGATTCCAGGTCCACCATGATAAGAAGTTATGGAAGATTAATTGCATTCAGCTTAGGTACTTTACACAAAGGTAGGGCTTCTCCTGGGACTAAAACTGGAAACCTCCCGGTTACAGTTCCAAGACCTTAAGTGCTCTAACAGCTGCCCAAATGTCTCACACTACAATGCCATTCTTACCCTCAGTAAACTTACAGACTATAGAAGGAACCATGTTGTTTGCAGAATTAGGGCTGAATTATGAATCGATAATGCTTGTGGAAATGGTGGCCCAAACTCGAAATAAACCTCGCTTTGATCTGATCTGGGTATACCCTCTGGTGCGCGGCCTTGTTCATCCACACATTGTGTGGCGGTAATCTGGAGCTGGCTCTTGCGGCTTTTGAGGAGATGTCATAGAGGGACCTCATTGTTCTCAAACGGTAAACATTCGGCTGCAGAGCGCTCTGCAGAGACAGTGGCGGGATTTTCACAAATCACAGTTATGCAAATAGCACAACACCCCATTTGCTAGGGTTTTGGTCGCTCAAGGACATTCCAACTGCAAGGATGACCGTTTAAAAGATTTAATTAAAATATTTTTACAATAAAGGGAAAGATCAAGCTGCTATAATAATAATACGTGTTTGTGGAGGACTAACAATTACATGTTTACTGACTTTGCTGTTAGTTTGTGATGTATAAAAGATGTGTCTGATTGTGTATGTGGAGTTTGCATGTTCCCTTTGCGTCTGAATGGGCTTCCTCTCACCCTCCACACCCCATAGTGTGTGACTGCATGTGGTAGTATCAATGGAGGTTCACCATAGCCTAGTGCAGTAAGGATACTGTTTTATAGAAAACTGATGGATGGATGGATAGATGGATGCATGTAAACTATATGTAAATTGTGTAGAGCCACATGGTTGCCGTTTCTTATCAATGATGGAAAATTCGTTTTGAGCCAAACATTTGTTGAAATCAGTGTGGGTCCATTCTGGCCTCCAAATGAAGCCTCCTCTTTGGGTCTCTCCAAGGCACAGGGGCGTAGACACCCAAAAAACACTGGAGCCTTTTTCTAGGGTTCAAAAACGAGGCTTTCATTATAGGTTTCCGTTGCAAGTTATTCACTGACTCCATTTTAAGGATTAGCAAGAAAAATTGATACAATTCGAAAAGACAAAACAATATTAAATGCCACGGATGACCGAGAAGTAAAGTCACTTTAATGGGGCCCAGCACAAAACCAGAAAAATACAAAATGTTGCTTGTGGTAAGGGATTTCACTTTAACTTCTGCAAGCTGCCTTCAGTTCAATTAAATTGATTCATGATTAATCAGATTCAGATTATCTTGCATTTAACCCTGGACCCCTTTGGGAATTCTATCCGAATCACAGTTCTTCATCACGGCTTTGACCCGTGTCTGCCAGCCGCGATCCACTGCGTTTTATATAGATCAACGTGCGTTTCGTTTATTTGCAGACGCCCCCATTCACTGTAATGAACCCAACCGTAATCTCTAAATGGGAGGTTACTCACCTACTCCAACTTCCACAGGTCCAACTGCGCTCGGACGGCAGGTGTCGCTTGTCGGTCTCCGTATCTCCATCACCTTACCGCGCGCGAGTAATTTTAATATGATGTAAATAGGCATTTCGATTTATGGGCAGCATGAAATTTGTCTCTGGTACTTGTTCAAGTGCTTATTATATTAGAATCCATTTGGGTTCTTTGGTGTACGCCTCCCTCAAGATTACCGAAAGTAGTTTTTCCTCATTACTCTGCCGATCTGCGGCAATAAGCCCATTGAAGTGATAATTGCACTCTCAGTGTGTACACGCGTATATTCACCCTCTTCGTTCTACCCCCAGCATTAAATGATACACCTCACGGTGTAAATATGGGACTGCAACTCCTTTCAAACTGAAAGCACATTAGCGTTATCCCGCTCCTCTGCCTGCTGCCCTGATGCTTTCAGATCTTCAGAGCCGATAATGGTAAGTGGAATGTCTGTAATAAAGTGGTTTTAACGGCTAATTCATATAACTATGCAAATTGGGCGAGTGGATTTCAAAAAACAAATATCAGTGCCCTTTAAGATTCTCACCCCCCCCCGCCATTAGTCCATACATTTGTAGAATAATCCATATTTGGCCGTCGCTTATCTTATTGTTTTCTGTAATGCGTCACTGAAAGATAAAATTTAGATGGATTTTCATCTTTAAATAAAATGTTTAATGAGATTTTCCAAGCAGAAGACCCAGTATGAAACACTGTTATGACCATGACCATCTTCGCAATCACTTTTTCCTTCCTTCGTACAACTTTTAGTTCTTTAAGATTTTGAGCTTAAATGGACGACAGCAACAAAACGACTTCTATTACGATAAATTATGGGCTTGACGTGCCGTGGATTTGGACGCGGACCTTAAACGCTGTAACGCGGCAGTTTGCTGTATGCTGAACGTCGCTCGGTCAAACTGCTTTCAGTAAAATTCAGTACAGTATGTCATCTGCTATTTGCATGATCTGCACCACTCCTTTCCGCTAACTTGCTGCCTGTCTTGCTTTTGTAGTTAATGAGTTCCCAGACACACAGTGTCTATACAAAAAAATGCAAATAGGCACAGACGTTATTTAGCGTGTTCTTATCAAACCCCAGTTGCAGTGATTGTTTTCTACGGTGGGGGAAGACATTACAATACGACAGGAAGTCGGATGGTGCATATAGATTACCGGATCCCGGTTAGTTTGCTGGAGAGGTTCATTTGGAGAATTGCACGCATGATCTCCCTCCGTTCGCGACCGGGCAAGACGCTGTTTTGTAAACGCCGCCTTTTGCGCTCGGTGATAATTAGCGCTGGCATTGGAAACCATAGAATTTAATTAGTGATATGAATTCCAGCGAGGGGCATATAATGTGTGATTGTGCTGGTATCTTTTTATAAAACGAACCCCTTAAAATAAATTTTGCTATATTAATCATCTACCAAAATACTTTTTTGATCACTGAAGTAATAGTTTTTGATCATGCTTTTAGGTATTCATGGATATAGGCGATTGCCCTCTATAATTACTATACTAGCTTCCTCCTATTCACCCTTATTAATTCCCTTTTTTGGCCAGGTCCCAGAAGGCTGCCCTGCCCTATATTTTCTAATTACTTCTGTAATTGAATTTGTCCTCTGTTTCCCAGTTGTTTTGTTCATCCTCATGCTCGTAGGTGCATCGGACCTTTTGTTTGTCAGAGCCTTTACAGACACCACATACGCTCGCACCATTCTCCACATCCAGTGCTTTTTTAGTTGGTTGCTTGTTATTTTTAGGTTCCTATAGGCCCTGCCTTCACAGTCACAAGGGTTTTGTGCAGATGCTTTTGCCAAGAGAACCTGGGGAGGGAGGAAAAGAAACTGTTGTATTCTTTTGGCTTAGAGTCGCAATTATTGCATGTTCCTCCTGTACATATGCACTTACTTACACCTGCTCTGGTCTGAAGACCTTTCTAAGTTACTCAGGTGTTTTCTTTCTGTCTTTTTTGGCAGCAATTTTATTGCTAAAGGGATTTTATATTTTAAATGCTGCCAATCTCTGAGGATTTGTGCAACATAAGTCTTTTGTATATTTTATTTTATTTTGTGTATCTAGGATGACTTGAAGAGCACATTCTATTTTGAAGCACTGAACATATTAGTCTCCTTCTCTATGACAGTCCATAAGGTACGCTGTGCTTTTTGAAGTCATGTGACACAATCTACTTGTAGAGGTTTTAGCCACTGATGAGCCTCACATATAGAGCCTGTTCTATTTATATAACTATTATTCATTTCTTTATCAAATTCCTGGAGTTTATTTTTCTTTGAATTGTTATAGCTAGTTCACTTCAGTAGTTTGTTTGAGTACTATACAGTGTCCTGTGGATTTGACCTAGTAACCTTTTATAGGGTGCCAGAGGACGGGTCTCAAACCCATCATGGCCTGTCTGTGGGGCCTTCTGCCCTCTGTCTTCTGGCACACCTCACAGAACCCCCCCCCCCCCCGCCCCCCACCGTACATTGTTGCCTCCCAGTCCGTCCCTCTCCCTTTGTCCCCTTATCGAGCCTACAGGTCATTGTGCGAAAGCCGCGGTGGGTCCGGCAGGCTAGCTAGCAATGGAGAGCTCACGCGTCCCTAATCCTCTCTTTGTCAGGGAGACGCGCAGGTGGGTGGGCGCGTGCATGTGCGCAAACGCGCATGCCCCCAGCGACGGTGATGGAGGTTCGAAGCCTCCAATCCCAGTTGTATCCATCCAGGCATCCGTCCATCAATTAAAGCGGAGAGTCAGTCCAGATCCTGAATAGAGAGCGGACTGAACTTAGAAAACTCGATAATGGTGCATTGTCTGGCGGCCCGCTAGCTCCACTTCCCCGATAAGAAATACATTTGACAGTTGCTGTGTGTGTGTGGAGGATGTGGGCACTGAGTGGGTGCCTGTATGGGTAAACAACACTCTGTAAGCGTCGATCATGACTGGGATCAAAATCTTCATGGCACGATGGCGGACACTCTGAAGGAACCTCTTGCCAGCTGTTTTGTATGGGAGCTTTGGTCTTTTTCCCCTACGTCATACCAATGACCTCTGGGGTCCTGTAGGTCGACGACTGTGGTGTGGAGCCAACCCTTACCATGGGAACTGCAGCTGTCACCGACGATTGCAACCTCAGAAATTGCAGTTCCGATCAACTAACTGATATTCCTGTTCCGTAGACGGGGGGTATATCCATCCTGAGAGCCGGCACTCCTGTCATTAGGCAGATTGCCCATCGTAGGCAGTTGTGCATGATTGAGCTGTCGATCTACCGATACTTAAGAGCTGGTGGATACACTTTCTCTGATCAATGTCATTTTACACCTCAGTTATGATCTGTGATTGAGGTCGGTGCCATCGTGTGGCACAGAGGCATGAGTGCTACAGTCAGGGTAGCAAATGAACCCTGAGTTCAGCTCAGTGAGCCACTGTCTTATAGAGAGAGCAGAACAAAAATTAAAAAATAAATGCATTGATTTATGTTAGTCTGTTTTTATAAGCAAATCCTTTACCTATGGGTTTTTATTCCGTAAAAGATGTGTTGTATTTTAGTTTCATAACATATTGGCTGGAAAAGTGACATGTCAAATAAAACAAGTGAATAGAGGCTGGGGAAAATGCACAGCAGTGACCTGTCCCATTGCACATGGCGTTTTTTACATTTCCGAGGATGTCAGAGTAAGAGACGAGAGACAGGGGAGGAAAATCAATGCCGCAGTCTCTCGGATAAGCCGAGCAAATTATACAAGCTCAGCTGCCCCTTTGTATGGCCGCTATACGCTGAGAAGATACCGGAAGATGGACCTGCTGAATGGCAGACAGACTCAATGTTCAGTATTGATCCGGCAAAAATGTCAATAGGGAGCACAAGCGCCGGGCCCATAGCGCACTGGAGAAGACGAAACATCAGGGAGGTGGGTCAAGAGAGACTGAGATTCCTCCACTTAATTCCGGTCCAGATCTTGCCAGATGTCTTTTAGCCCAAACGTTTCTCATTGTGCAGAATCATCCTTATAAATCACCTCACTGCCTTTCTAAATGGACAACTCCTGTTTGTATTTCATTTTGGGGGTGTAAATTGGTCCGTTTCAACAGGTTTGCATGCTATGCTTGCGGTCAGAAGGTCACAGGTTCAAATCCTAGAGTCAGCAGAGTGTTGTCACCACTGGGCCATTGAGCAAGGCCCTTAACCCCCAATTGCCTCTGGAGTCAGCTGTCCCTGCATTCTTATATAAAAAAAAAACGTCACCTTGAAGAAAAGCTTCTGCCAAATAAATGTAATTCAAAAGAAATAAATAAACATTCAATTTAAAGTCATAAAATTAAAAAGAAGTAATAATACATTTTAGTCATACAATGTATTGTATTTCTCCCATTATTGCCCTAACACAACAAGACACATACATACGCATATAATAGTAATAAAACAGGCTCTTTATTTTCATACAGCTCACTGCAGATGTTTGCATGGTGTGCTAAGTGACATTTTCAAGCACAGGGGAGAGAAGTGAGACTGCTTCCCCTCCAGGTTGAGACCTTCGGGGAGATAATGAAGAAACAGGCGCGTGAAGTGCCCGGTGATAGCAGCGTGTGATAATGTCGCTCAATTAGCGTGCATTTGTAGCGGGGGGAAGCGAGTGGCTCGGCTCTGCCGGCAGATGCTAGCAGTGGGAGGCGAAAGGATCCGTCAGCTGAGGCTTCTCTGGCAGCGGCCCGCGCATGGGACAAGAGCTGCGGCAGATGTGGCAAACTGTTGCACGCACTTGCGGCGGGTTGCCGGGCGTCAAGTGTTTGTGGTGGGGAGGGGAGGGGTCCGTGTTTTTTCGGCGGCATCCGTCCCTGGAGTTCTTGGCATTCCGTTCAGCTGGGGAAAGGGGGCCCTTGAAATCTGAGCACGCCTTTGCTCTTCTTGGACAGCTGGAGCCAGGTGATTTGTGTCCTCCGCCACCCCCCACCCCTTCCAGGCCCCTTTCCTGGCCTAGTTTCGAAATTCAAATATTATCCTCTGAACAACAGAAATAACTTGTCAAGTGGTCGCTTATATGTCCTTGCGGGGCCGGGATGAGGATGTGGTAACCCAGTTTCTCCACAGCGCCCCCTGTCTGCAGCTGTTTCCCCTATGGTGTCTCTGTAGGGCAAGTAGGATCCACTCTTTTTCTGTGAAAGCTGGTCCCATTTCTCTACCCAATGGAGTGGCACTGATGTGTATGTCCAGCCACTGCTGAAACGGCCAGTAGAGATTTACACCCCCAACAGTGTCATGGCACAGGTAGAGTTTGCCTGCTGGATAGCCTGCACATAGATCTTACATTCAGAGTGTGCATTAAGGGAGAGGGGAGGGTGGGAAACACATCATCCTTAATATTCAGGCAGCTAAATTACCTATATGAGGGGCAGCAATGTATCCAATATTGCTGTAAACTTACAGAAATGTTTTTTTATGAAACAGTAGTCAATATGATGTGCTATAATTCTAAGTCATGTCCTTCAAGCAAAAATTGGATAGCTTGTCTTAGAAATACATGCATTTAACACTGCTTAATTGGCTGACTTTAACTGTTGTTTGCCAGTTAAGTGCGTGTGACATGTATTTGCTTTTCCGTCACCTTCAGCAACGCTGGCACCCTATAATCTCCTTGCAGTAGTTAGTTTTTTTCTGAATGATATGAGTTTATACGTGATCCTGCTTCTTGTAGCTTGATACGTTCCTGAGGCCTCTAGAAGTCTCCTCGATTTCTGAGTCACTGCTGAACCCCCAGGGGCCTGTCAGACGAAAAGAGCCACGTTTCACCCCGAAAGTGGTCCATAGGCGCCAGCACCCTATGTCATAGTCACATGGCCTGGATGGAGCTGGTTCCATAGTAATCTGAGCGGAGCAGGATCTCCCTTGTGATGGCCATGCACAGAAGATGTCTCAGATGACGCTCCTTCCTTGGCAAGCTCCTAAATGACTCTCCGCACTTAATTACGGTGGATGAGAGCCACATCTCGTTACTCTTTTTCACAGCCTGAGTCGACGGTAATCCCAAACAAAGGGCCTGGCCAGGGAAACGGTGGGATTAGCCGGTGGGGTTATAGTCTCATGGATAATGAAGTGCAGTCAACAGAAGAAAAGCCTTATTTTAATTCAAATAGGGCAGTAAACAAAACCACTTACATCTTTCGGTCGGAATGACTATTTAGTAAGAACAGCAGCCTAGCTCGTCTATGTCATGTGACTGAGCAATGTATTTATTTAACAGGACTCAATCCAGTAATTATGACGAGGCTATTACATATGATATTTGATGACAAACACAGTCCATACTGTGGCAGTGGGCGTATTGTGGATTGCGATATAATAGTATTGCGTTCATAAAAACAGCAGTAAATGCGGTAATAAAAACACAAACATGCCAGTTTTTCGGGTAAAATTTCATTTTAAAAATAATGTTCTGGGCTCTTCGGCAAAGGATTGAGAAGTACAGAATCTGGTTTGTGAAGATATGCAGGGCGTGAGACGGCGTTTGCCGCGCGGGACTTCCCCGCCTCGCCAGGGTCACACTGCAGCATAGTGTCCCGACTCGATGAGCTGTCCCGGCCAGGCACCTTTCAGTCACATGCAGCTGAGACGGGCTCATCTAGACATGTTCCTGAATCTTTACACGCCCTCAGTGCCGCTATCTACCCCGTGTTTTTCCCTGTCTAAATGGCAGCGTGATCTTGTTTTATTATGCGTAATGTAGACCTACAACCGGGAAATCACCCCATCAAAAACGGTTGACTTACAGTTTGGCCTACATACACAAAACAGTTCCATTTTTTTATTATTAACTTCGCTCTACAACACTGTCAGCCTCCATATACGAATTTGTTTTATGAAAAATAATAATTTGGGTGCACATCAGAGTACAGCTGTATAACCTGTTTACAATTTACAAACTTTTCATAATATTTTTCACATAACATTTTCAAACTTTCCCAGTGTTTAGCTGGAAAGAATATAACGCAAATCTGTTATGTTTTTTTTCTTTATTTACAGAGAAAGGTAATTAGATCTTGCAACATATTTTAACAACGAATTAAACCTGTCGATAATAATAATTTTATTTAATGGGAAATACATTTTTTTCTGACTAAAAACTGCCTATCAAGAGTATCACATTGAAAAGCAATGTCTTTCTCGTTTTGTTCCCCTCAGAATAACCTTCTCGATATTTTTGCATATCGGAGTCATTAAATCGAATAGTACTTTGTGTCCGCATAATTACCTCGTTTTCATTCTAGAACCTTTAAAATCAACGGTAACGATTACCAATTAAATCGATTTTAACAAGTCAACGTACAGAGAATGCAGAGCAACAGGTCTCCATCGACACATTTTACGCCCTTACATCTCTCTTATTCCTGAGTTCGTTGGTCGTATTATCTACCTGCAGCCAAGCAATCTATTGCAGGAAAAAGTGCATTGGTTAAGTGTTCAGAGTAGGCACGCAGTGTATTCTGTTTGGGTTACATTATCCCTGTTGTGGTATTGTAACTGTTCATTGATTACCTAATGCTTTATATATAAATGGCCGGATGTCAAAGTGCACATATCACTGCAAACGATAAGCACAATTATTTTATTTATATATGCTATTTAAAATGGTGCGCCTATATATTTACTTTAATAATAATAATAATAATAATAGTAATAATAACAATAATAATGATAATAATAATAATAATTCGTGGCCTATTTTTCTGTAAAAATGAAAAGGAAAATCCCCATTCTGTGGCTTTAATAAACAGAACCTATTACCTCACGGAAGCTTTTGTTAGCCTTACACAAGAGGGAACAAAATGGTTATTCAGAAGACCCCTTTAGATTTTTTATTGTGGCTAGTATTCACAAAGAGTAGTGTCGTTGTATTAAAAAGAACCATCTGTACCAGAAACAATGGCTTCAAATTGTCGTTGAATGCCCACGGAAAAATATAAAGCGTTTTCTTCTTGTAATCTATGGCGAGGGTATAAAGCGGACTTCGTAACTGACTTTTGGTTTTGTGGATGCATTCCTCAGATCCTTCTCTTTACTGATTCTGTTGCCACAAACGGATTCTCCTGTTCCTTGGCTAGACCGAGAAATGTACATCGACGAGCGCCTGTATTATTGCACATTAACGAAGTTGCTGCACTCTTTCGAAGGCGGAAATTTCAATAACGAAGCTTACTACAATCTGGACCGACGGGAAATAGAGCCAAGGCGGGTTGCGCCTGGCAAGAGTTGGATAGATTCACAACATTTTCGTGTCAATCAACATATGATGAAGACTGTATCCTATCAGGGACGTAAGTATATACAAGCGGGCTAGTAACTAGGCATGAGACCGCGAGCCCGTCATTGCTTTGCGTCTCGATATACTTGAAGCAGGTCGAAGTTTGCAAAGGCTTCAGAATGAGATTCATTCGTTTTCTGTGTTGTCGGTGTCCAACAACGGTGGCGTTTAGCGCGTTTAGTGCAAATTACAGATGAACAAATATTCTGTGACGATTTCAAAAAGGTAGCTTATACCAAAATCATATAAGTTAAGCGTTTCGGTATTTTACAACAATATAGCATCAAACTGTAATGCAGGAAATAGATCAGTAGCTATATAAATCACTATGCAGAACTGAGTTTTTCAAAAATTCTTAAATTACCTGTGCGCGTTACTACGGATTTAGAGCATAGGGTAACGTATCGTCCCCATACGGCAAATGAATGTAATTGCATTCATTTTATAAAGAGGTTCTACGGTGTATAAAGTTGTATGTTACCATCTAGGTTAATAACTTAAATACGTCATGCTGTCAATTTTACTTTTACTGTAATCTGAAGCTTTGCAAATGGCCATGCGCACAATGTTGGGCTCGCGCACACACGTGTGTGACGTGCCGCTTACTTCAAGAAACTATTTCTGCTGTGCCAATATGCTTGCAATTTGCTTTTGCGTTTGCAGTTTTCATAAGGTGTTTATTGGTTTTAATTGTGTGTTGTCCAATGCCTCACAAGCGCTTAACGTTATGGACAAACATTATATTTGAGTGGCTTAGATTAATAGGAGCTATAATTGTGAAATGTGATAACTGACATTAGTTAATTAACTAGCAACTAAAACCACAGAACACTGGTTCGGTACTTTTGTTTCTGCTTCATAAATGCACGTGACTAGCTGCCTTTAACAAACGGCCATATTAATCTGTCAGCAGACTACTGTACAAATAAGTATTTAATTACGTTCGTACATACAGGAATTGTATTTCTGGGATTGTTATTATACAGTTATATAATTTATAAAGTTTATATTATTCAATTAATATTAGTCGTAGTATGCTTTGTAGTAAATATTATATTGATGATATAACAATTTCATAGTAATTCATTTAATATTATTTATGGTGTATGTGAATGTATTTTGGACTGATACTCCCCAAATCGTTTCAAGCTAAATGTTTTTATTTTCCTTAATGACCTGCACCTGGCGTTCCCTGATTGTCACCTGCTCGGCCCCTAGTGGGCGAATTCAAGTGTACAAGCCCTTGGTTTTCGAAGTTTGAAACTGCTGGTATTTGAAAACAAACTCCTCTGAAAACGGTGATTACAGTAGGAATTTTTATATTCGCACTTGCTAGGTGACTTTTATAATTCACTGTCAGCTTTTTAATTTAATGTTTATGGTTCAACAGATTTCAGAGGATTTATGTTATAACTTGCAAAACGTTAAGCATGCAATTTTTATAAGAATATGAGTAACAGAACACTCTGTGATGTCTGTATTGTTCCCCAGGAAATGTCTTTAAATATAAATAATTAATTTTACAAGCACCTTGAATGCTTAAGTTGTATACATAAATAAAAAATCTACAAAAAATACTCTAAAAGTGCAACTCAGCACCTATTAGAATATCTGTGGCAAAACGCCTTGTCATGTTTGAAATATTTAATTTTTCATTACGATTTCTTACATATAATGAGTGCATTAATCATGTACGTCTGTCGTGGCTGTTAGTGATTAAACACTGTTTCTTTAAACACCATTGGTCGTCAAAATGTATTCTGCTTAGCAATACGAAAAAAATCCAGTTAACAAGAACATTCTTCGAGGGTCTGAAGGATCCCCACGGCTCCTCTACATTTCCATAAGAAGATTAAGGAGTGGAAGGGAAAGCACTCAAATGCAGATGTGGAAAGAAAAGCGATTTAACAAGCATCATGATAATCCGATATTTGACTATTTCTCGTTGAATTATACTGAAATTGTAAACGTAATCTTGATACATAATTTTAAATTAAATGCAATAAAATGAATCAGAAATGCGCGCAAGTGCGTCCATTGCGCGTGACTGATGTGTGTTTTAAATAGCATTACACCGTTTTTTATATGTGTTTAAAAGACAAAATTTGTCATCGTGAAATTGTCGAATAAAATATTTTTCTGTCTTAACATTAAATTCTTAAAATATGGTTTGCTAGCGTTTTACTGCTTATATGTAGACTTACATTGCATGGTAAATTTTAGGAACAGCACAACATTTTATATGTTAAAGTTAAATCTGTCATAGCAGAAAATTATTGTCTATTGAAAACAGTTTATTGCGATTTATCCTATAACGGAATCTATTTGGCGTAAATTGGTAAATTTACGATTATTCTCTAAATGTTGTACATGTTATTTAATCTCACAAACCCCGTTTAAAACCCAATGTTCTTCACATAATCGCAATTACTGTGTATTTAAAATAAAGTAAATCTGCTATAAATACATAAACCATACCAAATGAGAATAGAATTATTTATAAAACCTCGAAATCCGATAAATATATAGGCTACTTAATTTTTATGGGAAGATTATAATTGTCTAGTGTATCATCGTGGATTTCTGTTTCTTCCCAGTTAAGATAAAAATTATTTTCGCACACAATTGTTAACCAGTAGACGGCGCTATTTGTTCATAACAGTATTACATTATCAGCTGGAGTCTATTCTCTAGGTTCTACAAGCTCTTTAAACTGTATAGTCTATCCGAAGGGTACTACTGACATACCTAAGTACAGTACAGTGTAGACTACATACCTAATTTGAAAACTTTTGGATTGACATTTTTGTGGAGAAGTGATGGTTCAGAAACGCCTTAATTTTGTACGTTTTGAAGTTAGCCGAAGTTGTTTGTTAGTTCTATTACACAATTTAAATCATGTTCTCTCAGTCTGAGGACCGACTGTGAAAGTTCTTGACAGTTAGCCGCCTTTTTTATTTGCGTTCTGGTTTATTTAGGTAGGCCGAACCAAGACTGTACATAATGTAGGAAGCACAACATGAATAATCCTTGATTCAGTGTTATGAAGGACGTTTCTGTCATGCTCCTTGTCTGAATTTATATAGGCCTTTTTCTGTATTGACTATTTCCAAAATTAGAAATCTACCTTGTATTTTCCTAAATAGTGAAATTGGTAGGGCTAATTTTATGTGCTTAATCCGTTCCAGTGAGACCTCCCAGTTCGAGTAGCATGTAGATTACTATTACTATTACGATTACGATTTAAAACGTAACTATGAATTAATTGTGGATGTCGCAATAAAGACGAATTGCGATTATGAGCAACAATTGTCGGTGCTTTCACATTTTACGTTATTTGTTGTTAGACGTAAGGAGCAAAATTCGTTGTTTCCTCATGCTGTTTACAATGAATAGTGTCATTTATTCTTTAAAAAGTTTAATTAACTGAAATAATAAACATAGAAATACATAGTAAAAAGTTTTGCTATAAATGTAACCTTTTCATTAAAAGTGTAATGTCTATTTAAATTATTTGTGTATAACAAACCGACATTGAGCGTACCCAAACTTGTCCATGTAAAACTTTACGTATTACGTATTATCTTTCTCCAGACGCTTTTCCTCTACATCCCGGAGAAAAAAGTATACACTGTATTCGAGGTCCGAAGTCTAACTTGTGAAAAAATTTAAAACGCTTGTATTTTATATGGTTTGAGCGGGAACCCATTTTGCAATGTCCCGGCTCTTTAAAATTTCGTTAGTTCAACACTTGCTATATCAATAAATATGAGGGAATACATATGTGACTGCATTGGCTGACTTTAAAACAGCGTCTGCCTCGCGGTGCTGCCGCTGACCGCGAGTAACCCCGCCCCTTTATGCTAATAAAAGGCACAATCCTTACCGAGGGAGCAGTCGCTCTGTGATTGGTCAAGTAAAACCCATTTATTCCCTGACAGCCCTCATCACATGAATGGTTGTCTATTAACTTGTTCAAAAAGTATCTGGAGTTGTCAAGACTCCTCTGAAAAGGGAAAAGTAGTTTGTTGATTCCAAAACACCAAGAGAGAAGTTAGTGGACACAACAGTACCGGTTCCGAGAAGGGAAAAACTCTTTGCCATTTCAGAAAAGTTGCTGAAAATTAAGGTAACAACGCCGAACGATCCACGGTTTGGACTTTTTTTCTCTGGTGAAGCAGGTTGCACAGAATTAGCGTGAATGTACAGCATGATGGAAACCGATCTTAAGCCCCCCGCCCCTCAGACAAATTCCGGGGGTACGGGTAATTCTAATTCCTCTGGAAACAACCAGAAAAACAGTCCGGACCGAGTCAAAAGACCCATGAATGCCTTTATGGTTTGGTCAAGGGGGCAACGAAGAAAAATGGCACAGGAGAATCCTAAAATGCACAATTCGGAAATTAGCAAGAGACTCGGGGCCGAGTGGAAACTTTTATCTGAGAGCGAGAAGCGACCGTTCATCGACGAAGCGAAGCGCCTCCGTGCCCTCCACATGAAGGAACACCCGGATTACAAATACCGGCCCAGGCGAAAAACCAAGACACTGATGAAGAAGGACAAATACACCCTGCCAGGTGGGATCCTTGCCCCGGGAGGTAATGCGATGAGCGCCGGGGTAGGTGTGGGGGCTGGCTTGGGTGCGGGGGTCAATCAGAGGATGGACAGCTATGCGCATATGAATGGCTGGACCAACGGCGGCTATGGTATGATGCAGGAACAGCTTGGCTACCCACAGCACCCCGGGTTGAACGCTCACAACACGGCGCAAATGCAACCCATGCATCGCTATGATATGAGCGCGCTGCAGTACAACTCGATGACCAGCTCGCAGACGTATATGAACGGATCGCCGACATATAGCATGTCCTACTCCCAGCAGAGTACCCCGGGAATGACGCTTGGTTCCATGGGTTCTGTGGTCAAGTCAGAGTCCAGTTCCAGCCCACCGGTGGTCACTTCTACCACTCACTCGAGGGCTCCTCCTTGTCAGACCGGAGACCTTCGGGACATGATCAGTATGTACTTACCGGGGGCTGAAGTGCCGGAACAAACGGCCCAAAGCAGACTTCACATGCCCCAGCATTACCAGACCGCACCAGTACCCGGTACAGCAATTAATGGCACGCTCCCATTGTCGCATATGTAGGGCAAAGTTTATTACAGAAACTGGACTATTTTTGTACAGAACTTTTTGGGTTGGGGAAAGCTGTACAGAACTCAAGGAAAGAACACAAACTTTTTTTTTTATTTTCCAGGAGATGTTCTAGTGGAACGCTAAATGTCTATCGATTAAATGTTTTATTATTCCCAGCAACTTTTGTACAGTATTTATCATATAGCAATGAAAATGCCTAATGTTCGTAGATGACGAAAAAAAGTTGTTGCATTTCAAACGTGGAAATCGCAGAGCATTTGTTTGAGTTCAGTTTGGTTTGAATATCGCAAAACTCACAAAGGGAAAAGTTAAAAGAATCAGGTAAAAAAAAAGTGTATCCTTGACGGTATATGGCAAACTAAACAGTTTTAATTTTTGCATATTTGAAAGGACAGACAGTTACACGGATTGTTAATTTATATTTTCGTCCCCTGTTTTTCATTTCTTATATTATAAGTTTGTGTTCTTTATTTCTCATGGTTTGTAATATTTCTGTAAATTTATTGTGATATTTAGTTTTATTTTTCAATTTTAAGTTCTGTAGTTGTATTTTAAAATTTGGCGCTGTTTAGGACAGTTGCCCACACTCCATGTACATATATATTTGAACTAATATCATCTTTATAACAGTTACGGTTCAGTTTTTTTCGATATGCAGAGTTTGAAAATAAATTTTTGGAATTTGGATACACGTATATTGTTTGAGTTTTGATTGTAATTATTTGCTCTAGTCAATTCGCTAGTAACGTTGCTGAAGTACTAAAACGAATAGAATAATTTATAGATATCTAAATGGGAATTTAAAAATTGCTTAAACATAAAATACATTTAACATGAAATATATTTAGGCCCGACCGTGGCATTTATCTGCTGGTTGTGTTGGTATCTGAACTTTTGAAATGTTTACAGTGCTGGTTTTGAAACCACCCCTTTTGGTTGTAACGTGAACCATTTCAATTGACATTCATGTTGTGTTCGAAAGACGAGCTGTTTCTTGAAAACAGGCACAGCACGAGAGTTGTTTGAAATTGAACCGTTGCACGGAGATTTTTTTTCTGTTGTTAATTTTGCGGCCTTAATAATGTTTTGTGTTATATTCTGAAGGTCGAAACTTTATGAATAACCGTGTTTTACGAGCAGTTGGTCTCTCGTCTTAAGGATCCACGTAGAATATTACACATTGTTAGGTGCTATATAGTGTCACGTTGGTATATTTGTCATATTTTCGCAGGTAATCATTTGCTTTTCCTTATCATCGGTAACTGCAATTAGGTTCCACTGCTGCTTAGCTTTTTTTACCAGTGGCTATTGAAGTAGCATTTAATAAATATGTTTGTCCTTAAGGAATACGGTTATATTAAATTTATTTACCAGGATGTATAAAGTCTATAGATGAAAGCTCATTTTACTAGTTAAAATAACCTCATGTAAGTTCAGAATCAGTGATAAACGCGTTTCAGCTTTGGAAGCGATGCAATATTTAAAAACATGTAATATTTTAAAAAATAAAACTATTAATTGTGCCGCTAATGAAGAGTAATTCTTTTAAGTATTGAACCGTTTGCTGTTTAAAATGTCAATTTGAATTTTTAGAATGATGTCAGCATATGCGAATATCTCCGGAAAAAAATATGGATTTTTATACACTAATGTTCACCCTCAAACTGAAACATCTTGGACATATTTAATGTAAAATACTTCTAAGCCAAGCCTTAATTTTATATGAAGCCAAAATATCAAGAAAAGGTTAAATAAACAGGTTAACAGCATTACAATGTGTTATTTAAATGTGTTACCCCATTGCATGTAATTATCGACAAAGTTGATTTGTTCCTTTCTTTGATGTGTTACAAAGTGTGCAAAAAATCTTTATTGGCGCGCTAACGTATTTTGTTAGTTAATGTATTAGTTGACATTTTTACTGATTTTCATACGACTGTTTTTCATTTTAAAATGCAATAAATTTAGTCAGATTGCGTTAATTTATTTGATAGGGTTACTTTTTAATGTCAACGGCCGCGTGTAGCCTATTTAAGATCCGACCAGTGTTTAAGACGGGCATCCCTGGAGAATTGAACAGCGCTTCAAATCTGACGGGTGTTAAAATATTTTGCCGAACCGCAGAGGTAGATTAGCGCAGTCCCTTGCCAAAGCCGGGAAGCTTCTATTACATGGGGTCTCTGGGGAGAAAAGCTCACATTAACCGCTAAATGAATATTTGACGAGGGCTCATTGCAAAGTATTATTACCACAAATGCGTCCCTACTGGACTTTCATAGGGTCAAGGAGCAGTGGTTCAATTAATTATTTACACAAGCAGTCGATCTAATTGTAATAGCGGAATCCGTTCGATAAACTGTGGGCCTCATAGCGCATTGTGGTAATAGATTGTTATTAATTCTTATGAATAATCTCGCAATATTTCTGTATTCAGTTAAAGGAGAATTGTTTCTCAAAGTAGGCCTATAGAATTACCTGGAGAATTTATGGAGTATGTTCGAATAATATCGTCAGCAAATATATGAACCCACATAGGCCAGATACTAAAAGTGTTAGGATTTTGATACTTTAAGGACAAATATAAATCAAATTTGTTGCATTATTAAAGAGCGCTTCATGATTCGTGGTAGCGGGTTTCCAAGAGAAAAAAAAAATGTGTCCGGGACGTGACATTGCCCCCTATTTTAAACCTTTTCGGTCAAAGCCTAAACTCTGTGCTTTAGCAGCTACTGCAAAAACTACAATTTACTTATCGCCGTTGTATGTGTTAGTTTTGACATGGATGCAAGTGTTGCACCTTGTAGTTAATGCAACAGGTGAAGACAGTGTAAAACAGCACATTTAAACTTTCAGACTGTGGGCGATAGTTTAACCCACTTAAACCAGTAGAAACTGTTTTACACGTCTCAAGTTTAGTTTACTTTAGCTTAAAATTCATATGTTTGGTTGGATTTTCCTTTTAGAATCAAACAATGTCAGGCTTTTAACAGCAAACAGTGTAACGCCTGCTTTCATTTCTTTGTATGTACATGCATTTAATGTGTTTTATAGGACATTAGGCCCACTGTCTTAGAACGACACACATCTATTCTCCAGTAAAAATAATTCATAAACATAGGCTACATTATGGTATGCTGCGGCCTGGATTACGGCTACACACTCTCCGGGTGTGGAGTATTTGATACCTCACGCAAAACCCTTGCAGCAAAGTCGTTTGTCATAATTATCAAAGTCAGCATGCTGTTTATTTAAAAACTGAGCAGTACGGCAACCTCCTTTAACCGAGACTGAAACCTCCGGATGGGATACATTTTGGAGCGCGCACTGGGAAATACACTGGAAAGTGATAAGTAATTAATGTTCTTAACAAGTAGAAACTCCTCCGGAGAATCTTATCGTGTCGTAACAGATTTACTCTCATACTGTATGCCAATGTGTATTCCTGTGACGTCACGGGCCTTCGATTCACAAAGGACATTTGGGGATGGGACTGTCTTATTCTGCAAAAATGCCAACACTCAAGAAGAGATACAAATTACTTTTATTTCACCTTGTATATATGGTCATGATTATATGGATGCATGCCGGCCTGTACGTTATTTGTAAATCTCTTAGCAAAATGGCCTAATAGGCTACAAATATGTCTTACCAAAAACTTATAACCATCAGCTGGTGAAATTACATTTACCTTCGCCGCAGAAGTATTTATTAATGAATAACAATTTGCTCTTTTAATTCATTTATTTAGTTAAATACAACATCGGCCGTATTAAAGCCATGGACTCCCTAAAAATAACATTATTCTCCAAAACCGCATTGTGGGGTTTTCGTAGGCGGGGGCGTAACGTTCCGAGATAGCGCAGAATTGCAAACTGCCAGAGATGTCGTCTCTTTTAACAGGCCGTCGCTGGTGAATGGCCGCTGCTCTCTGACCCAGTGCAGGTGCAGGGAAAGGGGCGGGGGTAGGGTGGGGGTTAATGTGGGGTGGGTGGAGATGGGGGTCTTCACGCGGCCGAAATGCTCAGCCTGTTCAATAGAACTCACACTGTCAGCCAGCATGGCATCATCTCGGAGCTTCTCTCTCTCTCTCTCTCTCTCTCTCTCTCTCTCTCAGTTTTTCCCATGCGCGGGCCTATGCACGCCTCACAAATCATTCGACCTCTGAGCCTGGCCGACAGACCCCCTTCAGCATAATTATTATTATAATGTTCTTAAACATTATTTGCTAGACTAAAAGTTAAACGTGTTCTACACCGTGTATAATCCTAAATTAGAAAACATTATGTATTTGAGGGGCGGTCGGGTTAAAATAACCGCTGTTTTAGTATAAAGTCATACATGTGTGGATGGGTACAACCAACAGTCTTCAAGCAAAGTTCACAGAACGCATAGACGTATCGTCAAGACTAGCAGAAGACGTCGCGTTTTTTGTCGCACGCATCATTTCGATAGGTGACAGTAATTTAAATATAAATAACAGCACCAAAGATTGCTTTCAATTCATAATATGGTGTCATTTAAATGGACGCCACCATTCAGAAGATTAGATAGTGTCAAAACGATCTGTAACAATGAGGTGAAAACAGCCTCCACTGGTGCCTGGAAATTAAATGGTACATCCCTGCTTTTCTGACCGAGGGTGCTGACACTGTTTAATGAATACCAGGATTAATTGTTTCCTATTTAGCGTTTCCCTTAGTTTTAGTAATACGCAGTCTTATCAATATTAAATAAAGTTTGGGGAAGTTTAGGTGTCTGAAGTTTACAGCCTTCTTTTGATTTCGGTTACTTTACCCTGCGAACGTTCTGTATCATTCAATTAGTATAATCGATTTATCATTAATTTAACTCTTTGATGTTTGACGGCTTAAAACTTAATAGATTTCTCATCACATGCATTGTAAAATACAATTATTGTAATCGTGATAAAATCAGACTTGTTATTGCAGTTTCCATTCTCATGGCACCTGACAATAAAAAAATCGCGAATTAGGCTGAAAGAGAAAATAGAAAACAATTGATGTAATAATCAATTTAGATTTTTTATGGTTACTAGGGTTGTTTTAGGTTTTAACATATTCGGATTACTTAATGCAACAACTTATACATAATTTGATAATTTGGTCAAAAAAGTAGGCCTATTTTCATTATATTATGAAAGTTATCATTGGTTGACCGAGTCAACAAACACCAAAAATTACGTAAGTGGACAAAAAAACTGACTGAAAGATTTGTTTATGAACATATCCAGATGGGGCAAACCATTTCACCACCTTGAATATTAGCATTAACTGAGAGAAGAAAAACTTTTTTCTTTGAGTGGAGCTTAAACACGGATGTGCATACAACACGGCCCCTTAACAACTTTTAATGACCTTTCAGAAACGTTCCGAATCCACAAATCTCAACAAACCCCGATTACGGAGTAAGTATTCAAATACTGGCAGTTTCATTTTTTAATACAAGTCAGATGAGCATGTTTACAGGTGACGTTTATTACATTCTTGGTATTACAGACATAAAGTTTAGGACTTTCTATTGACAGCATTGATATCGATATTTAAATAATCGATTGCAGGATAGTTTAAATTTCAAATAACCAACAAGCAGAAAACTTAGAAACAGGTGATGAGTGATGGAAAGTTTTCGAACTAACAATAACTTTTAACGGGTCGACAAGGTCAACAAGTCATCGAGGTGTAATTTGTTGGTTACTGGTTATTTATTGAAACTTAAAAAAAAAAACGCCGCGGCGGTTGGGGCAGCAGCCTTACTATGTATCCACGGCTATTAGTTCACCCCATGCTTTGAACAATATATGCTTTGATGCAGCAGGGCATCAGCCTGATGAAAGGAGGGGGGTGCAATCGTGTGAAGCAGAAGTAATAGGTACACTATTGGCATTAACAGAAAGAGGCATAGCGAGGCGGTCGCTTAAAACGTTAAACGTTTCCATATAATCTTGAGTACTTCTATTGCTACAAAGTGTAAATATATTAGTAAAAAGTTACCAAAATTTAAGACGTGGTTACTAAATTTATCTTCTGTCCAATTCTTTTATATTTTTATTTTGTTGTGATTTGGTTCTTTATTATTATTTTGCTACTCTACTGTCGGAACAAATGTGTTAATGCTTAACAACTAAACGATTATTTAAATTCAATCCAGCATCCTAACTATATATTTGCGATAAAATCGTGTTTCTTAACTGTGCACGAAATCTATCGCACCAACACCCTAACAACAATACATGTTTGACCCCATGTTATTTTATGATAGTAAACTTTAAGCAGTTTTATCACAGTTTTTTTTTCCTTTTTTGAACTGATGATTGGCAGAGAAGCTATGCCGCCGATGGACGCTGGAACACTGCCACCCGGGAATTAATATAGATTACAATAAACCTCGTTTGATCGGAGCCTGTAATGGTTGAAAACAGCCTGTGACGAAGTGTCTATCTTTTGTCAATTGTACCCCGGGGGAATGTCTGTTTAAGATCCGCCCTATAAAAACAGCAGTTTTGTGAGCTTTTATAACTTTAGCTGCGTCATACACTTTGTGAAAAGGACAGGCGAAAGAGCGGTTCATGTACTGGACCGACAGGTTGGAATTAAACACCCACTTTAAAAACGCAAGCAGCTTATTTTGAACATTCACAAAACATACTAAAGTTCAAAAAGAATTGATTGAGGAATATAAAATATTTATTTAGAGGTGTTATTATCTCTTACACGGGCCCACCTGTGACATATAAACGTGGTCATTTAAATGTTCATCCTATAATAAAGAATTCGGCATGAGGTAGGCTAGATGCATCCCAAACTGAGTTCGTAGGTACCAGTCCAAAAAGTGTAATGCATTTCCTGTCAAAAAAAAACAATACTTCTAGCCCATCGGTTCCACCATATTAGCTCCAAAGATGATCAGTAGCCTAATTATTTTATTACTGCAGAGATATATGAAGTGCTTTAACAATTCAGTTGGCGGCTTTCGGCAGTAAAACATTTTTATCAATCACTAAGAATTTCATAGAGTTTGTGTTTTTCATTTAATTTCCCTTTCAATTATTTCCCACCAGTGTATTCGGCTAACCGTTAAACAGAAATATTGAAATTGCATCAAAATGTCACATTGGGCTGTTTCAATATAATCACCTTAGACCTCCGTTTACATTGTCACTGAATTTATTAAGTAGCTAGTGCTCATGTATGATTGGAAACATTTGGTATTTGATTGTATGTTAAAGTCCGCAAATGACCTTAATCGCATTTAACGAAAATGGAAGAGTCTATAAAATTTACCATAAGTCTTGTCCGGAGCAAGTATTTCAGTTAAATCCATTGCTAAAATTCAATACTTCGTTACCCCATTTAGTTATAAAAAGATTGGCCTTTTGTGTGCTTTAAGAATAAAGGGTCTACAAAAGTTGGTCTGGTTTCTGAATGGATCCCACAAAGGCTCATTTTACTTCTCTGGCGCAGCCAGAGTGGTCTGAATGGGAGAGAGGGTAAAACGCTCCCCCGAACGCGTGGACGTGTTTACAGTCTCGCTAACTGAATAAAAACGGTCAAATTACTGTTATGCTCAACGTATTAAACGATGTGGTACTCAGATGATACGCAATAGGCATACGCATGATTTTCAGATTTGTTTCTTTCGAAATACGTTACGTTCATTGTAATAGTTTCGACATATGTGATTAGCTAGTAAAATCAGTTCGTAAATGAAACGAACCTTGAGTTTTTTTAATCACAAATGTCTTGCATAACACATTGTTTTAAAAATGCGCTTCAAATGTATGGCTTCAGAAATGCAATATATACATCGTGTGTCGCCACGCATATTGTAATCGTTTCAAATCACACGTGACCAAGAGGGAAATACAGTCAAATAAACGAATGTCTTATTAATCACTGATTTTAAATGGTTGTGTTAAATATACGCAATTACATGCATGACTTATTTTCAAAGGCAATCTCTTATTCTCCAGTTGCTTGGTTCTTCATTCGCATACAGACAGAAGCGCAAAACTCGATTATGTCAAATCCATAAATTTTCCATGAATTTCATCAACCTAATTAAATGTCCACGTGCGGTCGCAATGTCTAAAGGTAATGACAAAACGTTATTTGACGGTGCAGGTTTTTTTTAAAATTTTAATCAAAACAGAAAAACACAACATGACACACTAAATTATGCCATTCCCGGTATTTTGTACCGTTTGGTACCGTAACGCTAAATAGCCATCACCTGTTAATTACATCTCCCTCATTTTCAATTATATTACGTGTTTCGCATCCACACCCCGAATCACAACCGATTATTATCATTTTTCAGTAAACATTTTTGCGCTCTGTAGTAGGCGTTAGTATTTGCAATTTTGGAAAATAAAGCTGATTCATTCGATGAAACCTTTTTTTATTGAGCAAGCATCCACGTGATTTTCCATACGTGTGCAAAAGCATCTTAAAACAATGTTTATAGCAGTTTACTAAATAATTGCTGCAACTTCAATAAATGTACATTTTTAAAGTTATGGTCTACGATGCACACAAAGTTGGTTGCTCCTCAGTTGCACCTGCAAGGGAGTAAGTTGAATTTGGGGAACTCTGGGGCAGGGGGGAGGGGGGGTTATAGTTAGAAGTACGGCGGTCTGTGCGGGGCTCAGTCGCTGCATTTGATTGTAAATAAGGGGAGTTCGCACGCCGATCGAGTGACCGGGGAGAACAAGCGACCCATTTTAATCAGCTGGTTATCTCCTCATCGTGGAGATCAGAGCTCTATCACTCCCTGGCTCGTCATTGTGTCCCCCCTCCGCGAAATGACAGCGCCCAGAAAGGAGAATCTGGTTGCGGGATGAGATTTCACTGTCTCTGCTGCTGGAGCGGTCCATCAGTTACCACACACAGCACAAGGACTCCACTGTACTGCGAACATGTTCATGTCCAATTATCCCTTCTGTTCAACTACGCGATTACTTTTAAGCGAGAGATAAGTTACGCGCGAAATGATATTTGGCTCTGCAACCTTTTTTGCTACCATAATAAGATCATTGTTATACAATTTACACTCTACATACAATTTAAATTTACAAGACAACCGCAGCACATTGACTTGCGGTACAAAATACACTACCTAATCATTAGGTTATGTATCATTATTTGTTCTTATATTTTTGTTATTGTGAGTAAAGTGTGTAGCGAGAAAGTTAGTAACATCTACAGTAATGAATAACTGTGAATAATAACACCAAGAAGTGCAAATGACACCAATAGTTGCCTACTCTTTCTAACTCTTGACGTCCGAAACGGAGAGTCAATAAGTTTGGCGTGGTGCCATGTCAACTTATAATTCCCCAACGAGGAATATCTGTGACAGCTGGGCTTTTCGCATCGATTATGTGACAGTTTAGATAATTTACGGTGCCGTGGGGTTTAAGGAGAGGAGATCAAACACTGGAGCCCGGTGACATTCCCAGCAGACGATTTTCCCTACAGGGATCTAGACAAACTGACGCACTGTCGAGGAAAAAAAAAAAGTTCGCCGTGGCTATAGGATTATGATGTAACTTTAATCACACGCGCCTCGTTTGAACAAACCGTGCTCAGAAACATATGGAGAATACGTGATATTTCAGATAAAAAATGTTCCAAGTAAGCTTCGGTGCGAGGTGGTAACTTCGGACAGAGAACAAGAGAATATGGCAATAGTCAAAGCTGTGCCAAACGACTTTTATAGAGCGTCGGGCTATTAATTTAATCAAAAGCAAAATTAGCGTTTGTGAAAAATAAAAAAATGACAGTTGTTTAAACAGGTCTGTCGTAGCGACGAATAGGGTCATGCGTGTCTTTGGGATGGGTAGTCCACTGTGCTTCTCTGTTACTCCGGATCACTTGAGCCTCCGGCACTTATTATACATTTCAAAGCCAAGCAACAGTTTTAAAAGAAAGTGACAGGAATTATATGCTAATCATTGGGGAGGAGGCAAAAAGTCCCATTCAAACAAACGGCGGGTCGTAATCTAAAAGATGAATTCATTTTTTTCCTGCGAATTTTTATACTTTTACGTCATGCCCAAGGGATTCAAGGCAGCTTCCGTTTGAGAGCTTCGGACTTCATTAGGGCATTCTGGCCAAAGCCAAAGTGTCAGAATGGCATATTATAGAAAAAAACCCTGTTTTCGGTTCACTGTACATTCTTACGACCCTAACAAATTGCTGTGAAAATGTTCCTACCTTTGATCATTTAACGTAATTGCCTTTGTTTTGTTGTTGTTAAAAATGTTAAGTTGGGTAAGACATAAGTAAGGACAACTTCTGTGTTAGTGTCGGAAAATCTGTATTAGATTTCAGTGTGACGGAACGAAATGTTAGCGCAATAGAATGTAGGAATCTGATGTTTTTGTTATTAATTCTGGATTATTCATTTTCTGTTTAGTGTTGAAGAAGATCCTCAATTATAATTAATTATAATGAGAAATGAGGAGTAAAGTATAAAATGTGTAAGATAGTTCTTCATTTCATATTAATACTCCAGTTTAACCTGGTGTAAGAGCACCCCCCCACCCCATTCGTGAAGGCATAAAAGGAAGGTGTAACATTTGCATCCATACTTAGTGGATTATAAAGATTCTGCACCCCTTTGAGTTTTTTTTTCCTTCAGTAAGTAGGATGAGCTTGGGGTGCCTGGTCACCGTGGAAACTGTCAGAACAATTCGGTTGAAGTTTGAAGGGGTCAGCTTGCAGGGTCAGCAACTCCGGACTCACAGTCCACCAGCTTCTGTTGGGTCTGTCACCGCGGAGGGAGTGGCAAGCCTGGCCTAGCCGTGGGTGGTGGGCCAGTCATGCCCTGATATAAATTTTTTGAGTCAGCTTGCAGCCCGGGCTCCCCAGGTGGGCCGCAAAATCGATTTTAACCCCAGTGACCCTGTCTCGTGGAGGCACGACTGATGGCCCAGGCGCGGATTTTAGGTGGCAGTGACAGATTCCCCTCCAGGGGCCGGGAAGGAGGCCCCAAGGCGGGCAAACTAGCTCGGGGATGGGTATGGGAGAAGTGGCTATTAAAAGCTTGTTAGGCTCCTCATTGGGGAATGAGGACGGCTGGGGAAACACGTGTGGAGTGTTGGTGCAATGACTCCTCCTCAGTAAATCACTCAAGATGCTCGCCTGTAGTTTAGCTATTGGAGTGGCATTGTTCCTACCTAGATTTATGGATTTATATCTTAAATATTTTCACTCGCCATTGGGAAAAACACACTATGGCTTTACATTGAACATACCCAACGTACTTCATGGGTAAAGCTGCAATACTAAAGTCAAACCAGATACATTGTGATATTTTGAGTGAAAATTGCAGAAATGAGGCATATTAAACTCATACAGATTTTAAGCACATATTGTATTCTGCACATCATGGTAAAACATGGTAAATTGGTCATATAATGGTATCCCAAAGACATGAATGCACCTCTTCACTCAATGAATGTGTGAATGCTGATTTTCATTTAATTTAATTGTTTTTATATTAGTTAGTTTAGCTTATTATTCATTTTAGTGATAGGTGTCTTTGTTCAAGCAATATATAAAATGCCACAATTAAGTGAAGAAATAATCTGAATAATACATGTTTTTGATATAGAAATTAGTATAAATTAATATGGTAATTAGTATAATGTAAAATTTTAAGTATGACATGTAATGCAATACTTTACTTCATTACCTGGTTTTTATAATTGCTTTTGTTGTACGTTAATAAGTGCTAATTGTCAGATGTTAACAGTTACATGACTAATTCAGAGGACGTGAGCATTATAATTATTGCTCATCATGTTCTGGAGCACAGAACCTAAAGAAAAAAGTAAAAGACAGTATATGGTTAGAGAAACGCAGTGAACAGACTATTGCTGTGTGTGGTTTCAATAGACTGGCATCTAAATATGGAAATCATGATTCCTTCCAGTGAATCGAATTGAGTTCTTTCAGCTAAAAGATTCATTCAGAAGCATTCATTGATTCCTTCACCTTTTCTTCATCTGGTTTTTCTGCTGTCAGGGGATGGATATTTTGGTTGCTATGTTTAATTAATTGTAATTCATTACGTTTAATTAATCATTATTAATTAAGTTTAATTGTAATTAATTAAACATCATAAAATTGTATGAAACATGTTTTTTTAATTGTTACTTAAATTGGTAATATATATTTATAGATAGTCAAACATACAATTTTCTTCTTACATATTTTATGTGTCGGTTGTGAAAAGCATAATCTAGTTTACTCGTGACTGAACTGAATAAAGAATCACAGAGTGAACAAATGCACCGATGTATCACTTTTTGAACAAAACAACAGAGTTACTGAACAAATCAACGGATTTACAATGATCCTGTCCTTCACTTGAAAGATTCGTTTGAGAAGAATGAATCATTCACAATGACACAAGTCTCCTGGCATCCTCTCCAGCGTGTCCCCCCACCCTGTGCCCTGTGCTTCCTGGGATGGGCACCAGACTCCCCGTCACCCTGTACTGGATTAGTGGTTATGGAAGATGTTGGATCATCCAGTCATTATGAAAATGCATGGTGTACAGCCTGTCCTAACAGAGTGTTTTATTTGTGTCTTTATAGGTTGACTGGCTCTGGAGAAGCAGTATGATGAACTAAACAGGAGAAAACAGGTCAACAGAAACTGGACGAGAAACAACCAGCACCCAGACTCCTTTGCTGATTCTGTGACATATTCTGTGTGAGATATATACATATATAATATACATATATATATATCTGGTACGTCTTTTCATGTTTCTAAGCATTATCTGATCGGTTCTGAAAAGGCTGTTTTTACAGCTATTTTTCAGTATTTTAATTGAGTATAATAGAAATCCAAGATTTAAGAACTAAGGTGAGTAGTGAGCTAAGACGCAGATAATGAGCACTATTACAGTTTTGTCTTTTACTTAAAAAATAAAGATCAGTATTCATATACCTTAATTAAAGTATCAGACTAATGAAGTTGCACTGAAATTCACAATTTCTACTGCAATCAGTTAATCTTCTGTATGTCCTGACTTTGAAGTCCGTCCCATGGCCGTGGAAGTTCAGCGCTGTCCACAGAGTCATTGGGGCATGGTGGATATTATTAAAGGGGATGCTGTCATTTCTTTGCAGAGTCCTGTTGCACTCCAACTGTGGACCAGGTTCTCCCAAGAACTGTAAAGAGATGCTGTTGTTCCAGTATTGTGCATTCCCAGAACTGGACGTAGATACAGCTATAAACAAAATGGCTGTACAATCATGACAGGCTTCTGAAAAGTATGCCAAAGATGAGCCATATTTTCCATGACAGTAGCATGTAACTGATGTAATATGTCATGTAAATGGACAAAATGTGATTATTTCTAATGCTGCACTGGTCATGTGACCATAGATAAATGTTTGTGTTGAAGAGGTCCAGAATATTATACCAATTTTCTATTAAGAAAATATATTTTATGTAATTTCATTCACATGATATTTGTAAATTTAAACTTGAAATCCCACTAGGCGGGTGCTATTCCCAGGTAACAAATGGATTTGCAAACTGAAGGTTGCTGTTTTGAGTCCTAGAGGAGTTACTGGTGTTGTGCCTTTTAAAAAGAACATTTAAATAATTCGGGAGGATCATACATGCATAAAATATTATAGGATGCTTGGGATAAAAGTTTCAATGAAACAATGAATTAAAAAAATGGAAACAATCTCAGACAAATTAGTTTCCTACATTACAGGAATTTGAGATAAATTAGTTCCCTCCTGGTGACAGTGGTCTCTTGCCCTTCTGGAAGGAAAGAGCAGTGTCTAAGCATTGTGGGAGAAGGATACCCCCACATTTAGCTTATGTCATTAGGAAATACACTTTTCAAGCAGAATATTGGCAACGATACATTGTATCGTTACTGAGGTAACAGGGCATTTTTAACTTGTCTCGCTGTGCCATTGCCCTCTACAGATTGCAACACCTGTGAAAACATTCCAGTAAGAAATGGGGGAAAAAACTTTTAATGCACACCGTATGTGTCAGACATTGAGTCAACACAAAAGACACCATATATCAATAAAATATATCAGTCCTAGGACATGTGAGATAAACTGTCATGTATGGAAAGTTTACCCACATTTGTGTGTGTTCTCCCATTCTTGCCCAGAAATGTTTCTGAATATTATTCGTGTCCCTGATTATTTAAAGAATTTGCACATAACCTGCACAACAGGTGGCCAAGAACATACATATGAAATGTTACATATGTATGTCAGACATTTCTCATGTCTTCACAAAACAGAATTTTCTATAATTCTGACATGACACAAGTAGGGAATTTGGGGGAAGATACAAGATACAGTGGCTGTAGCAAAGGCCTTTGGGAAAAATCGATGTGCCCTTGGGATTTTCTGGATGGGCGATGCTGGGTGACGGCGGAGCTGGTGCCATTTCTGACATCAGTCTCTCTCAGGGTGGGTTCTTTTCAAAACAGCAGTCGTTGGAAAAGCAGGGATTTTTAGCCCATCAGCAGTGTGTGATGTCAGCACGTGGGCCAACAAAAGGGGACAGATGCAGGGGGCCTGTTAAGGTTTAACACGGCCCCCTTTCGCTGAGTCAAAAACACCAGAAGCAGCCTGCTACATCTGGCTAAATCACACACACTCTTAGGTTTCAATTTATTTTAAATGCATGTACCTTTTACTACATAACCATTTTTTAAATTTCAATTTTCTTTAGATATTTACTTGATTATAAGTGTAATCAAGTGTAATTACTTGATCGTAAATAGAAATTCTGGGCTTGTCTTCTATTTGGATCCTCAATCTTTCTGGTTGTATGTTTTTCTTCTCTGTGCTGGACACTTTGTATTAGGGTGTACTGATACAATCAACTTTTTAAAATCTTGTTGCATCTTAAAGTTTGCCCTGCCAGATGTGCCTGGTAATATGTGGGCAGCCAAAAAAAACAATAAACATAAATGTCTAGCTCTTCAAAAGCCTCCGACAGTTACTCAGATGCCTATAAGAGAAATGTTTAATATTTGAATTTTAGACTAAAAATGCAGAACAACAAGCATGTCAAAATGCATTGATTCTGTGTCATTGCATTCTCAAATTGTTAGCTCAAACATAACATTTCAGTCAATGCAATCAGATGCGGGGAAATTCCTAACACAAGGGGGAAAGTTGAAAAAGTAAATGAAAAATTTCATTCGCGCACATTTCAAACATTCAGGTACAGATGACAAATTCTCATTTAAATACACTAAAAACGCCTTGGATGTAAATTGCTCTTATGTAAACGGCGGCATCCAGCATAATAATCTGACTTCCAATGCCAGGCTGGCAGGAAGTGCATAGTAACACGCGTATCACTGTCTGCTCTCACAATTACAGCTGTAATTTCGAGTTTCCATTTGGTCGAATTTCCTGGAGAAAACATCCGCCGTTAAAGACCTCGACCAAAACGGAATAACACAATGACATGGAACGTTTGAGTTGTAGGACCAAAATTAGTAGATGCTGAATATGGAAATCCATGCATCCAGAGCCGCATGATAGCAAGAAATACAGCCTTTCCTGCTGTTTCTACTTTTTGAAATTGTTAGAGCAAATTAATGGGTTGATATGGAGACATGGGTAATAATGGTCTCCTTCAGGGTCCCTAGTGTCGTTTGTTAAAAAAAAGAAATGTAAAAAACCCTAACCCTACTTGAACCTATAAACTGTCCCGTATACAGTAGTTTCTGCCATTCCATAATTTTGGACAACTCAAGAAGGGGGAACAATCTATGTTTCTGTACCCCATGGTGCCAAAGAATACAACCAGGGACGACAAGGATGGGCCCTGAAGGCAGGACTTTGTAGGCCCAGCCGACCCCCCAAACAGTCTCCCTTTATACTGACCCTCTCTGCAAGAATTACGGCGTGAGGGTCTCGCAGGAGACCGGGCCGCGTCTGTGGGGGGCTGGGAGATAAGTCCTGTAATTGTGACATACTGTAAAACAGCGGCGTCCATTCATGACACGGCCGTGTGTAATAAACTACGGGGGGGGGCGGGGGGGCGACAGAGAGGCAGCTGGAGCGTGTAGCCCCCGAACAAGGCCACTCTTTCTCTGGGACTCAAACCTCCCAATTTACTGCTGGCCAGTCAGCCTCTGAAATTCTTTGTGATGATACAGCTCTGCTCACAGATTCCAACAGGGGTTTGTTTTTTGGCTTCGGCCGGGAAAGAGACGGGGGCATGACAATCACACCCATTCACTGGACAATACATAAGATCTTTTATTTTTTTTAAAAAAAGCCGATTTTGAAAAACTGAAGTGTGTGTCTCGTAATGTTAGGGCAGGTTCCATAGGCTGTGCTGTATCTGTAGGTTATGTGATGGCCATTTTTTTCCACACAAAAGTGGTAAAAGATCATGGCGTTATTGTGCCTAGGAAAGCTGGAGTGGACCTTGCTACCAGAACACACATGCTTTGTCCAGCAGCAGTTAAATTCTGACCCGGTGTTGATGTCTGATTGCAACTGACTTTGTGCTCTTTGGGCATCCGGACTGATCTGCAATAATTGCAGATTTAAACACCCCAGGAAGCAAAAGTCATAGCCTTTCACACTTCTCTGCGTGAAGCTTGGAGTGTAAACAGAAGAACAGCTTACTGTGATGACCATGTCTGTGACATATTCATACAGCACAGATGCGTCATTCGTTCCATTTCTGATGATATGATTGTTTTGTATGAATAGTGTTGTTGCTGCATCATCTAGTAAATTTAATAAAGAATGCTTAAACTGTGTAAGTGTGTCTTATTACCAAATAATGAGTGGCTAAGATAAGAAGAACAGCAGGAAATATGAATGTGCTTGCTATGTTAAAAATAACAGGTCATCTTGCAGGTTTGGGGCACAAGTGACAGCATCTACTCCCCCCTGGAGTGTGTGGGACACTTTTAAAAAATGACAAAAATATGTTTTTTTCCAGCCACATATTCTGTCTCTTTCCTAATTGAAGATGACGATTTTAGTATCCATGTGAAAAGAGCAATGCAATGAAATGCTTTTTTGGTGATGGGGGAAATGAGTTTTCTGAACCCAGGGAGCATGGGCTTATCACGCACCATCAGTCACTGCCTGGTTCTACCCAATTCTGAACCAATAAAGTATCCAGAGGAAAGTAGGTTAAAAGAGTTGGTCCGCGAGAGGACGACATTTTTGCTTTGCCCCATTTAATGTTTTATCATCAAATAATTTGATTTTTTATTAACAATGTCAATTCCGAATGCAGAACCGCAAATTATTGACGTGATATTCTTTGTTTGTGAAGAGTTAATTGCTTTGCCTGAATTTAATTTGAGTAGCATAAAGAACGTGGTGTCCTTAGCTGGAAGCTTAATAGGTTTCGTTTAGCCACCTCTTCATTTGCATTTGTTGTTCTAAATTTTATCCGTGCCGAGCGTTACGCGAGAAACGACCATCTGCTGAGAAGAAGAAGGAACTCGGTCTCTTTTAGTGTTTGTCAATCAATCATCAATCAGCAGATCGATCCTTTTGTCTTCAGAAGCGTCTCCCATGAAAAGTTTGTCACTTTGAAGTAACAGCTTTCATGGAGGATGTGAAGGGGGTGTTTGAGACGTCTCGGGAGATGCCACCACCACCGGCGGCCACGGGGGAAGTCCTGTTAGTTGCGCTTTCACTGCCTCGCTCTTCCCTGGTCCTTGGAGCACATACCTCTGTCTCACATTTGCCTCCATTGTTGCATCCTCATTTGCAAGCCAGGTGCAAGGCATCATGGGACCCCTGACGTGACCTCTGACCCTTCCTCTTTCACCCTGCCGTCTCCCTTCCAGAAGGAAAGGAATACTGTACATTCCCAGGCCTTTGCCCTGTGAGCCTAGGGAGAGCAAGAAGCTGGGAGGCCAGCAAACAGACAGTTGGAGATTTTCAGGTGGTGGGGGAGTTTGGCGTGGGGGGGGTGTTGTCATTTGATTGTCATGTGCCATTGTGCCACTCGTGTTGTTGCCATGAGCAACGAGTGCTGTATGGGATGGGGTTTTGGGGGGTGGTACTGTTGCTCGGTCCTCTCTGGAATGTGACACAAATGTCACACACGATTCCAGCTCTCTGCTGTCCCTAACTGCCAATTTCTTTGTGAATTGTGCAAGTTTTAACCTTATTTGGCATTTTTACTGGGTGTACTAGGCCTAATTTCAGATATCTCATTTGTTTGATTCTTTCCAAACACCACAAACCCATTTTAGTCTATATATCCATCAATCACTTTTACTGCTTATTCAGTACAGTAATGAAACTATATTGTACTACAGTGATTTAAAGATGGAGTTTACATATAAACAATCTTAATGCTAAAATTCTAATAAGTATATTTCTACAGTTGTCATGCATCGAAATTCTTGTGCTTGTCCCTTCTTAAGGAAATTTACAAAGAACAGTTGTTAGATGCAGACCAGTAGGCACAGAATCCTGTTTATCCACTGTCATGTGGCTGTTTCAGAAATACAAACAGTGAATGTGCAAGGAGAAGTGTAAAGATGATGGATGTGTTTCAGGCTACAGCTCACAGGGCTTTTTCGTGATAGCAGTGCACTGTACATGTGCATTCCTGTTTTCGGGCCATCAATAACAATTTTATTGATTTTGCGGACGCAGAATGTGCATGCAGATTGATTTGAAATCAAACATGGCTTTATTTATGCACCTTCTGCTAATTTATACCCCTCAATGTCAACAGATGAGGTGGACATGGTGGGCCATGACAGCCACCAACATAGTCACATGATGAAATGACACATGTGTGTGATATGGGACAGAGTTCACAGCATGAAGTAAAACTCTCTGTTATGCTGATCAGAATATGGCGCCTAGTTTCATGATAGTGGAAATTTACTTTTTTAGCTGCAAAGCAAAGGGAACTGGAAATATATCTGCTCTCATTTTGTAGAAAACGTGCAAATGTACTTATCTTTGGAGATTTACTGTAGCAGGATAGGTTAAGAATCACAGTAACAGGTCCCACAACAGTGCCCATGGAAGTTTGGGCCCACATCGTCCTGGCAGCGGAGCAGGATCACTGTGGTGACAGCCTGCTTCTCATCACATGCTTCTAAAAGCTGAAGAGTTTGACAAGGGCGTCCTGGATGGGAGGGTTTCAGGACCCCCGCTAAAAAAGAATCACAGCATGGAGCTCCGGGGGCAGGGACGGCGGGGAGGGTGGGGGGCAATGGCGGGACCCTGTGGGGAAGGAAACGCAGCCCCCTCCATCACCCCCAAACCCATCCCCGCCTCCACACACTCCAATAGTAGCAGACAAAAGACCATTACATGCTTGCAATCCACTCCACTGCTGTTATTTTATTTTTCCACTGTCTGCAGGAAGAGTGCTGTCCCCTCAGCAGGATGTCCCACCACTCGAGGGCCTGTCACCCCCCGGTCACCCACTATCCTAAGGCCCTTATAAGCAGATCTTCCCGGCCTTCAGCTGCTCCTTAGCTATAAAATCCACTTCATCAGCCAATGACAGAGTCACCCAGCCTGCTTTATCTTAAGGTTGACCAAGTTTAATCACTTTTTAACTTCATTCATTCATTTTCTATACCACTTGTCTTCGACAGGGTTGTGGAGGCTTCAGAACCTCCGAAATAATTGTCATAAGGGACAGAATATGCCAGGATGGGGCACCAACACATCGCAGGGCACACACACCATTCAGATTTTTAAACTTTTAAAAGAAAATATCAGTCAGATGGAGAAGCTGATCTTCTCCTTAGCAAATTGTGAGGGATGACCAGGTTTACACAGTCCTTAACATAGCAACATTTTAAATCTACCCATTCATTCATTTACAATAACTGCTTTTAAAATAGAGGGTCACAGAAGCATTTCTTTTTCTGGATATTAATTTCCCAATATAACACCCAGCCACAAAATAGAATGTGCTCTGAAATATGGAATTAGGATGCTATAAACAGGGTTAGAATGAAATATCTATCTGGGTACTATTCATAGGACACGTAGAATCTATTGTAGCAGTTAAAAAAGATCGACAGTATGACATTGTTTTCATGCTGATCGCTTTCTATTTTGTCATAAGCTATTTCTCTACAAGTACGGCTATGGTAATTGGATTTGTAGGACACCTGTACAAAACGGCATCTCGGGGATTATAACTAGGTAAGGGTGAGTCAGCTCTAATTATTGTCATGGTAACCCGCTTGCCTGTCAACATCCAGCCCCAAACTTTGCCCCTCCCTAACTTAAAGGATGCGGATGATCACTCCCTTTGGTCCATCCGTCTGCCTCCCTTACAGCCACACATGACCTACATGGTCCATGGCAATGCTTTCTCACAGGAAGGAGGGTCAATGTCCCCACCTCCCAATGTGACTCACTCCAGACAAGCACCTTCAAAAGGGGACCATCTCAACCATCAACAGAAGTTTGAATCAATTTCTGGTGCCCCAGACACAATCAGTAAGAGAATTACCAATAAATGATAAATCATTTCAGAACACCAACTCTGTACAACAAAGCCATTGACTTTTCCATTTTTTTCAGGAGCATCCTTAATATTTGCTAAAAAGTTTGGTATTTGACCTGCTATATGATGAAGGACTACATGATTTCCCACACATCTTGAAGCTCACTGCTATCCTGATTGTCTTTCAGGCCTAAAACTCACTGCCCTTTTGGTTGAGTTTTTTGAGTGTCTGTTTGTTAAGTGGCAGAAAAGGATTGTGGGTTGGCTGATGTCAGTAAAACATCTGTACTGGGTACAATGACGATAAAGGAATTCAATTCAATTCAATGTACGTAAAATGTAACGTACAAAGGTCAGGAAAGGGTGCTAAGGGCTTCAGGGCTAAAACAGACGGAAAAGCCGTCGCATGCTCAGAGATATGGTGGCTTTGCAGTGGCGCTGGCTGGGGGAAGAAGTGGCAGGGGTGCGGGGGGAAGGGGGGTTCACAAGGTGTCCAGGCTGCTCGTTATCAATCCCCCAGGCCAGTGCGGCGGGAACTTCCCATGATGCCCCCCCTCCCAGCACCACAAAGTGAGAATACGCAATGAGCAGGAGGTCCCTCCGTTTGCTACGCCTGATTAACTGAGGACAAAGGCCCCCAAACGGGACCTCAGCGCTGGAATCACAATAGCAAGCAGTGAGCCCCCAGGCATGCTCTGCATCACTCTGGTGAGAGCAAGCAGGGGGGCATGCGTGCGTGTGTGTGTGTGTATGAGTGTGTGAATATGTGTGTGCGGGATGGTCCAAGGGGGGCATGGCCACCTCACTTCATCCCTCTCCCTTCCCAAAAGTGGCATGGTCGTGAAGATTTTACGGTCCACTGAGGTATTGGTAAGTCCAGCTCAGTGCTTGCTTAACACTGCCTTTATCGCACACTGAGGCGACCTTCACACTCTTTTACTCAATTCAATTCCAAATACTCTGGTACTGTGCAGTTGTTAATTAGAAGAGGGGGGGTGTCTCTTTAATTGTTCCCCATACTTACACCCTACAACAGAAACAAGGTGCTGTTTGTTTAAGCATCCTTGTTAGTTTAACTCCTCAGGCATTGTGGAAGCCTTGTGGGATGGCCTCACCGTTTGCGAGCTGTGAAATGCTGATATTGGTTACTCATCCTCACCAAATCAGGGAACTAGAAAACTAGATCCCAGGGAACTCCTCATTGATTACAGCCTCTTTTTACCTGCAATCTGACTTGCTTTAGACCCCTTTAGTGAATTAGGACCTTGATGTGATTTAATTCTAGTCCCTGGATTAGCCCACTTGAACAAGAACGGAATCCATTTATTCATTAGTGCCCTCAACAGACAAGTGGCTTGCCTAAGTAGTCAAATCTCATCGTTTCCCTCCAAATGAAAAGCATTAAGTTATCAATTAAGAAGAAATTTACTTACAAACACCTTGCACAATCACATTTTCACTAATTGTTTAGTGCCTTTTGAAGACAAGCTAACTATTAACGTGTCTGAATCAAGCTAAAATGAATTCAGTGAATGAAAATTACAACAAGGTCATTGACAAAAGAACAAAAAAATGAGTTTCAAGAGTTACAGCGGGCTGTTATCTCATCCACAGTGGAAGATGGATAGTCTACAAGAGTAGAGTCAGCCAACAGATAACTTAATTTTCAACCAATCCGACTTCCAAGCCCTTTTCCAGTATAGGATACACGCAGCACCGCACATGCTATGGCCTATTTAGAGATGTCAGTTAGCCTACCTGCATATCTTTGAGCTCTGGGAAGAAACCTGTATGACTCCACATTCACAGAGGGGGTACGAGATTTGGACACCCAGCCCCAGACGTGTGAGGTGATTGTACTCCTCACAATCATCTTCTTCACTGGAAAACATATTGTTCACAAACAAGTTTCTTTATGCCATATATTCTGCCTGTGTCATGCGATATGCAAATAGAGTAAAATGTAACACAAACCATAGCAGTGGGGTGACATGGTGGTGCAGTGGTTAGTTCTGGCGCCTCACACCTCTGGTACCAGGGTTCAAGTCTGTACTCTGGCTTTGCGTATTTGGAGTTTGCATCTTGTTGAGGGGTTTCCTTTAGGTACTCTGGTTTCCCCCCACTGTCAAAAAATATTGCAAGATTAATTGGAGTTACCAAACTGCCCGTAGGTGTGAACAGTGAGTGTGCCCTGAAATGGGTTGGCCTGGGCCTGTAGCTTCTGTGATAGGCTCTGGACCCCTGTGACTCTGAATAGGACAAGAGGGTACCCAAAAATAGATGGATGGAAGTCAAAGCTGACAGTGAATATGGCTCTTTTACATTTTGGGACTTTGTGTAGAACGTTGTGGGCTGTGGGCCAGGATGTTATTGCTATGGTTATGTCTTCATGCAGCTCCTGGTGGGGCTTCCGTCAGATCCTGAGATACACTATATAAGCGAAATTACTGGGACACACCTCTTAATCATTGAGTTCAAGTGTTTAATTCAGACCCATTGCCACAGGTGTATAAAATAGCACCTAGCCATGCAGTCAGGATTACAAACATCTGTGTCTGAAGAGCTCAGTGAATTAAAATGTGGGACTGTCATAGGATGCTACCTTTGCATTAAGTCAGTTCATGAAATTTCTTCCCTGCCAGATATTCCACGGTCAACTGTAAGTGGTATTATTGTGAAGTGGAAACATTTAGGAACAATAGAAACTCAGCCGTGCTGCTGCAGACCACATAAAGTAACAGCAGCATCGCCGAGTGCTGAGGCGCACGGTGCGCAAAAGTCGCCAACGCTCTGTTGACTCAGTAACTGCAGAGTCCCAAACTTCCTCTGGTATTAACCCCAGCACAAAAACTCTGTGCCGGAAGCTTCATTGAATGGGCTTCCATGGCCAAGCAGCTACATGCAAGCCTCACATCACCAAGCGCAATGCCAAGCTGTGAAAGGAGTGGGGTAAAGCAAGAGGAGTTGGGGCTAGGGCCTTTAGCACCAGTGAAGGGGACTCTTAATGTTTCAGCATACCAAAACATTTTAGAGAAGCACCTAGCCATTCTATGCTTCCAATTTCGTGGGAACAGTTTGGGGAAGGCCCTTTTCTGTTCCAGCATGACTGTGCCCCAGTGCTCAAAGCAAGGTCCATAAAGACACGGTTGGATGAGTTTGGTGTGGAAGAACATGACCGGAATGCACAGAGCCCTGACCACAACCCCATCAGACACCTTTCAGATGAAGTAGAATTGAGATTGCAAGCCAGGCCTTCACATCCGACACTCCAAAATATTATGGAAAGTCTTCTCAGAAGAGTGGCAGCTGTTATAGCTGCAAAGTGGTGACCAACTCCATATTGATGCCTATGGATTTAGAATGGGATGCCATAAAAGTTCCTGTAGGTGTAATGGCCAGATGTTCCAATACTTTTGTCCATATAGTTCACACAAAAGCTGACAGTAACTATATGTCTCTTATGTTATGAGTAGAATTATAGTTATGTCTTCATACATCTCCTGGTTGGGTTTTTGTCAGATCCTGAGATAGACATCTGGGCTGACCGATGGCTTGTTGCCAAGTTGCGTCCCTCCAAGTTAGGTCTCAGGCTGGGGATACATTGCCTCACCTCGTAGGTAGATGACACTGCCTGAATGGACAACGACCATGTTTGGCTTGTACAAGCCAATAGAAGGAGGGCTGCATTAAGGATAAGTAGAGGCCCCCATGACATGGCCTCCCAGTGTCATCAATGGACAGGAATCCAACAAGACCCCACAAAAGAGATGAGGTCAAGTACACTGTTACTTCCAGAGGTGTGGGTTCAGATGAGGATGGGTTTTGACCTGGCCAAAACCAAAAGTCATGTGTTTTCAAGGGTGTATCAGTGGAAATTGTTTTTATTTCTCCATTTCAATCACTGGTCAACCATCAAAGGGTCAAACATCAATCATTTATTTGTTTGCAACAGTCATTGTTTTGCTCACATGTACTAAAATACAACATAATTTATCATAAAATATTTTTAAGATGGAAGAGGTGATATTCTTAATTTTGGTCCTGATGATTACCGTCTCTTATCCTCAGAGAGAAGCTTTCATGGGATCTCTGCACTGTGTATTTACAATGTATAACTGAGACTGAACCTTTGGCAACAAAACTGGTGAAGTCACGGTGTGTTTTTTTTTATGCACGGACACCAACCCCACCACCCCCAGAGGCCCCAGGCTGACACCGGCAGGTTCTCGGTTCTCTTTCGATGACATTCCGGAAAAAACCCATTCGGAGTCAGCAGATTAAGCCTGAGCTTCCAGGTCAGCGTGGCGTGTCGGAAAAGCTGCCTGGCCACCCCCAACCCGAAAGGTCAGGCAGAGAGCCAGTCAGAAAAACAAACAATTGTTACTGCATTCGGCCTGTAACGGGATGAGTACTAGGCTGGGGCCCAGAGAGGGGAGGGGTTGGGTCATTGTCCCGCAAAAATGAACCGTGGCTGGTCATGTGTCACTGCGTGGTGACCTATGGCTGTCCAGGAGCCCCCATTCGCCCAGATCAAGGTCAGAGTAGGGGTCAAAAGCCCTAACAAACCAGAGTGAGACCCCCATCCCCCTCCACACCCTGGCCTGTTCTGGCTCATCCCATAAACAGTTAGGGGTTTCAGTAAATCCTCAGTATCTCCATCGTCATCCCTGTCAGCATGCTGCCATTCTGTAAAGGAAGAACAAACCCACTTTGTTACCTTCTCACGAGAAATCAATTTGTGTTTAGGGTACTATAATTATTTAAAACCATGTACCTTACCCCCCCAGACAAAATATACCCCAGAAGTGCTGAGGGTAAACAGCTTCAGTTGGTGACACCTCTTCCCTGAAGTACCATCTGGGCTGCGTTTTTGTTGTCTGTGACGCCTCGCTCGCGGCCCACCTGTCGAGGCCTCTTTGTGTTCCCCTCACCCCACACGCTGTTTCGCCTCTGGCGGTTTCAGGGTTCGGCAAATTACCACATAGTTATGCCGGCGATCGGGCACTGCTCACCCCTAGGGACCGGGCGGCACCTGCTGCGTCGCCAAAGCTGCTGGGAAGCCGCGCGCTTTGCACGCGACAGATGCGCGCCGGCTGTGCGCCTTTTTCCGCCAAACACCCGATCTGCCTGAACTGCCGCCGCCTCCCCCTGGGGCCAAATACCTGTCAGGCTGCCGGCTTTCCGAGCCTGCAACACTCCTCCTCGAGGTACCGGCTCTGAGCTTGGGAACAAGTCACAGTCATCAGCTTCATGCATCGCGGATCCTGGCTGAATACGACAACCCGTCCTACTCCTGGGTCTTTCATATAAACAAATGCTTACGTCGACTTTCCAGGACTGTGGCCGCCTATCACCTGCGGCTGTCCTGGCTGTCTGAGCCCGCAACATCCGTGAAATCGCACTGCCGTTGTTGTTAGTGGATTAAGAAGTGAGTGTGACTATGCGGGGGGGGGGGGGGGGGGGAGTACTGTCTTGTCAGATTGGGTACAGGGTGAAAAACAGAAACAAATGGCTGAGCGAGTAACAAGTCGGCTACCTCACTGCCTGATGGTGCGTCTTAATGTAGCAGGAATGCAGAATTTATGTCTAATGCTCACATGTGTTAAAATACAATGAAATATTTTTAAGATGGAAGAGTTAATATTCTTGGTCCTGTTGATTACCATCCTCAGAGAGAGGCTTGCATGGGAACTCCATACTGTGTGCTTACAGTGTATATGTTCCTGTGCATCATTGAGACTGGGCCTCAGGTAGCAAAACTAGTCCAGTCACAGTGTGTTTTTTTTAATGTACGAACACCCCCACCACCCCCCAGAGGCCCCAGGCTGACACCAGCTGGTTCCCAGATCTGCAACAGAAAGCTGAATGGGATGCCATAGAGATAGAGGTAAGTATGAGTTTTCACCAATTGACAAACCAATCTCACCCTGTTTGGGGGAGGGTTGGGGCATTTATGGTAGTGGCAAAAGTTGTAAGCGGGTAGTAGTGGTGAAAGGAACATGGATTATCAGAAGGAGAAGTCATCGTGTCTTGCTAATTGATAATTGGACATTTATACTCAGTCACATGCGTTTTCAGTGTAACGCTCCTAGATGACTCTGCACCCTACACACCAGTCCACCCCCTCCATAGCATCCCTTCCTAAACACTGATCACCTTTGCTGGGGTGCAAGTAGATCTGCTCCAGAATTCCCACTGGGTCGGAGTGTTGATTTCCCAGTTGGAGACACTGGGCTGGTGGACTGATGAATAGGGGAGGCAGAGCCAGCCAGGCACTTTTGGACTGCTCAGAGGAGGTTTGGCCCAGGCAAAGTCATAAAGAGGAAAAAACAGGAGGAGGAATGAAGCGGGACATGGCAAGAGGCCACCAGAATTCTCTGGCTTACGCTCCCCGATTCCTGGCACCTTGGATGGAGAACTGAGAGAGACCTTTTCTGCATTTAACCAACAAGTTACCACACTGTTCAATCAAAAGCAGAGACAATAATATAATTGGATAGTGAATGAATGTTTCAGAAGAGCTCAAACTGCTGAAAGCCATTTGGTGATACAAATACAGATTAATAAATCCTGTCTCTGGGGAAAGGGAATACATTTTTGGAGTTTAAAGTTTAGTTTAGTTCAGTTCAGTTCAGTTTATTTTAAACAGTTCAGGTTCTATTATATTATTTGCTTCCTTTCAGGATCCTAGTCTCTTGGGATAAGAAGATCCGATAATGATATTAAATAGAGTGATTCCGCTCCCATTTCAAAATTGGTATCTATGCACTAGATTAGAAATATAGGTTGCAGGAATGGGTGACTGGTAATTTTGCCAAGACCGAAGAACCTTTAAAAGTTTAATGGGACCAGTTTCTGGAAAGTGCTTAATATCAGACAACTGCTGTGACGGCCAGTCTGCTTGCTTGTTGACCTCCCAGCACTGGAAGCACCCAATGGGATAGAGCTGGCCCTCATTTCCAGTCCTGTCCTCTGCATGGACCGTTCCTGGGGTTCGCACTAATAAGAACAAAAATGTGAGCTATGAGATGCTCCAGGCCGGGGGGGAACAGGAGGGGAGGGGCTCACAAAGCGGCTTTCATGCACCCCATCCTTCCACCCTCTGCGTGATGTTATTAGCAGGTCTGTCTTGCCTGTGGGTGGGGGGATTTGGAAGCAAGATGCAGCCCTGGAGAGTATTTTTAGCCCCGCTTAGTGTCCCCTCCAAATAGGGACAGACAATACCCGGGACGTTTATCACTACCAGCCAATGGGAGTGCAGGACCTCAGACATCCCCTGTCACATGATGAGGGGGTACAGTATGGTAAACATGCCAGCTGTGCTGTATAGTATATATATATTCTAAAACTAGTTTAATATGATTAATAATATATCTCTAACCAAAGTACAGTTTCAATTAAATGTGTTTGACAGTACTCACTGTAATTCTGCAAACCGACACCAAGCCAACCCACCCAACCCTAACCCCACCCCAAGATGAGTGTATATGGCATATATCAGAGACTAACTGGTAATTAGCAACAAAAATGTGGAAGATCACCAAAATTTACAGTGCTATTTATAACGCCAGAATAAAACCTGTTCCGCTATGCTCTGCTTTGGTATATATAGTTATGTATAAAGTTGCATAAACTAAAAAAATTAAGTTATGTATGTAGTTATGTTTGTGGTATACATAGTGGTATATAGACTTTCAAAAAAATCACTAGAAACCGCATTAAGTGTGACAAGATTTCATTTACATATACAAATGAGAGGACATTTGTATGGATTCTATGGAGACAGAGCTGCACTGGGATCAAAAATCAACCCTGGACATTAGGGTCCTCCATGGTAAATCTTTTTGAGGAGGGTGATCCCCACAACAAATTTTGCCTGCCCACATACCTATCGGCCCACCGGGAGAATGCCCACTATGCCAGATGACCAGTCCAGCCCTGTGCAGAGACCTAAGGAAAGGACCTACAACACATAATCAGAGCTCAGTGTTCTGGCAAACTGAGCTCTTAGTAGTGGATTGATCTGCTTATTTCTGTGTTTTAGAATAATGTACCACAGATGTAAGTCAGTCTGTGTAACTACTAAGCCCTTCTAATGACAGGATGAGCTTAATTAGCTTTAAATATGGTTATTCACATACTGCCCAATTATAAAGACTCAGAAGAAGAGGATGGGAAGATTCGTTTCATGTTCTGGGGAAAGAGCCCTATCTGTAATGTAATATTCCACACAAGCTGATGGGAAGGAGTGGTCCTCCTTCCTGGGTAAGATCAATCATCCCTAGGCTATACCTGGAGGATGGAATCCAAGACAGGTTGCTACACCTGTCTCATTACTGCAGCGTTCAAAGTATCAGGATATACTTGTTGCCTAGTTACCCCCCCCCCCTTTTCTTAACAGGGTGCAATGGTGAAACCATCATCCCGTTTTAGTTTAGAGTGCACCTGTATTTTGGACGGGGCCGTTAGCTATATGAGACATATCCGGACCCGTGTGTCACACGAGCAGAGCTTCAGATGATAGATGGGACAACGACTTAAGATCCAGTTAATCGCTCCCTAAGAAGTTACCCCATAGCTGTGCCTTAAAAACAAAGTCACAGCATTGGTACACGGTGGTGCTTGTGCGCTAACAGTCACAGCATCGTTACATGGCGATGCTTGTGCTCTAGCAGTTGCAGCATTGCTAAACAGTGGTGCTTGTGCGCTAACATTCACAACAATGATAAACGGTGGTGCTTATGCGCTAACAGTCGCAGCAATGCTGCACAGTGGTGCTTGTGCGCTAACATTCGCAGCAATGCTAAATGGTGGTGCTTGTGCGCTAACAGTCGCAGCAATGGTGCACAGTGGTGCTTGTGTGCTAACTCACAGCAATGCTAAACGGTGGTGCTTGTGCGCTAACAGTCACAGCATTGCTGCACAGCGGTGCTTGCACACTAACATTCGCAGCAATGCTAAATGGTGGTGCTTGTGCGCTAACAGTCGAAGCAATACTGCACAGTGGTGCTTGTGCGCTAACAGTCACAGCATTGCTGCACAGTGGTGCTTGCACACTAACATTCACAGCAATGCTAAATGGTGGTGCTTATGCGCTAACAGTCGCAGCGTTGCTATACAGTGGTGCTTGTGCACTTACAGTCACAGCAATGATAAACAGTGGTGCTTGTGCACTAGCCATCACAGCATTGCTATACTGCGGTGATTGTACACTTGCAGTTGTGGCACTGCTGCATGGCGGTGCTTGTGCGCTAACAGTCGCAGCATTGGTACATGACAGTGCTTATGCACTACCAGGCGCAGCATTGTTATATGGCAGTGCTTGTGCGCTAACAGTCACAGCATTGCTATACGGCAGTGCTTGTTCACTAGCAGTTGTAGCATTGGTAGACGATGGTGCTTGTGCACTAGCAGGTGCAGCATTGTTACATGGCGGTGCTTGTTCACTTGCAGGTGCAGCATCACTACATAGCGGTGCTTGTGCACTAGCAGTCGAAATCCTGTTGCCTGGTGTCGGGGGAGGCCCATCAGAGATGGGATCATAGTTGAGAAACAACCAGGTGGGACACAGTTAGTGCCAGTACAGTGAAGAGAAAAGAATAATGAGATGAGGTTTTATTTTGCACAGGTACATTGGAATGCTTCTTTTCAAACATTCCAAGTTGCATTCCTTAGATGCATACACACGTTTGTGTAAATAACCTTGTGGGGACCTTCCATTCATTTCTATGGACAAAGCCTTAACCCCTACCCAGACCTAACCTTAACCACAGATAAGTAAACAAAATACAAGAGTTTTGAGTTTTTTGACTGCAGTTACAGATTTTTATACCATTCAGTTTCCCTTTGTAGGACCAAACACAATGTCAAAATAACACTTGGTCCCCACGATGTAATATATGCATAACCTACACACATGCACATGCACACACAAACACACACACACACACTGAACCTGTTCGCCTTCGCTTTGACCACTGAATGAATCAGCCTGGGTCCTGGACAAGTCCCCCTTAACAGGGCTGAATTTAGATGGGATGGGGACTCCTGGACCATCGTTTTTTGGGGCCTTACCTATAGCATAAAATGCTACTATAACAACTAAAAACATATATTTTTTGGCCCCCTACATCTCGGGGCCCTGGGCTATAGCGCAGGCTAACTTATGGATAAGTCTGGCTTTGCCCCTCACAGTGTGGCCCAGGGATCAGCTAAGCGCAACTCATAAAGCAGGGCTGTCCTTGTGACGTCCCAGGGCCTGCCCTTACCTGCCGGAGGTAAATAAAACAGCGGTAGAGGAGCGGGGGGCCCCCAGCTGCACACTGAGCAAACTGCCGCCAGGTGTGCCCTCGCAGCGGACGCTCCATCTGGACTCCATCACGTACAAGGTGTTTGTCCAATCCGTCACCATAATCTCTCGTCAAACAAGCGCCGTGGCTGGGCTTCCCTGCACCCCGCCCGCTGCAGGCCCTCGCCTCGCTGTCTCACTCTGCTGTGTCAACGCTGCCCCACCCCTGAGTAAACCAAAAGTAATTACGCGGCCACCGCGCGCGAATAAATTACCCAGCCAGCTTGTTTGCCGGGGACATCAAAGGGCATTAAAAAGAAACAGGGCTTCATCCTTTTCCAAACAGATCAGCTTCGATTTTTGGCAAATTTAGAGTCATTAATAGGACAGTGATCTGTTTATTTATAATTTACGGGATTACCAATTTCCTAGTGATGCTGGTTTAACTGGTACGTAAAAAGGATAAATCTGCATAAGTAACACGTCTGTGCATACACTTCTTGTCCAAGATTAAGTCAAAAACCTGGAAAGCGCGTTAAATACACAACTTTACGAGCTGAATCTTTTAATTTGGCAAATTTGACGATATAGTCTATCAAACGAATTTCATATCGCAGCAAACATGTGTGTTATCAGGCTAAACGTTTGTCATATCACCTTAACATGAGAATGTATGAACATATACATGTGACCATGTGAAAAGCACAAAATCACAGAAGCTAAATATATCATTCACACCTTTCATTTTATACAACCAATATAAAGAAACACAAATGTATATTGTTTGACTGTTTACTTACTAATTCCAGCTCAATAACTAATAAAATTATGCTCGCACTTTAAAAATGCGGCTTGGAAAAGATGCAGCTTTGTGTGCGAAAGGGTACATTTCGAGCAAACAGCTCTCAACGCTCTGAAAATAGCACGGCATTGCGCAATCTGGTGAAAATCACAGGCAAACACAGGCTTAGCATGATAACCATCCAAAGACAAACAGTGAATTCCACCTAATGGACAAACTGGGGGTAAGGACCAAGACTAAACACACACCCAGAGTTCAAATTAATTTCTGTGAGTGGAGCTGGGCCTGGTGAAAGGGCCTGTTTGCACCCGTTGCTGGTGATAGTGTAAAAATTATCAGTACTTTTTCACTAATCCATTGGAATGGAAAAGTCTCACCTGCTTTCTCTTCTGCTTCAATTGAAAGGCATCTCCAAATCTCATTTATTTGATCTCGGAATGACTGAAAGTCAGTTACAACCAGAAACTGATACCATACAACTTACACATGCATAAAAGCTCGAATAAAGTTTTCAAGTGTCAGGTTTTGTTATCTGGACAGTGAATTTGTCCTTCAAACTTGAACCAACAAATACAAGAACAACAAAAGGTAGTCATAAATAAAACTCACCCTACATTATAATTTGAGAAGAACTAGGTCTAGAAAATGCTTCAGTAGAGCTTTTCACGACACCCAAAGCGCATTACAGAAGCAAAGGGGAGCCACTTCAACCAGCACTGTGTAGCCCCCACCTGGATGATGTGACTGCAGCCATTTTGCACCAGTATGTTCACCACACAGTAGCTAAGGTGGTGAAGGGGCAGGCGAGAATTCACCAGTTAGATACAGGGGATGATTAGAGGCCAGATTTGAAAGGGCTATAGTAGGCAATTGTAGCAAGGACACTGGGGTACCACCCCTACACTTTCAAAAGATGCCCAAGTATCTTTCATGATCTTAGAGAGTCAGGACCTTGGTTTTAGGTCTCATCCAAAGGAGGGTGCTATTTTTACAGCATATTGTCCCCATCACTGGGGAATTGGGGTCCACACAGACCACGGGATGGCTATTCCTGTTGCCCACAGTGTCCCCCTCACTGCACTGGGGCATTGAGATCCACACAGAGCACAGGATGGGCTAACCTGTTGACCACACCAACACCTCTTCCAGCAGCAACCCAGCTTTCCTAAGTAGTCTCCCATCCAAGTATTGGCCAGACCCAAACCTGCTTAGCTTCAGATGGATTACATAGTCAGAACTGCAGCACAGCTGGCATGTAACATATTTGTTAGGGTTGACTTCTTCCATGGGGTCACCAGGTGATACAGGCCTGGTGTGTACCTGAAGAGGAATTCAGATTTAAAGTTAGGCAGTACAACTTCACACCCCCCCGCCATTGGGTTTGCGATGCTCCAGCATTTCTGCTGGGATCGGGCCCTGGCAGCTGCCCTTTATCTGCATCTATGTTCTGTCTGCCGTCGGATGTTTTTTCCCCCGGCTTGTCGAGCAGCCCGCACGGAAGGGCAGGGACGTGGGCAAGGAGGGCGTTTTTTTCTGTGTGTGTGTGTGGGGGAGGGGGGGGCACACTTTGGGTAGTCTAGACAGCACAGAGCAACAGGACTGGTCGAGTCAGCGTTGCCGCTTTGGCTTCAGCCAGGCTCCGAGGATAGAAACAGGAGAAACACCCATAAACGGCGGACATCATGGATGTTTTCTCACTTGCGGTCTGTTTATCCACAGACCATCGTACCCGATACTAAACGATGATACAAGGGCACTGACACAGGACACAGACTTCATCCAATTTATTCTGAGCGAGTCCCATCTGAAAAGAGAATCTCAGCCCATCACATTTTCAGATTTTGAGGGGCTTCCTTTTGTGCCCGAGATAATTGCCTGGTCTTCTCCATTCTGCGTTGACAGTGACAGGATCTGAGCGACAGAACAGAACAGAGCTGAATCTCATCCCGCCCACAGAACCAGGACTCGATGGTTTGGGCACAGATGGAGAAACAAGCCCCCTTCTGTGGTTAAATGTGAAGAGCTGTAACAAGCAGAAACCGAACGCGACTGTACGTCTATTCAGAGCCGCCGATCGCGCAGAGACGACAGAAAAGAAAGAACTCACTATTCAAGTCGCTGAGTCCTTCTGTCATGAGAGGCCGTTGGTTTTTCAGCCACACCAGGATAAAATTAAATCCAACTTAAGGGCTTGTATTTTCAGAATTGAAATTACCATAACGGCTTCAGTCTTTGCTAAGTGTAATTCGTAAGTAGCTTTGAAAGGAAGGAGCTCAAATAATCACAGACACGTCCTTAGAGAGAAATTCTGGGAATGTATTTCAAATGTTTGAGGAACACAATCTTACAGTTCCAATCCAAATATGTTAAGGACACATTTCTGTTACTGATATGAAGAATAATTGGGAATTGCTGTACTTTTGGCTCTTCGATATAAGGATTCACTAATCCCTCTTTCTTCGACAAAGCAGGAAGTCAGCTGATAAACTCCTACACCCCTTTTCCACTTTGGTTGTTTAGATGTGTATGAAAAACAGCCCCGTTTGCCTTGACATCATGCGGTCCGCGTAAATTGTTATGGGTTGCCAATGGCAGCTGATTGCTAAATTGTCTCATGGGGAACTGGGTCCTTTTAGGGGTCCTTGGAATAGAGACCCAGGCACAGTGCCCATTCAGGTTCCTGAACCTCTAATTAAGCAACTGACATGTTTCCTCACTGGGAGGCAATCAGAGGCATATGGGCATGGCAGCACGAACAGGCCCTGGGTCCCACGGTGTGGAGATTAGCGATGGCACCGAGGTACATGTGCATGTGTTGCTGTGCGTGTGTTGCTGTGTGTATGTGTGTTATATCAGGATGCATGAGCATTGATTTATAACAACGAGAAACAATAATGACAGAGGCTTAACACATCCAAGAATCACATCCCTGATTCAAATGAGTGGATTTGGCATGTCCTCCCCATGACGAACTGCCATGCAGTCCACGGAGCCCCCCCGCCATGTTCTCTATGCTGTAGGATCACTGCAAACTGAATAAGTCATTGTGGAACAGGTTGGATAAAATAATATTAAGGGACAGGGGTGGACTAAAGGTGTATTCACACTAGGCAATCCATACTGTGCCTGAGTACATTTGACCCCCAAAGTTTAGTTCATTTGACTAGTGTGATTGCTTCATAATATGCCTGGGTCCACTTGAAGAGGTGGGCCCTAGCACGGTTTAGTTGGACTTGGGCATGGTATGCATCCAGTGTGACCGCTAACCATGCCCGAGCACAGAACACAGACATGACATCAATGATGTGACTGGCACACACATGTGCACATGTGCACTATACATGAACCGGACCTGGAAGGAACAGATCAGGTAAGCCGTACAGATGAGGTAGCAACACATATTTAACAAACATGGCGGCAAAGGGATCACTTTAGTCTACGGCAGAAGTGCAGTGATTGCTGGGAATCTGGGCTGATGAGAGTATCAAGGAACAACTGGATGCAACACACAAAAACTGAGATATTTGGTAAAATATGGGACTATCTTCTTATACATGCCAGCATGATTAAATGAAAATCACCGCGCTGCATACTCGATAAACCTATAAGAGTGCTGTCTGTCATTGCACCCAAAACGACTCCAAATAAGCCACAAAATAAGGACTTTAATCATGAAGTCCATTAGACTTCTTCCTATGTTTTTTAACACAAAAAATCACTAATGGGCCATTTGAGCAATTTTTTGGAGCTGAAAGAGGAACGAGAGGGAATTAAAAACGATAGAACATCAATAAAATGCTACTAAGTGTGTGGGGTGTCAGTGGTAAAATGTATCGATTAGGGTGGAGGGGGGGAGTGCTGTTGGTAAAACTCGCCCATTGGGGGAGGCGGGTATCACGTCGGCGGATCAATCGAATCAATTTAATAAGTTTAACTGTTCCCTCTTTTGCAACCCTAGTCTTTTCTAGACTTTTCGCATATGCTTGTTTAATTGTGTTAAAACATGGGGGATGTATTGTTAGTCTTGCACCATTTACTTCCTCGGTTAGGTTGCTTTGTGCTGGTTTACATAGCAATGAAACAACCGGTAGCTTTTAGTGCAAAAAGAAAGCTGGGTAGTGAAGTCTCAAAGTACGAATAGTCCATTACAGGTGGGACGGGAGGCAAATTTGTCTATCCTGAAAACTGTGGCTAAGAATGCAAATAACAGACATGTTGCTATAATTTAAATGATCACATTATGTCATATCCTTAAACTTCTGGAAATTCTGCCTTCACAGGGCCCCTAGTTTTCATGGGCCCCAGGCGGTTGCCTACATTGCCTAATGCTGAAGTTGATCTCTGCTGAGGGGATAATTAGGACTATGTAAAAAAACGAAAAGCTCCACCTGTGACTGGTCACACCCCCAGCAAAATTCAGTTTCACAGACACAGAATCAGCAGCAATCACCCCCGAATACTAAATGGAACATTCCACTTATCCGATGGTTTTCACCTGTGCTCAAATACTTAGTTACTTAAACCCTTGTGACCGTAACCAAGTTGCGAAGTTTCGCCTCCTTTTGAGTTGTGGTCGGAGAGTTTGCTCTTGATTTCTGATCCTCCTCTGCATGACCCTTTCTGTGATCTTCCCCAATCCTCTGTTAGTGCCTGATCTACCTTCATCTGGCTGTAGACTGTGATTTTGGATTAGAGATTTGGCTTTTGTAATAAAACCCAGTGACTTAATCTGAAGCAGCTCCTTTTTTATCTCTATGACAAACAGGAAGCAGCCTAATAATTAAACAGTTAAGCATCTCAGGTGTGGTATTGCTGTGGCATCTTTAACTGATGGATTGTCCCAGCAAGCTGCATTAATGTGTAACTGGCTTTAGAACTTCATGATGCTTTGGGTATAACCAGGGGCACAGTAGGGCCATGGATACCCCGGCAGATTCAGGGTGCCCAGCACACTGCAGGGGCCCATGAATATGTAAAATTATACGTAAAATCAGGCAGGGGGGCCTACGGTGACATTTTTGTGGAGGGGCCCAGAATTTCAGAGTTACACCCCTGGGTATTATTGTCAGCTAGGCAGCTAAATCTAACAAGGTAAATCGTCTCAGTAAAAGTTTTGTGGCAGTGATGCCTGTTTCGTGGTAATGAGCTTCAGACCTTTATCTATGAGGTGGTGGTGGTGGGGGGGTGCATAAAAATACCCAGACAGCTTCCCATTGTTTTAAATGTGACCCTTCTCTGTCAGTGCAGGGGGTAATGGAGCATGACAGTTTCATGTTTTTTTGCATGACCTTTAACCCTTGTATGGGTATGCTGGGAATTCCACTGAAAGCTGCAGAGGTCACTTTTTTTTTAAGCGCAGAGCTGCTTAAAGACTGTCTTAAAACGGTTTACAAAATTAGTTGATGAGAGTTCAGTAAAAGCGGATCAGATGTTCCGCAAACGAGATCACAGCTAATGTGCCAGCAATTACCAGCTCAGATTCTAATGCCTCTGTGATAGATATTGTATCTGGGGAAATGGTAACTCAATGATAAGTTTTTTTTTCTGCACAAAAAAACTGTAAAGAATACAAACAAGTTAGTGGCATAGAGGGTGAGAGAAAAAGCAGTGGCATTGAAAGGGCCAGCAATTAAAATTCAAAACCCCTAACGACAAAATCCCTGGTAGCGTCGGCCCCCTCGGTATAGCCAATTTCCCACAGCCATACAAGTTATAATTATCCTTATGTTAATCGCTGCAGAAAGACTACAAGGGATTGGCCTTTCCCCCTTTTTTAATTCTGGAAGAGATCTTATCTCCGTGACAGGTTCTGTCAGAGCAGAGTTCCTGACCTCAGAAGAGGATGTTTTTCTCAAAAGTAATTTGCCGGAATCTGGAATAGAGGTATTGCCTCTTGGCAGGACGATCACGGAACACCGCAGGCTAATCCGGAGAGCTGAGGCTGCGGGACAGGTCCCCGTGCCCAGCCCAATTAGACGAGCACAGGAACGTGGGAGTGGTGGCAGCAGGAACGCAACTACACCGAAAAAAAACGAGGAAACTTCATATCCCTGGGTACAGACGGCGCTCAGAAATTGCTGGTGCAAAAGTTCTCCGGTTTTGCACACCTCCTGTGTCGAAGCAGGCAGTGCCTGTTGTCAGGGTGATACCTTGTTTCAAGTGAGGCAAAGTTCAGCAAACAGAAAATATGTTAAAACTCATCCACCAGCGTCCGGAACAGAGGTGTTGCCACCTGGAGGGACGTTCGGCAGACAGCAGGTTGACGTGTTTTATGTGTGCTTGATTCTGTGCAGCGGCTGCGTAATTCCAGGAGTCTGAGAGCAGCGCAGCCAGCTAAGCTTCGGTTCAGCTGCACAATTAAGCAGACGGCGCTCGCCCCAGCTCACGTTGTGCAGATGACGCAGCCAGGCAGACGAGACGGGCAGGTCCCGGGCGGTAACGAGGCTGCGCCCGCGGAGCGACAGCTTGTGACCACGAGGCAACGGAACAGAAGCGGGGGGCCCCATCGCCGTGGCGACACGAGGGAGCGGGCAGTGATGACCCGTGACAGCTCTCTGCTGGGGGGCTGCATCTGGGAGCATATGCAGGGAGGGGGGATAAGCAGAACCTCTTCTCTGGCAGCTGCATCTGAGCTAGTGGGTTTTGGGAGGGGGGGGGGGGGTAGCAGAGGCTGCAGATGGCAAGGAGAGATGTGGGGGCTGCGGGGATGTGACATCTGTGCTGTGTGGAGGCTGATGGTGGATGGTTAGACGCCGCAGCTGGCGGGGGGGGGGGGGGGGGGGAGTCACCCACAGGCCTATAACCTCCTGAGTCTCACAGCACTTTAAAAGGGGGGGGGCAGCACCATTCTCCTTGGATACAGCTATGGTGCAGAGGTATGTCACCCCTCGCAGAGCCGTCTCAATGCAGAGCGCGGCCTGTGACAGACACAGCGGTGTGTAGCCCCTCCCCCTCCCCGCTACACTCCTGCTCTTTATAAGCCAGAGAGCCAGCAAGAGTGATGGTCTTACACTGAGAAGGCCATCTAAGCACCGTCATCAAACGATACCTGTTTTTATTAACTTCCCCTAGACATACTCTCGCTTCAAGATGGCTGCCTGATAGACCTTCATGTCTGAATAGGCTGGAACGTCACACCCGGCTGCCTGACTGCACTGAGCAGGCCATGGCATTTGGCCTGGGCACGTTCCACAGATGAGGCCAAAGGCCGAGTCGAACCTGAAACCTGCAGCATGTGTGAGGTCAGTGCAGAAGGGGTTAAACACTGTGCAGTGGATAATATCTTGTTCTTTCAAGCACAACAAGCTCTTATCGTCAATCTCTCTCCCTACCCCCCCCCACCTCAAACATGTCTTATTTAAGACTGGCTCCCATCTGCTTCCGAACTAGCCTGCCGTACACCTGCTCTCAAAAAATAACAACCTCGATGGCTCAAACATCCCTACTAATCGTCTTCACTGTTAAGTCACCGAAACGCAGCACATGTCCAGCACCTATCTTCCCTCTTAACACAGTCAAACATGTTCTTTTTTAATCTAAAAATGCTTCCTGTCAGCCTTCAGTTGAGTTACGCTTTTTCAGTCCTCTTAACTAATTCCTAATGTCTAAATAATTATGGCTACGAAGGAATTCCCTGGCATTGATCTTGAACTTTAATGCTGGTGTAGTCACTGATTCCCATCGTTGTCTTGCAGGTATATATAAGCTGAGAATCTTGAGAAAGCCTTTATGTATATAAATACACTGTATATACCCACATGCATTTACAAAAAAGAAACATAAGCTGAAGAGCTATGTAGCACAGATGTAATATTATATCAATAGTATATTTAGTATTTGTATTTATGCTAGTGACCAAAATTGTGGAAACAATTTTTAGAGACTGCAGAACTTTATTCAACTGTTGCTCCAGTTACTTATTTAATCGTCCGATGTATGATATGTGTAACATTCTTTGATTGTTTGTAAACATTACCGGCAATATTTGTGTAGCGATTTTTAAAGCGTAATGCCAAAAATGTTTCCGCAGTTTTGGCCGCTAGCGTGTATAGAAAACTCAAGGACCTCCAAATAAATGAAAGAATCCTTGTGGGACTTGAAGGGTGGTCTACCTTGCATGCTAATTGATTTGATCTGATTTCGGGTGTTAACCCCTCTGATAGTAAGTGCCAGTTGCGTATTTGCTGGAAGACAGCAGCAATTTTCAGAGAGAGGTAATTATTGAATTAGTATGAAAAGTTCAAGCAGGGCCTCATGTTTCAAATGGTTAGCAACCGTCCCGATGACATGTTAATCCCACCGCCGTACGATTGGGTGTGTGTTTTTCCAGTGCCTTCCACGCACACCTGCACATGCCTGTGTTAGTATGGGCAGGTTATCACCTGGACGAAAGAATGTGCTGCAAATCCGAATCCATTCCCTACACCACTGTTTTTCAGCTAGTGGGTCGCGACCCAAAGGATCATTTCCATTGGGTTCCAGAGTGCAAAAAAAATTATTTTGAAAAAAAATGTTGGACTTTTTTTTTTGTTTTTTTTTTAACAGTGCATGAGGCCATTGTGCTATCACAATGTTCTACTGCACTTTTTTGTGAAACAAATTTGGTTCAAAACATAAAAAATTTGAGTCATGACGTAACAACCAAGGAAAAATGTGGTTCCTGAAGCTAAACCAGGTGTGAATCACTGCCCTATGCCATTGCTCCTGGAATGAGAAATTAATACACAGGGCTTGTATGGAAGTAATGGCTAGTTCTAAGCTGACATAGCCATCATCTCCTTCATGTTTATGTTTGATGTGTTCATGACCTGGACAACAACGCTGCTGTGACCAGCAGTTAGCAAAGGTGAAGTTGCTAAACCTATTGATATGATGAACGTAGAGCCACAGTTGTGATGTTTTGGCAGAAAATAGTAGCTGTGTGTATACATGTGAGTAATGGTTTGGTGGCCACTTGGCAGCATTATTATGCAATGAACTTCACCATGAGATGTTCATATAGAGAAGCATTTCTGAACATCACTGCTGTACTGAGCTGTTGTTTTTGCATTGTGACCTTCTTGTTAACTTTGACAGGTCTGGCCATTCTCCTCTGACCCCTCTCATTGACAAAGTGTTTTCACCCACAGGAGTGCTAATAACAAGATACTTTTTTGTTTACTGCAGCATTCTCTGTAAACTTCAGGTACTGTAGCATGTGAAAAGCCCAAGAAAGTGGCTATTCCTGAGGTGCTGGAACCACCACGTCACACCACGTTCAAAGTCACTTACATCGGCATCGTAGCCACTTTAATGCTTAGTTGAACAGTAAGTGAACGTCTTGACTGTGTCTGTGTGCTGTGTTCAGGCACAGAATGAATATGTGCTGGTAAATGTGTGTCAATAAAACATGAGAAAATATCATATCTGTACTATAATCCAATTTCAGTGGCAATCTTTTAAAATTTTAATTTGCATAGGTTTATATATAAATGTATCAATATATACATAAATGTAACAATGCATAATCCCTTTGAAACTGTCTAATAATTTCTCACAATTGCATTTCGTACGAGATATAATCTGCCGTACAGACAGTGAAATCTGTCATTTGGAACGTGCACTTGTTATCCAGAGTAAACTTTTGTTTACGTTCCAAACGGCTTGGACACACCGAGGATGGGGCTACAGGAAGTTGGCTCTGGCGCTGTGGAAAAAAAAAAAGAAAAACTGGCAGGGAATATGGTGGAGGGGTGAGGGGTCATGGGAAAACGACCCCAGCTGGGGAACAGCAGCCCACTCCGTCCACAGAAAATATCATGGTTTGCCCTAATTGCTCTGACACTAGACATGGCAGACCAGGGGGGTGGCAGGGCT
>JAAGVU020000043.1:10954947-11002346 GCA_011763525.2 Mormyrus iriodes | reverse complement strand
GTTCTCCCCAAACGAGCTTGATGGGCCGAATGGCCTCCTCTCGTTTGTACATTTCTTATGTTCTTATGTTCTTATGATAAAAAAAATACAAATGACCCTAAACACCATAATCACTACAGGTCTTCGGTCAGTCAGCCCTAGTAACTTGGCATTGAGTTATACTCCGTGATCATTGTTTGGTTAGTCACTGTAACTGCATTTTAATGAATCACTGTTGTTAGACGTACATGGTTAATTGCTGTATCCGGAATTTGGTTAAGTTCTGAGAGTAGCATTTAATTGATCATCATAACTGCCATTTGGTTAAGCCCCGTAACCTGTCTGGTTAAACCCTGTCACCCATGTGTCTGCTGCTCCGCTAAGACGACACGTATACAGTGGTGTTAGTGCAACGTGAGGGGAATTCGCAACCATCCCCCCCCATGAAAGTGGGACATCCTACTTGACAACCATGAGTTTGCACGTGTGTGGCCACCGAAACCGTTCTGTGCAGAGGCCCCAGAAAAATCGGGACCCGACAGCGTGCACTGTAAACCGAATCTTGAATTTCAAGAACGAATGCCCCCCCCATCCTATCCCAGACCTCCTCCCTCTCAGGAAGACGCACCTCTTTGGCAGGTTACGTGTCCTCGCTGTTTTCCTGCGGTTAAATCCGGCGTATTAATGACTCTAGCTCTGCCGTTGATCCGAGGCTCCCACACCTGCCAGGAATGCACTGGGCAGCTTGTGCTTCTGAAACCAAAAACCCACCAAACCTCACTTTAAAAACATACTCACAACTACACATGATCCGGTAATCTGCCTCACCCCATTCCTTCACGTTAAAAACATCCCCTCCGTGAATACCCAAGGCTCGAAAGCAAGGGAGAGTGCTCCCTTAAAGACCCTGCCTGTTATTACTGAATTAACAAACCATTTACTGGTAATTAACATTTCAATACTTAAGACCTGGATATTATTTTGTGAAAAAAAATCTTGTAAGTGGCAGTGAATTTTTAAGTGCCACGCACCGTCATCGTTTCATAGTGCTTATCCTGGACATAAACACCCTTTACTGTACCAAACACAAACAAACAGCAATGAAAAGATTCGTTACTGTTCCACGCTTGTGTCGTGACACAGCACCTGTGCAGAAAACCCAGCAGTGTATCACTGTGACTTGGCTGTTGGATATAGAATGTACTGCGTTAATTATGTATGCTGGATGTATTGTGAAAACCTGAACTGGCCTGATCAATGTCAAATTCAAAAATTGTTACATGCATTATTAACTGATTGGTGTGAAGCAAACATAATGCTATTTAATCGTGAAATTAAGTAAGGCTTTCCATTACTTTTTTAATGTTCTGCAAAGAAAATGGACTGGGTCCACTAATTGTTGCTCTAAAGCCCCCGCCTTAGCATGATTCAAACGGCTAATGTACATATCAAGTAGCCTTGGAGCTGTTCCAGGGCAACGTATGGTAGTCCCGTGCCAATGTTTTGTAGGCACTCAGCTATCTTTTCAGAAAAGGCGCCGACGACTGGATTTGTTTCTGTGGATCTGGGATCGCTTTCCTGACAGAACTCGATCCTCCTGAAACCTGTTGCCGACTCCGACAGATTTCATTCGTTTTGGCGGGACTCATTGTGCCATATGGGCTGTCATTCACGACGCCTGCTCTGATGAACGTGCCTTTTGAAAGTAATTTCCTAATGATTGTCTCGGGAGAGGGCAATGGACCACGCTTGTTTGGCTAATGTATTCAAGTGGGCGCACTGGGGATAGGATTAATCATATAAAAAGCAACCATAGCTTTTATTTCATGTGCAGGAACAACGGAGTGTTGCCATGGCTGTGGGTACATTTTCTCTCCGTTTGGAATAAATGCCAGATCCCAGCTGATTAGCTCAGATGAGATAATCCTGTTGGCTAACCGTAGGGAGTTCGCTTCATACAAAGCGGAGGTGGTAAAAAGCTACGGCAATCCCAAGGTGTCAAACTTCACATGCGGCGATTAATGTGTATTGCAGCTCAAATAAGATGGGTGTCAATTATCAGCCATAACTGATACTGATAATATAATTCAGGTGTGTTAATTTTTAACACATTAAAGTGGAATAAACAATATTTGATTAAAACTTCGAAAATTTTGCCAATATCAATACTGAAAAAACCCTCCAATACAAGTTAGCTTATTTAGAGTAGGATGTGTTTGCCCAGATGGTACCTATATAATCAAGTTATAACAGCACCTCTTGAAATCACTGCATGGCTTGAATGATAATTTGTACCTATATAATACATATATAATAGCTGCTTTCTGCAATAAGCTCAGTTTAGCAGCATCCATTAATACTATTTATAACACAACTGGGGCCTGTACCACAAAGCAGGATTTTTTGCTTAGCCAGATAAATTGTCACATTTAAGGTAGTCTGGGCTAAACATAAGTAAACAAAGATAACGTCAATTTAAACTGAGGAACTTTAAATCCAACAAGTTATCCGGCATAACAAGAAATCCAGCTTCATAATACAGGCCCCTGATTCAACTTGATTAAACTAAATAAGGTACAAGACAATAGATAAAGCTCAATATTGCCAAATGAATGACTCTTTTCAGTTTGATTTCAGTCACTGTGCTCACTTGTGCAAGGGGTTTACATCAACTGCCCTCTTTTACTTGCTGATTCGTTGAAAGGATCAACTTTTGCATAAATAAAAACGAACATCTGTTTAAAGCCAGCCTCGCATATTAAAAGCTGATTAACTATGTTCCTTTAGCAGCATTCGTGGTTTACTATATATCAGTTTCCATGTCATATTATGTCATGACTGTATATGTGCACGGTATTGCTTAAACTGCCTTGATATTTGCCACAAAACTGGACTGGCAGCCAGGAATTTGCTGCTGACCAATCGGGATCAACCGGTTGACCACCAATGAATCAAGCATTAACCATTAATCATATTTTTCTGCCATAGACCTGGAAACACGCTGAGATTGACAGACGGGTTGAGCACCCCAGGTGTATAGGCTATATAATGTCGAGGTTTGGGCAGGAAGACCGGCCCTCACAGGGAAAATTCCCGAATCTTTATGACAGCCAGTCCGCACCTAACAGAGATGATGGAGAGGTAAATAATTTGTCTTCATATCAGTTAACTGTTCGTTTTGACACATAGACCTGTCAACAGTTGAACTTTTCCTATTATTGATTTACATTTTTTAGTTCAATCATTTTTTTTTATAAGTGGACATGCATGTGTTTTGTGAGGCTGGGACACTTGAGCTGTGTTAACTCATTAATTGAAAGTCTTTTATTTTTATCGAATGAACTCTGAAGTTACTGATTCAGGAAGAGTCCATTGAGTCATCTTATAGCAGCAAGGACATTTTAGGAAAAACACATGACAAGTGTCGTCCATTGCCCTCTCCCAAGACAATTATTGGGAAATTATTTTCATAATGGTCAGCTCAAAAATGTCTGTTTATAGTTGACAAAGGAAAGATGTAATGTGAAACGTAAAAGTGAAAAATCATCATGCTGGTAGCTGTCTCCTCGCTCCTGTGGTGATGTCATTCCCCTGATGTGGGAACAGGTGGGCGGTGGCCACAATCCTCCTGGTCGCACGATCATCTCTCAAGCAGTCAAGCTGGTGTTTTTGTGTGGTCAATGATTACCTCTCCTAATTTCCCACAGGCATCAAGCAAGCCTGGCCCTCTAGCTGGAAACCCTGAGCAACATCTGGCAGGTGGAACAAGGCCGCTCTACCACCGTACTCCCAGACAATGGCTGCCAACAGATTTCCATAATCGACTTTCCCAGAATTCCCTGCAGCTCTCCTCCAGGCAGAGAATAAGTTTTTTGTGACCATCCGGGAAAATAAATTCACCGGTGGCTACTTCTACTGGTGTCAAAGTGTATTTTAATCAGAAGGCTGATTCCTGGATTACCAATGAACATAATTTTTTATGTCGCCTCGTGGATTTTTTCCAGATCTCACAAAATAAAAAAAAAAAACAAAGAAAATTTTTGAGATGAAACTTTAACGTCCTACTGAGAAGAGTGACTTTAGTAATTTACCTTAAATACAAAAGTGTAAAAAAAAAACACTTTCGGTAAATATTCTAAATGTTGGCTTTGCCATTATCGAGCAGTTACACTTAACCAAAATCACAAACGCAGCGCGTTCATTATTTCTCCATTCCTACACATGGATGTTCGGCTTAATTACCCTCCTCAAAGGCACGCCGCTGCGGGGATCCCAGCTCTCCAACCGCTATGGCATCTGCTGCACCAGAGACTAAATGCAGAGCTTTTGACACAATGGGTCAAACAAGCACCGCTCTGGTTTTCAGGAACATTTCCAAAGCTTCAGAGGAGGAACATCTGTAACGTCTGATCATGAAATAGGCAAAACGTGTCCTCGTTAAGGCCACTTTGATACAAAAGTATAAAATGTTTTAGTTGGTTACTGATACTAAAGAACAGAGCCTCAGTAATATATCTGAATGTAAAATATCAAAGGTATTATAGTCTAATATTATAGTCTTATTCCCTTGCTTATTTTGCAGTGATGTCCAGCAGGCCGTGTTACAGCATATGGCCTCTTGGAAGCAATAGCACATCTTTGTACACATCAGCAGAGCTGGACTGAGTCTCCATCTTGACACCATAGGGAATAGTGACATATGTAAAGGATTTGACATTGAAGGAGTGTTCATTCACGAAAGGGGCTCTGCAGTTGGCCTCCATGAACGCACTGGGAAAACTGACACTGACCCTGTTGGGGGGGGGGGGGTGCCGTAAAAAGGTGACATGTGGGTCAACTGGGTACTTGCGCTAACGGCGGCGCCAGCATGCATACAGCTGACTCATTTGGTGCCTGGATCTGCAGTGACTCTGGCAGCCTCCATTGCCGCGGGTGGTGCCACCATCTGCCTGACGACAGCGCGGAGGAGAGGACCGCACTCTGGCCGAGGTAAACGGGCAACCAAGTGTGGGAGTGGGCGCTGGAATTGGCAAACACATGGGCGCACAGGTCATTGAAACAGAATGAGAACAACCATCTGTCCCCCTGCCCCACCCTCACAGAAACCTGGACTGCTGTCCAAAAATTTGCCTGATTTAATGATCCTTTATATTATTTGCATTCATCAACCAAACAAGTTTGTATATAAAAATAATAATATACACATAAAATCAGGACCATATAGTTTCTTAACCATGCAATATATGCATGAAAATAAACATGCTTGTTAAAAAGCATTTCATTTGTCATTACAGCACCTAAGAGGTTACTAGGGACAGTGAAAAGATGACGGCCGCCGCTGAAACTTTTGCAAGCAGGACAAGAACCCAGCTGGCACTTTGTTTAGGAGAAGCGAGAGTGAAAGAGCAGCAGGTGTCACCTGCTGGACGGTCGAACGATGTATATAAATCACATCCACTCGACAAAACGATTGCCTATTAATGTCACTGGCCGAGCGGGCCGTCGCTGGCTTTTAAAGGACTTTTTATGACCCTCAAGATGTTGTCCCTCTGAGCAGGATGCACGGTAAACAAAAGTGCAGTCAAAGGGAAACAGAAGAGGAGATCCTGCAGAGCGTCTGGACGTTTTATGAAGATCTTCAGCTGTGAGATGCATGAGAACGTGGGCTCTTACAGCAGTGTTAGAGAACAGGAAAGATCTAATATTCGTATGTAACTACTGTAACGCTTTAGCAATTGTAGGTGAAAACATCAGCAGAAGTTGAGGGAGGTGGACGTGGAGCGTGATCGCCGAGAGTAACTAAGGGAAATACCTCAAGGAGAATCCGCACAGCACAACAAAGATCAGGAGATGCCAGGAGTCAGAGCTTAACGGATCAACAAAGGCAGGTCCGGGGAGGAGTGAGTGGAGCAGGGGGCCGACCGGTGTGGTCTGCCACTTACTTCCAGGTGAGCACATGACATTTCACAGCATCCTCTCCCTGTCTTACTCCAGGATTCCTGTTCTCCCAGGCCTGGGGGGAAACCGGGTTGCAACAGATCTTTATCTACACTTTAATCTTTTTTTTCTCTTTTTTCTCTAAGGTATAAAATGTATGCAAGCAGAATATCAGCAGCAAGTTGCGAGCATGATTTTTTTGTGTGCGGAAGTTGTTTCTACGAACCAAGGAAAGTCCGACACCGAGAAATAGCATGATTAATACTTATATCACTACTGGGGAATGCAGTCATGTACCTCATCCCAAAGGCCTGAAGTCTCTCGTGGTAATTTTCAGAGAGTTCTGCTTAAGCTCACTGATATTTCACAAGGGCCCCTATTATGCATGCAGAGTTTCATTGGATTAAACTTTATTACATTATTTATCCTTAACAAGAACTTTTTTTTATCAGTTCTGTGCTTCTGCTGAAATAGGTCCCTTTTGCGGCTACATATGAATTATTGCATTTGGAATTCAAACTTGCTACATTTCAGGCCATATGCATAGTTTACATGCTACATTCAGGAATATGAAGAAATGAACCAACATACAAAAATCCCATCCATCCATCCATCCATCTTCCATAACTGCTTATGCAGTAAACGGTCACCATGAACTTGGAACTAACCCAAGCACAGGGCACTAGGAATGGCAGCACATTTTGAATAAATGTGATATGATTGAAGTGGCGCCCAATTGGTTCTGTAAAGTGCTTTAGGTATCTTGAAAAGTGCTATATAAATGTAATGTTCAATTATTACATGTTATACATATATGTGATAGAAGATGGGTTTTAGTGAACATTAAACAGATCGATTCACACATTCATAAACAAAATAAATTAGAGCATCTCAAAAACCATTGCACATGACGTCACTAAAGCTTGATGGTGTTATTTTTTGAATATCACTAAAATGAAAAGGAAAATCGAAAGATGAAATTGTACCGAATTTAACTGACAACGGATCCAAAACATGTCGGGAAGCCGTTCAAGAGAGTCAGATCCATTCCACCAGGTGCCATCTGCAAGTGCCACGAAAACCAGCCAACCAGCCTTTCTGGAAAGAATGCCAGCTGATGACATTTGATTGATGGCCAGTTGGAGGTTAATGACCCACAACTTTAATCTGCTCTGCTTTGAATTCATCTAATCAACCATGATTGCCAGGAGCTGAGGTGAGTGAGAAAGTTCCTGACCGGAATGTTTGTGTCGTGTCACGACAAAACAAGATCGTCAGAAGCTGTCAGTCAGCAGGGGATGACCCTTGCTACTAGAATTTTATCAATTCCAAGGTAAAAATTGCACAACTGGGCTAATGAGGCAGATTTCTCAACAGTGGTGTCTCCCAGCATTGCCGAGAGACATGGTTCCACAAAATACGTCCAGTTTTCCTTCAGTTACCCTCTTTCTTAACACCTTTGGCAGATAACACGTGAAACATTAACGGGCTCGCTTTCAATGTGGCTACCCAGCTGTCAGATACATGGTACCTACTGGATAGTCCTGGAAGGTGCCCTGTTTCATGTGAACGCAGAGCAAGAGTAATACAACATCACAATATTGCTCTTACAGAAAGGAACCATCAATTGGCATGTACCTGCAGACTAAAATGTTCTAGGCCACTCAGCATGACACGACATCATGGAAAATAATGGATGGGGGAGGGGTGGAGTAGAATCAGGTAGTGGTGCGGGGGGGCATGTTTATGTTTTGTGACAGATCAAGTATGACGAGAAAGATGTAGGCGGGAGGCACACCGAGTGGACGGGTTGGTGCAGGCTCCCTGGGTGGTGTCGATGGTGATGGTAGCCATGCGTGTAGAGGTGCTACTCAGAGAAGATGCACGGGGAACCCTGCTGGACCACACAGAGAGATCGTCGACCTTGTTTTTGTTTCCCAATCCCTCACCCCTGTCCCCCCCCCAAACCTGATTTGGAGCTTGGCCGGAGATAAACACAAGCCAGAGTACCTCAACAGCAAAAAGGAAAAAAAAGTTTCAGTTCTGTTGAAAAACAAGGTGCTGTCACGGTCACATGAACAAACCGGGAAAAGTTGAGTATGACCATTTTGCAGTCACTCGTCAAATAGGGAACTTGTAGAAGTAGATTACCCGGGGCTCAAAACTGTTTTAACAGTGCAAAAAGGAAAGTCACCCTGAAATAACAGAATTTATAATTTATTATTATCTAGTGTGTATTTAGTGATATAGGGCGATGACAACAGAATGCAGCGCACAGGACAAAAGTCTTTAATTCGGGCACAGTACAGGAAGTGAATGCGAATAATGTACATCACAGCATGGTCACCCGAAACAACCCTGAGAGTCTTCAGACCCACGAGCGGGTCTGTGTCCATGGAGTCGTCCATGTTTGCTCTTTTGCTGAAGCAGGTGATCTCTAGGTCGAGAATGGGTTGGGTTCCATTAGCAGGCTGTGAAGGTAGGTCTGTGCTTGCCTGATTGTGTGTGGAGCATAAGACAACGCAGAGTCAAACAGCAGGTGGAGGGCCGGTGAGCTCAGGACCAATCGTCTGTCAGCCAGAGAGCAGGACGTCCCATCTGACTGCAGTTGGGATGTCCAGCATATCCATGCCGACCAATTGATTTATTATTCAAAGTCTTGCAACACCAGTGATACTTCATACTATCCACTGGGCAAACCTAGGAGCAGCAGGGTATACTGAGGTAAGAAGTGTTAAACAGTGCTGTTAAAACAAACGAAAAACAAAACGTACATTATCTTTAAATACACAGTACTGTGCAAAAGACATAGGTCAAGAAAATGATGTTTAAAATGATGTCTCCATGTTGCTGTAAAACTATGATTTTATGTCTGTCAAAGTGTGTCAGCTTAGCCATTTCACAACCTCTCTTAACATCACGCCAGGATTTACAGCAATCGTCTAATACACCCTTGTATTTTTTGACTCAACCACTAGCGCGCCTTGTTTAGCTAATTAATACCTAATTAACTAATTAAGCGAGTTGGTTGTGAAATGTAATTCATGCATAGAATGGCTGAGGTGCCCCTGAGGAGAGGTTTGGGAACTGAAGCAGAGTTCATCTAGCCGTCCAACTAGATATCAGTAACTTTTTGGAGAACAGAAGAAATGTTTACTAGTTTTTATTGTTACTCTTAATTTGCATATGTTCTACTAAAATTGTATTTTTTTCTGAGCATATGTACACTTACCCAGATAAACACCTTTATCTTTCACTGCCTAAGACTTTTGCACAGTACAGTACATAGAAAAATATACACATAATGCTCATGTGCTCATGCAAGGTGGTGAAAGCACAAAAGCACATAGAAAACCATTCAGGTTATTGTAAATCACTTCTCACTAAATCAACAGACCACACTCACTTTGATGTTTACACCACAGTTATGTTCTTCAGATGCTTTACACTTACTAATATCTTAATTACTTAATTACTGTAATCATTAGTGGGCTGTTTTACCTGCTTCACTGATTATCTGTGGCGATCTGTGAGATCCGCTGTAGCCACAACCTGCAGCATGACAGATTAACAGGAGCAGGCCGGACCTAGCAGCCTGCTTAGCTTAGCCAGTTGGCGCGTCTTCTGCTGCTGCCCTCTGGAAACATGATTCTAGGCTGATACACGTGTGAAGCACATGCTTCATAAAAGGGTAGGGTTCGAGCACCTGACCCTTGTTTTCAGGACGAGAGCTTATATCAGACTGTGCTACCAAGAAGCTCTCTGAGAATACCTTCGATCTGCTCCTGAGATTCGGCACTTTTTGGGAACTCGCCGTAAACATTTCCTTACCTCTCGGCTGAGGCACAAACTCAGCTTGGCTGAAGGTGGAGATACTTATCACTCCCCCCGCCTCCCGCCTGCCCGATGTAGCTCACAAGCTTTGAATCTGAGTAAGTATTCAGGAAGCTGGGTTGGAGAGTCACCTGAATGTCACACCTGAGTATTATGCACAGCTCATACTTGAACCAGATGGTACATCATGTATTTTCCCAGTGGGCTGATAGGTTGGTGGCCCGGCAAAACTTACCGGGGGGAGGGGTGGGTGTCTTCTTTTTTGGTACCTAAATATGGCTGAAATGTTCAGGCTTTCATTTTGTTTCATGCTGAAATTTGCTTTCTATAGTCAGAAAACTTTCTGTTTGCATATTCACGTTGTTTCGACGCATCTCATTACATCCTAACCACCTTGCTGTCCTCCTTTCTGCAAAGCAAAATATGGTCACCCTACTTAAACGCTGATGGTTAGTTAAAATGATCTCTATGAACACAATGAAATTAGTATGACTGCCCTAAATGGAGAAACCAAACAGGCACTGAGCACCAATAGCACAGAGCAATACAGTATTTGGGGTCAATCAAAGGGGAACGTAGCTGCCAGCGACGTGGGCTGTGTTTGTACAAGCGCTCAGGTGTCACGCAGTGAAAGCAAGCAGCTGTGTGCCTCCGCTCCGTGACCTTGGGTGGGCCCCTGTCTCGATCGGCACAACAATCACCAGAGACAAAGGTGCATCGGAGAGGAATCCGCGTGCGTGCTCATTGTGTCGGCATTAATCAGAGCGGTGGTGGCTTCCGCTCCATGCTCTTCCCCATGCCCTTCGCAAACAAACAGGCTGCCTGCCACAAAGGAAGTCCCGCCTAAGACCTTAAGTCCCCTGTTTTTTCCCTCCATTGACAGGCATTGTCATTGCTGGCTCTTGGCCTGGCTTTTACCTGCATGTCTGGGAGGTCACATGGGTGAGGGAGGGGGCCGCGTTTCAGGTAAGCACGCATCCCTCCCTTGTTGTTACGGCCCATTGTGATCATTCTGGAGTGAATCGATTGAAGCGGCTTTCTGGGGAGAGCATCGGTTGTTCTGCCACGTGGAGAAAGTACAGTAAATAGGCACGTGAGTGCAAACACTCCCAGACAGGCCGGCTTTAAAAAAGCACGAAAGGTAACCGGAGATGAGGCGGAAGGGACACGGAACAGCAGCTTTTCTGGCTCGTTGTGACTTCAGCTGGTCCTTGTTTGTTGGCAAGGAAACACGAGATGGCCGAGATGACTGAGAGCAGAGCCTTCCCCCAGCACTCCGGGGAGCAAAAACGCAGCGAAAAATGCTCCGGCAGTAACAGAGACAGACAGGAGTTCCTCCGTAATTTGTGCAAATTCGGAACTGATCTCCGAACTGACACTCGACTCTTTGTCACACATTGAATGTCACTAAACAGGTGATGAGTGCCTGGGAATATTGTCTATATGAAAAGAATCGGAGAGACATGGTGTGAGGAGGAACAGGGGGTCTTGATAAAAAATATAATAAAAAAACATAATAAAAGAAAGATTCTTGTTTAAAAATATTACTGCAAGCATGAAAGAAGTTATATCATAAATGTAACATAAGTATGAAACTCTGCAATCGTTGATTATGTATACTGCTTGAAATGTTACTCTTCTATTCAGGAATACACAAATGCAACATTTATTCCAAATGGAAACAAAGTTTATCAGACTGTATCACCTAAAATATAGAATTATGAAATATTTAGAATTTTTATATAAAAAAAATAGAATCTCTGGAATCAATAAAGTTTATTCTAATTCTAATTCTATAACAGAGTATTGCTGAACACTAAGCACTCAAAAAAGAAAACAACTATGTAAGACTTGGCCTTCCCCAAAGATCTCAGCGACGCAAACTCAGCTCTCCCAGATCAACACGTCCGGATTTGTTGTTTAAGCAGGGCCGTCGCTAATGAGAGGCAGCCAACACACGAACGGGCAGAGGGAGGCGAGCTCCGGCTTGCTGGGGGGGGGGGGGGGGGATGTTTGCCCAAGTCTCCAGCGCTCAGGGTTTATCTAAGGTGTGGTCCACCTTAAGCTGTGGTAATTACCCAGAATACCACTGCCGGCAGCAGCCAGTTGCACTTAACCCTTGAACGACTGCAATGGCAAAGGCCTCTTGGTAGGCCCCCCCGGCGATTTCAGCCCCATGTAACCGTCGCAGTGGATCCATCACAGGGCAAATCTTTCCATTGCACAAAGTGGATATTCTGTCATTTATCTATCTTCTATCGAAAAATCAATTATATTAATATAAAGCAATTATGAGCTGAGTTTTGCACATTTATATATGTCTACTCATATATATTTTACAGAAATGGTTCTATTATAGATTTCTAAAGTAGAGCCCTTTCTGAAGGCTAGTGTCTTAACTAGCATGGGGGTGCAATGTCCACCTCCAACCTATACATAAATAACAAAAACACACAACACCCCCTCCTTAATTTAAATCATGAGCTATCAGGAGCTTCTTTCGCTAGCTCCAATTAATGAGAGAAGCAGAGGGTGTTTGTGGTTACCTATTCTACAGTATTATGCAATATTTTTTTCCCATTTTTCAATTAACACTAGCTCACTTTTTGAGTGAAATGCATTGAAAAGTAAATAGATACTAATGAAGCATTTCATTTTTATTGAGACAAGGCATAGAATTTGTAGATTTTCAAATACAGATGTTGGGGCATTCTGGAAAAATTCCTTTTGCCAGTATCTTGCTGTCAGGTCTAAGACTTCTTAAGACTCTGTCAGACAGCCTGGGACTCTCAACGGCTTACAAGTGACATCAGCCTAAATCACCCATTCATCATCTAGAACCTGCACTCCAAATTGTGTTCCACATCCTGTCCATGCCTGTTCCAAAGTATTCCCTTCCACAATGTCCTCTCTTATGGCTCCTGGTTGATAAAGGCAAAAGTTGAACTGGTAGCTGTTTTTAGCATAGAGCTAATGGAACCATTTCAACACCACAAGGGAAACAAGTAAGAACACAGTGAAAAAGATTTGTGTCTCTTCTATTAACATGAGTATACTCATTCATACTTCTATCAAAATGAGGCCAAAAGGTCTGTCACAACCAAATATTACGGAATATGAAGTTCTGAAGCAGCACTTCAATCTGCTCCAAGTGCAACGCTGAGATAGCCAGTGGTTCGAATGGTCGAGAGTGAGCTGGACCTGAGGTGGTGGCTGGGAGTCTTTGGTAGTAATTATATTATTTATATTGGCAGCCTGTGCTAACCTCATTAACGCAAACGCTACAGAATCCCACCTGCTTACCTGTCATTGCTTGGGTGACCGGTTCACTTCACAAAATCCCTTAATAAGCTCAGGTTACATTATTAGCACTAAAGACGAGTGACACAGGGCCATGATCTGTTTGTATATCAACATGAAACCTGGCGGGCGTTCATCAAGACGAAGCCTGGTTAACCTGTCAGGGGAATTGACGGGATAAACATAAACCTCTCATTACAACACATTAATATGACTACAGCATGGCAACAGGAATTAAAACCACAGCCTTAATGTCAGAATATGAAGAAATGAAATTATCCAGCGCAGCTTTACATCGTATATTGTGTTGCAGACACTTGAAGTTGTGTCCGCAGCAAACGGTTTCTTGACTCTCATTTTGTGGTATTTTTATGGAGCTAGACTGTCATCCATTTTCATTTTTAATGTTATGCAATCTTCGCCTTGTTATATTGAATTAATTTAATTAAGGAAATTAATTAAAGTTGGAAGAATAAAAGTTAAGTGTTATTTCTGATAAATATATCATGCGATTATGGAGGTGCATGGATATGTATATATGTGTGAGTACATATTTTTATAATATTGAAGTTATGTCAAAATACCAGGATTTTATCACTTTGTGGGGACATTTTTCATATGTACATGGCCACACACGCACATGCACACACATACATAATACTATGCAAAAGTCTTAGGCAGTCAAAGAAAATGATGTTCAAATGATCTTCACTTTGGTGTAAAACTATGATATTATGTCTGTCAAAATGTGTCAGCTTAGCCATTTCAAAACCTCTCCTACAGTCACCCCAGTATTTATAGCAACCATCCAATACACACAACTGTTTGCTGATTCAACCATTGCCCCACCTTCTTTGGCTAATCAATATCTCTTTGAGTTATTTTCTTTATTAAATGAATTCATTAAGAGAGGAGAGGTGGATCTCTTAATACATGGAATGGATGAGGTGCCGGAGAGATTTGGGAGCCAAGGTGATGCTCGTCCAAAAAGATATTAGTAACTTTTTGGCAAACAGAAGAAAATGTTTGCTTTTTTGTGTTACTGTTAATTTGCATATGTAATAATTGTGTTAAATTGTGTTTCTTGTTTTGCCGAGCAAATTAATTCTTACTACCCAGATAAACAGCCTTAAACATTTTCTTTGACTGCCTAAGACTTTTACACAGTGCTGTATCTAGTTATATATCGCTGCATCTATGTACTGTACATATATTTTGGATATTATTCCCTGTTTTTTGAGGACGCCACAAAAGCTGCCCGGCTCCACTGAGCTCAAAGGCCCCTCTGCTTGCACATCTCTACCTCATAGCTCTCACACGCATAGCGGGGCCCCATCCAGAGTGGCCTTTTAACATACATTACCGCGCGTACCCAAAGCGGAGGAGAAAAGGCAGTGGAAAAGCAGCACGTATGTGGCCACCAGGCCTCTCAGATGTCAGGAGAGTAACAGCGTCTTATCTTAGCGCCGAGCTGCTACTGTCGTCAGAATTATTAGAAAAATGCATTAGGACAATTCCGCGATGTGCAGTGTGGAAGCAGGAGGATGAAGATTGAAGGGAAGAGCGTATTTTGAGCCCCCCCCAGACTCTCTCATTACTCCTCACCGGCCTAATTTAGCGAGCACACACTCGCCCCATCTCCCGGGACCTGCATGGCTGAGAGGATTAAGAGAGTGGCATTATCAGTACAAAATTCAGATCAAAAGGCTAAGTTGGGGCATTTTAAAGGTTGAAGCCCTTTAGACCCAGAGCATTTCAAAGTCATGTAGTGACAGAAACCACTCTTCATGCTCAGCCGCTAACCCTAGCCAAGTCTGATCCGTGGTGAGATGTTCAGATAGGCCCATCTTTGTTTCATACAGGGCCCGATCAGCGATCGTGCGGTCTGCTTCTGCTTTTGGAACAGTATATTACATAAAGAGAATAGCAAGACTTCAAAATGACTGTGCTGAACTGGAGAAAAAAACGTAATAATTACTGTTAAAATTTTGCATTTATTTTGAGTGTTGTGCTGAATGTATTGATGTAACAATAGGTTTTGTGCACAAAATAAATTTATTTTAGCAATCATATATAAAAACATTTCATCTCTAAAACATCTGTCAGCATTAAAATTGCTGATTTTAAATTTCTGGTCTGTGTTGTTGTATTAAACGTGGGATATATGTGTGTAAAACAAAAAAACATAAAACAATTTGTAAAACATACTTAACATCGGTGTCATCAGGCAGACATTTTTCCTGCAATTCAGTCACCTGCAGGTTTTACCCATAATTCCCTGTGTTAATGCAGGAAGACACAGGAAGTGAAAGTCATTTCAGGGCCCGTGGCCGTCCTCTGTTTGCCTGCCTTTAAATGGTTTAAGTGGCCTCCCCTGTGGGCACAACAATGGGCCTGGAAGCATTGTGCCCACGTGGCCCAATGACAGGAACCCCCTGTGGCGGGCGTCTCGTCAAGCTGTGCCCCCGCCCCCCTCTAAAGATGGCCGTCTCCACAGGTCCGGTCTATCTGGGCAGAGTGCCACCTCGCGACTCAGCCGCCAGCCGTCTGCTGATGAGAGAGGCATGCAAAACAAACAAAAAAGACCATGGTAACATCGTCATGGAGACCACACTGCCAAAAGATTGGAAATACATGGGGTAGAAATGGCAGAGAGGCATAAGCATCTATTAACAGTGTGCTGAATAATAAATCCCGAACACGATGCCCAAACTGCAGCCACATTCAGTGGTTCAGGCCATTTTACATCACGCTGCTCCCTTTAATGACACTTTTTAGACATCCAGATTACAAACATTTATGCTGAGCAATTTACTGGAGCAATTCAGACTGAGCAAATTTATAGCTTCAGCTATAAATTAGATAAATTAGATTTTATTTAAATTCTTTTGTATGTACAGTGGTAAGTGGCCAGTAGAAAATGTTAATTTATGCCATAATTGCAGCGATTTAGTGGGCCTCATGGACTCCTGAAAGTTCAGCCTGCTCTGTAGACATTAATGAATCCATATTCTCATCTGGGAGTCACATGCAATATTTCTTAAGGGGCTTCGAGTAGCTGCTTTTGGGTCACAAGTCTACAGGTAGTGGTACATAAACAGCCCTATGTATTGTTTAATGCGCATATTCAGAGACTTTACGTGTACAATTATTTAAAAAAATAACTTTTCAGTCATTTAAATATTAAGCAATATACAACTTTAACACACATAAAATAGCAAGGTTCAGGAACACAATTTCTGTCAAATAATGTTTTATTTATTATAATTTTTTTAGTTTTATTAATTACGCTAATTGCTCTGAAAGCACCTGCCATTTTAACCTTAGCCCCCCTCCCCAAAAAAGATCACCCATAGCTTCAAAATAATTTTCAATAAATGGTATAAATGACAGACTTGGACTCATTTCAGAAGTGGATTAGAATGTTTATCAATTATCTTTCCCATCAGGACAAGCACTCGGCTTCTCATCCACTAATTGAATCATTAAATGAGGTTGGTTCCTTTGGGGGGGGTTGAATAGGGAGTGGTTTGCAAACAGTGCCATCCCAGGCCCCTCCGGCTACCGCGAGATTGCCAGATATGTTTATTAATTTAAAGCGTCCAGTGTTTGGAGAGCGCACAGAGAGCTGTCAGGCCCGGCTGCAGGAGCCGGCCTATCTCTGCTGGCGATCTCATGGCGGTAAATACAAGGGGAGACCGCGGTGCGCTTTAGGCTGGAGAAAAGGCTCCCCCATTGTGCCGATATGTTGTAGCCCTTAGGCAAGAGGAAGGGGGGGGGAGCAATTTTATTAAATTGTCCCAAAGCAGAGGCTTGCTGTTAGTGAGAGCGGGTGCCAAAAAGGTGTGAAGCCCCCCCACCACCACCACCACCATGCTGTGAAGGGGCGGTGTTTCCACAGCTTTTTAACTGTCTTTTGAACCTGCACAGGGATGCCCTCGTGTGCATGCACACACTCACATAAATGCACACACACTCGCATGCACACACACACAAATGCACACATACTTGCATGCACGCACAAACACTTGTATGCACACACACACATCCATATACTCACACATTTGCATGCACACACACATGCACACACACACATGCATGCACACACACGCCTGAAGAACATATGCCATATAAGACGACCAGTAATAAATTTTATGCCATACATTCCCCAGGCAGACACGGCTCATCATGCAAGACCTTATTAAAAGCTATCGTTCTCAGGCTTTATTAAATCCCGAGCCTGCCAGAAATTCTTGCCCTGATTCTGATGAGATACAAGGATTACGTAATATTAAAGGACGGCCACGTTTGTAACACTTAGCTGGACGGCATCTGCAAAGCCAAGCAAAACTTTGTTGTTCTTCCAGGCCAAATTGGTATTAGTTCTTTTCTGTTTAGTTAGTCCTTAACCTCAAGGGTAAAACAGCTATAAAGTCAGTCAGCAGCGTGTGGGCTGTTTTGGCCATGATTTTGGAATGGGGGGGGGGGGTGAAGAGTGAAGCCCCACCCCCTGAGGCTTGCTCTGTCTATTAGCACACAATCATGGCAGGCAAGTATCACTCAAGAAACCCACCGTGTGTAACTGGGGGCAGGAGGAGGGTGGGTCAACCCGAGGACCCTCAGCCTCTCGTGGAACTTTGAGGAGCTGCAAAGCAGCTGAGAAGCGCAATGAACTTTTGTGGGGGGCCAATCAAAACACCAGAGGGCCCGGACACATTGGGTGTGTGGGCAGGGCATCCAAGGGCCGCTGGCTGGACCCACAGCTAACCAGTGTTTGTGGGTCCTCAGATGCATTTTGAGATGAATCAATACTAGTCACTCACTGGAGATTATATACATGGACTTTCTCACCACAGGTATGCAAGCCTGGGACATCCAAAACCTTTACAGAACATATAAACAACTTTATTATATATACCTCGTTATATACCTTTTTTCCCTGTTATAGTTTTCCTACAGCTAACCTGAGAACCTGAATGGTGTCAGACTGCATTTCTTGACAGTTTGTTGCCTGTGGTGGGGGGTGGGGAGTGGGGGTTGACTGGATTAATAGTTCAGGAATAAGTAGATTTAATTGCAGCCAGCTTAGAGAGCCAAGCGCTCGTACTGATTCTTAAAGGCAACAGGCCTGGGAGTGGAGCTGCTTTCAGCTCGGTGGGAGATGGAGGGAGCTGGGTAAAAATAGCTCCTTCCTCATATGGCACCTAAATTAAGAAAGCCATGGATATTTCAATATACAAAGGTGAAGCATGCTGGGTTAAATTGCTTCAGTATATGCATTAGGACTTTGGCAGCTGCCATTGGTTGGGGAGCAATATCTCTCTACGCTGACATAAGTACTGCACTGACTGATTCCAAAAGCCACCTGCAGCAGGACATTTTTTTTATTTGCATCCAAAGTTGCATGCAGAGAAGACAGCTCCTGGGGTCTAATTATGAAACCATTCAGCTGACCCTGAGATTTGAACCAACAACCTTCTGATCACAAATGCATTGCCATATCCCACTGGGCCACACAGAGACATTGAGGCACCTCACTCTATTAAATGTCCTGGTGGCCTCATACGTTCTCCCCATTTACATTTAACGTGCCACTTCTGTCACAGGCCACTAATGGCTGCACCTTTTCAAACCACTGCATATTGTCCTAAGTACGCACATCAAACACCTACAACGAGGCCCCACCTTGCAAACAGCGACCGTGAGTGGTCCTCCATCAAGCTTCTAATGTGGGAGCAACTTCACGCTCAGGGAGTGTCATTCACACCAAAACGCACCCTTAGGTCACCTGACAGACACGTCTGAAGACGCCTGTGACCATTCACGAACAAACACAACAAACTTAAAACACCCCACTGCAAACATTTATGTGGATATGTATGCGTTATACGCAAATCTATTGATGTCCTTATACATTGCTAAAAAACTATAGTAAAACCTAAAATAATTACTTTAGGCATTATTATTTTAAGTATTTTGCTATGACCTAAAACAATGAGGAATTAATTGCATTAGTAATAAACCACTCTAATCATAAATTTCTATTCTAAGTATTAAAATTTGTCTATATCTTTATGTAGATCTGTAAAGTTCATTAAAACCTGTGAAATGAGATAAGTAGTTTTTAAGCTGCGAATGAAATAAACAGAGGGGAAATTCTGAGCTCATTTTCTTATCAATGAGCAGAATCTAACAGAGGAGTGACACAATGTTTTTATGTTACCAAGGAAATTAACCCATATTATATCTGAACAATACAAGTTGCAGAGAGCATTCAAACCTGAAAAACAACCCATGAAATGTAATAAGAAAAACGAAACTTTATTGTATATGAATTACTTTAAAATTAAGATTCCAATCTCACACATTATCAGTTATGGTTTTAAGGTAGGTAATAAGACAGTTATATTTGCGTATCATGTTTTTCAGGGCTTATAGGATATTTTTGGAAGTTTGGAAGTTAATTGATTAGAACCCCTGGCTCAGAAAGGAATACCTGTCCTGCAAATATCTGGGGTGATGTGCAGAGGTAGCGGTTAAGTGCCAAGAGGCCTAATCCTATATATATATATTTTTTTATCAAAGTGAACATGACATTCCCAGCCCCCATGCACCCCCTCCCTCACTGCAATCTTAAAGACAAGCTCTGGCGAGGCGTTCGGAGAGATTTGCGTGGATGGCGGGGGCCAGAAAAGAGCACCGACCCAGCTGCCTGTTGACTTTATCACAAATATTTTACGTTTCATTTATTTAACAGACACTTTTATCCAAAGCAAAGAACTTTTTTTTGTTTGTTTTTGAAAAAGCAGAGTCTGACAGTCCCTGGAACAACTGGGGCATTACGGCCTCACTCAGGGGGCCAATAGTGACATCACTTGGCCAATCATGGGACTCAAACAAGCAACCTTACAATAAAAGGCACAGCACCCATACCCATATCGCAAACACACATGTGGACACTCACATACACACGCACACACAGACATGCATGCACATGCGCAGTCATAGAAGTGCACATGGAGGGGCACACACACATATAAACAAATGTATACATGTGCATGGACACATTCACACACATGCATGTGGACATACGTATGTCTCTGCACTCAGAAACACACACATAGACACATGCATGAACACATACCCGTACATGCATATATCTGCAAGCAGAGACTCATACACACACAGACACACACACACACACCAGTGTTTCCCATCACAGTTGGAAGAACTGAAATGGCACTGAGGCACTAAGCTGGTTTTGTTTATACCTCCTTTGAGGAACAACATTTTCAGAGTCTTAATTCTGCCTCTCTTGTGCATCTGTGGGGTGAAGCCAAAAACTCCTGTGGATTCAGCGATGTTAGACAAAGCAGAAATCCAGGGAAGGCTGTCATGCGGTGAAACGCAGCCTTATCTGCCCGAGAAACAGAAGACAACTGCCCACACTTCATTTTCCACATTTAGCGACGCTCAGAGAGGATAAGAAGGCACTTTTATTGGAAACAGTAGCAAGATTTAACACTTCTCAATAAAACCAGGCTTATTTTGTTCTCTTTCGTTTCCCTTTAAATCTGGATCTTTTAATCTGAAGTGATCGCAGGAGGCCGAAGGGCCCTTCCGTCAGTCTCCCAGAGACACTACCCCAGCACTCAGCCAATCAGCAGCAGCTTCACCTGATGTGAGCCTCGCCGGGGCGGAGCTAATGGTGGTGTACCTTTGGCCAGGATAAAAAGCAAAGGTGGCAAAGGAATGGCCCTATTGTCTAACCTTATGAATATACCCCCCCAACCAATGGACGGGGGTGAGAAGGAAGGCCTGAGGAGGGACTTGCAGCAGGCCGCATACGAAAGGCAGGTGGAAGGGGAGTGTGCCCTTTGAAAGCAGGCCACACTTTATTGTTCCCACCTCCCCCCCTCAAAACCCCACCACACTGGGGAAGTGGTAATTAATGTATAGTGACTGACTCTCAATAGGAAATCACCCCCCTCCCCTTCTCCTCCCCAGGCCCCACAATGGAAAGTTTGAAAGAAGAGGCGGCAGAGAGCAAAGGGGGCTGAAGGAAGAGTGGAGGACGCTGTAAAAAGACGGCCGCTGCAATGGGCTCGCCCCAGCCGGCGGCCCCTCTGACCTCCCCTCTATGACCCACCACTCCGCTAGCTCTGTGTGCTCCTTAAAAACACAGCAGAGCTTGTCCTGTTGGTACCGTCTTGGTTTATTCCATTGGCTTACATGAGCATATTTACGTGACACACAGCTGCTATGATACTGGAGCACACAAGGCTGATAAGTGTGGCTTCCGGGAGCCGCATAAGCCAGAACGACAGGCCGAATACAGACAGGCACGTGCACGTACTCACACGCACGAACATGCACAGACACACAAACACGCATCTTTCTGATAGATTCCCAATAATGCTACGTTTAATTGATTTTCAGCTATCAACATGGCATGGTATGGCTACAGATGGCAGACCAGAAAAAATGCAAAATGAGCAAAATATTTTGCAGTATTTACTTTGAAAAATCTGATTAAGATAAAAAAAAAGAAAAACAAAAAAAAAACGATGATTCATTCCCTAAAGGTTGTGCAAACACATTTCATTCCTGACACATTCCTGATACCCAGAATGCACCTCTGCCATAAATGTCAGACTTGTTTTCCCAGAGATCAGCATGTGCGAGGCTTTGCTCCTGCGCCTACCTGCTCCCACACTGCCCACGTTGCCTTCTGACATGCACCTCCTCGACCAGCGGGGGCATCGCGCGGGAATTTGGCACATTTCCTCAAGCTTACCAGTCACAAGCATTTCTATAGTGAGATTCTCAAAAGATGACAGTACAAAAGATTTTAACAGATCGCTATCATTTTATGCCATGGGCTGAGTGTGTCTGTTTGATATTTGTATATCCTCCTGTGTTTGTACGGGTTGCCTTAGGTACTCCGATCTCCCCCCCAGAATCCAAGATAAATGTAGTTAGGTGAACGGGTGTTCTCTAAATTGCCCGTATTGTGTGTGATTGTGTGCGTGAGTATGCACCCTTTGATGGCTGTCCCCTGCCTCATGCCCTGTGCTTCCTGGGAGACTCTCAAGGCTCACGGTGAATCCATATCGGATAAGTGGTTACGGAAGATGTAAGAATGCATAAATGGGTAAAACTCAAAGCGGCTCTAGACAAAAGATCGGCTAAGAAATTGAAACGTCTGGGACTTGTTAGAAAATGGCTGATTTGTGGCGGTTAACAGTTGTGTTAGTGTGAAACGAATAGTGGGGCAGTCCTGACCCCTAGTCTACTGTATTTCTGTCTTTTTTTAAGGCCAAAGAGAAAGAAGAGCAAACAAATCGGATAACAAAGGGTCCGGGGCCCAGGGCTTCTACTGAGCGTGTGCAAAGGCTTAATGAGAGGGAGGTAAACAACAAAACAGAGAGCGCAAGCCGCTCGTTCCGAATCCTTTTAGGATCACATTTCGGAGTGGGAGCTGGGGGGGGGGGTCAGAATAGCTCACAGACGAAAAGCTGTAAAAAGCTTCCCAATCATAATTGTCCTTATTCAGAGGCTATTTTGGCAAACAAGATCCTACAAAGAGATACGAACATGGGCCTGAAGCTAAAAAGGGTAAGTTGACCCCCACAGGAAGCGAGGGCCAGGGTTTTTTTTGGGGGGTGGGGGGGGCAGTGCTAAATGGTAATCATGCCTCCAGGGCTATCCACTGATCTGAGGTTTTGAGGCCGAAGCTGTAACTCCGCAACCCGTCTTCAGACGACTCGTCTTTCAGAGTGACTGCCGGGGACAGGAACTGGTGAAATGGTCCTGCTGGCATTTGATGTGTAAAGTGGGGAGACCGCCCCGCTGACCGACGGGCCCGTCTGCGAAGGCCGGCCACCCGTGTAATCACCATCGGCCGTGAAGTGCCGAGGTCAGCGATTTGGCAGCAGCATAGTCAATGCTTCGGAATCCGCGCGACCGTAGCCCCGCAGCATTGCCGCGAAATCAGCACAGCTAATTTTAACACCGGCAGGACTAACACAAAAGTCACATTCTTCAGATTAACACTCTCCGAGTTAAATTAATACTGCGGATTCTGTTCCACCTGCAGCTACTTTAGTCGTTCCAAGTGACAAAGATGTGAACATTGCAAATGTTTTCTTTATATCTGCTGTTCCTAAAAGGCTATTTGTCATATTCAGATCAAATACAACCTCATTCTCTCCAAGTCACAAGAAATGACCCTAAACCATTTCTTCATTTACCCATGCGAAGACAGAGGGACAGTTGCAATTGACTAGCCATTTTATTCCAGCACCTTCTAATTGCTAAATGCATTATTCTCAGGTCCATATCAGCCTTTGTTCCGTCTGGTGGCTAAAGGCCTTCTTACCAAACTGACGAGACACTATCAGTTAAGACAGAATGTAACTTAAAATATAATAAGCCATACTGGCCTAGAAAATGCAGAAAACAATGAAAAAAAACGTAACAAAAGACCAAACCGAAGGCCATATAAGAAAAAGGACTACACATGTTGAAAAATAGCTTATATCACTAGAGACACCCCCCTAAGGATTTTCTATTGACAGCCTCGAAGAGAGGCAGACACTTTTTAAACAGAAGCCTTTAGTTGCCCGCCAGCCCTGAGGAGAATGACCTTGTCGAATAGGTTGCCACACAAATACTCGTCCAACAATAATCTTTTTGTCATATATAGGTGCACCTCACATTCACACTCTCCCTAAGCATGGAGGGTAAGCCGACTTAGAGCGGCGTCGACAAAAGCACAGTGGCCTTGTTTATTCATCCGTCTCTCCATCGTAATCTCCTTCGCTTTCAGCTCACAGGCACGATGGAACTCTGCATATCTCACCCTGAGCTACGTAACCCCCTCTTCCCGGTAATTCAGCCCAAGAAATATTTGTTGGTTGGGAGTTGGGGTGAGGTCACACAAGGTCAGTGTTTCACCTGTAAAAGGAAATTTTACAGCTATCAAAAATCAGAATCTGGAGCCCTCAGTAACACTGACGTTATGTACTGCCATATTGTCCAACATTTCAACTGTCAGTCAGGCAAGATCGTATAATTGTTGTGATTCTCTATCTATGTTCCATTTCTTTTACACCACAAACTAATAAACTAGCAGTTTTGTTTGAGTACATTACATCGTATTCAGTGGACTTTAAAGTACTCACCTTATCCATACTTCCATCCATCTAATCATCCATCCATTTTCTGAAACCGCTTGACCTATTTGGGGTCACGGGGGGTCTGGAGCCTATCCTGGAGGTGCAAGGCAGGGAGCAACATAGGATGGGGCACCAACCCATCACAGCGCACACTCACACACCATTCACACCTATGGGCAATTTGGAAACTCTCACCTTTGCTTAACAGTATTTTCCCAGAATCTAGTCACACCAACCTTCCCTCCATTAAGTCACACAATCCTTTATCACCCCACACATTGCCATAGTTCTCATCGACTAGTTATACGTGTTTCTTCTTCACACATCCATCTTGTCCTTACAAGGCACTGAACTGGGATTATGCAGTCCTGGATATTTTTTAACACACCGTTCTTGCAATTCTCACAATGAGGCACAAACATACACCTGGAGGAGTAGGTAGCATTTTGGTAAAGGACATGGGCTCTCCTCCCGCAGAGAGGCATAGTGCCCTCTCAAACAAAGTACTTGTTATGAATAGATGCAGGATTATATCCAGCTGTAGTCAATAGTATAACTGTAAAATCCTTTGGATAAAAACACTGGCAACATAAATCTAAATGTAATGGCATCCAGTCTATTAAAAGGATAACACCTCTAAAGAAACTGTGATTTATTCCCTGGCTTCAGGCAAGGGTTAATAATATAATCTTGGAACAATCCATCGCCTTATCCACCTATCATAGACTAATATGAAGACGGAGATACCACTGCTTGTCATCATGGCAAAGATAACATCATCTCCAGTCTGTTTACTCTCACACCCTCCCAACGTAAACAGACCATTCACAACAAAGCCTCATTTCCCTCCTGACCCCAGTACTGACAGGACTCATCCCCTAAAACAATGTTTCCCAATCCGATCCTTGGGGACCCACAGACATGCCATGTTTTTGCTCCCTCCCAGCTCCCCAAAAATCTGGACTGTCTGGCATGAAGCTCAGAAGAGCAAAAACGTGGACCAGCTGTGGATCCCCGAGGACCGGAATGGGAAACACTATTCTACCTAGCCTTATACAGTGCTCATAGAAAGTCCGGGGACACTTGCGTAATTCTGTAAAAATGTTGCAAATGTATTGGTTTCGAAACAAAAGTCCATTGACAAGCAATGTTTAACATAGCTGCACATATCTTGCACACAGTTGTCTTCTTTTTATCAAGTGTTTTTTGAGGGATTCCTTCAGTTCTGTTCTTGCTATTTTGTTATTAATTGCAATTGCAGTCACTGGCTCCCAAAGGGACACTAAACACAAATGTTTGGTGTTTTATGTTATAGCAAAGGTGTTACTGATTGAAAAGCACCCAATGATGCTGCTTGTCAACGAACATTTTAACTCAGAGCAGCTATTTGAGAATGATTTATTGCTTTATACATTTTAGATACATTTTTTGATTTGGGTTTCAATTTATTACTACCTGAAATAAATGTTTTACTTAAAACTACTGGTTATTTCTAATGTGATATACAATATATTTTTGTAAACGAATAAGGCAATGATTTTTGTTATAAAACCAATAAGCTTGCATTATTTTTACTGTATTAACTGCTCTCTGAATTCCTTTTCCAGTCCATGCCTTGACTTTTGAATAAGCAATGATCTCAACTTCTACAAAATGTATCCGTATGACTCCGTTTGTCCGTGCAGTATTCTGCCGCTGGACATACAGATGGAGGTTAGTTTCCAGAGTGGAACACACAGCATCAATAATTCACATACAAACAACAAGCATAGACCAGGTAGTCATATTACATTGTCGTGGCAACAGGAATTCAGTAGATTAACATGTTCTACGCAAACATGCAAATGAACAAATAAATCGTTGAGAAGGCCTACAATGTAATCCTTTCTGTATTCCCACAGTGCAGGTCAGGTGTCTGCTGTCTGTCAAAGTCAATAACGTGCTCTTTTGCAATAATTCCCGTGCAATCTCTGCATCTTTACTCTTCAGGCAGCGATTCCAGTAAAATATGTCAGTGATACCGGATAAAGGAGGAGACAGGCAAAATGCATCCACTGATGCACAGTGTGGGGAAAGCAAACGAACCGTGATTGTGAAAATCTGACCGCTCAGACAAACACATCAGGCCCTCTGTAAGTATCCTCAGCAATTTAATTGTGAAACGATGCAATGCCGTTTGGTAAAGCAGAAAGCATATATCTCTGAAACCCCAGAAACTAAACAGGTGGGGGAAATCCTTGCTTTCATCATATACAAAAGGTATGAGGGATTTGTTTTGTATACAATTTAAATATAACAAAAATATAATACCAAATACACAGAAAAATAAATAGGATAAAAAAAAAGAGAATGTACTATTAATAACTTGTCCCATGCAGGAAAGCAGGGGTCTGGAGCCCATCCCAGCAGCTATGGACACAAGGCAGGGAACAACCCAGGACAAAGTGCCAACCCATTGCAGGGCACATGCACCATTCACACTGATGAAATATTTGGCAACTGTAATTCACCTCAGCATGTTTATGGACTGTGGAGGGAAACCAGACAATGCAGAGGAAACCCCACGACAACACGGGGAGAACATGCAAACTCCATGCACATGAGGCCAGGCCAGAGACTTGAATTCTGGTCTCCTAAGACAGTCATGCTAACCACAGCACCACCATGCCACCTCACATGATCAGAAAATAAACAAATAAATGTAGGTATATACATAATGGTGAGACAGCCAGACCTGGCCCCCGGATAAGTGGCAGAGAATGAATGAATGAATGAATGAATGAATGAATGAAAGAATGAGACAAGATGGAGGGCTGGGTAGGTACAAATGAGCTTAGTGTCAACAGGAGTATAAAACACAGTGGGTAACAAATGTGTGAAGGACCCATAGGCGCCAGTGAGTTTCTCACAGAACCTTGCTTAGGAGGCCAATAGCCTGTTCAGTCATCCTTGTACTCAGGGATCTTAATCTAGGTCCAAAATTATACTACATCTATAAGTGGGTATATGGTTCCGATATGAAGCACAATTTCCCGAGCACATCAGGAGAGAAAAATAGGATTAGAGCAGCCGCCAAACATCGGAGGAGTGCGCAGATAATGGCGGGTTTATTAAAATTGCCACGCAAGACCCCTGTTTGAGCCTGTGCACTCAGTGCAGAACGAGGAGCCCAATTTCCATCTAAAAACAGGCAGTAGAATCAACTGCCATTCAGGTATTTGACAGGCCCCGCCCCCTCTCACACCTGCCCGCAACAATACCTCAGCATGTTAAAAGGAGGAAGTATAAGGCTAAGGGCTCCATTCTGCTCCACTTAAGACTCTCCTGGATTTTTGGAGGGCTTAGTTCTCCTAACAGGAACAGCAGCTCTTTTAAAAAACTATAGACACAAAAGCTTCTAATCTTTTTCTAGAAATGTCTATGTAATCCAAAATGATGAGAGATAGGTGGATAGTACTTAGTCAGCGTCAGGGGGAGCTTTTATAATGGGTGCATTTGCACAGGGAGGAGTAACTATATTTTTCCTAACACAGGTCAAAGGCATGCAAGATTCACGATTCACCTAAACAATGGGAAATGAAGCCGGACAAACCACTACTGGGAGAGATGGTTTCCTACCATTTGGTAGCGAATGACTATACTTATTTATATTACAATTAGCAAAGGAACATTTTATGAGATCCAAAGCATGTAAAAAGAATGCCAAATAAGGAAGAAACAACTACTGAAACATCTTCATAACGACCTATTCAGTGTAGGGTCACGGTATGCCAAAAAGCGTAGGGCACAAGGCACGGTTTCCAAGCACACACTCACAAGTATAATTACACCTTATGGGCAATTTCGAAACACCATATTTTTGGGCAGAAATTGAAGAAAGTGAAGTACCCACTGAGCATTTGCACAACCCCAGGGAGGACATGCCAGCTCCACACACTGACTTCGTGGCAGAAATCAAGCCCTTACTCCCGGAGGGACTGGCCACTATCCACAATTCTACCTGAAGATGACCCAAGCTGGATTTATTTGCTTCTCCATGACAACCAGGAACCTGCACACAGGTGCTGACTGTAAGTCGATGACTTGGGAGAAAAAACAATGGCAGCCACAGGCAAAACATAATTAAGATGTTTTGTTACTGTAGTACTATCTAATCTCATGGCACAGTATCCAAATAGCACCAAATAAAACAGCAATAAAATATTAATACAAAAATATGCCCAAACACTAGCTATATTTAGAAGCATCAAGTAAAAAGTGACCTAATGAATCTGTCTCCTGCGTTTTCGCCAACCGCAAACCAATGGATATTTAATTCACAAATAATACAACACATCTAGCTGTACAGGTACAAAGTATTAAAGGATGTAGTGTGCAAACACAAGACACTTTTCATTTTGGACTGATGACTCTTGGTCTCCCGGTCTCCAAACAAAGGTAAATGGCTGGGTAAATGGCTGGAACTGTGTACCTAGCACTCAATTTTTTTTATTGCTCTTACAATATTTACCAAAAACCGCCATTTTGGAAAGAAAAAAAAGGCAATTTCGTAAACAGCACGGCGCAAAAAATGCTTATATAAGACCATTGTCAAGCGCATGACAGCACAGCGTGTCACAAATCACAGGCTGGTTTGAAGGCCGTCCCCGGTCCTGATGGCTTCCCGTCCGCAACCCGCGTCGATCACCTCCGACTGTCAAGGCCTGACGCACGAAAGACAGTGATGGGAAAACAAACCTTTGCGGTATTTCCCAGGGAGAGAAAAAAATAACAAATGACATGTGTAGTTACTGGCCCAAGGCAACGGTCCGGTATCAACAAAAAGAAAACTGAACCTCAGAGAATGACGCAAAGCCCCAAACACCGACTTGGCAGCTTCTGGGTAAGCTACACTGCTTAATACTCTGCCGGTAATGCGTGGCGTGCAATTAGGGCCAAACTCTCACACGCAGGCTGTAACACCATGCTGCAGTAGAAGGATCAGAACTGGAACCCAGAACTTTGTACACCTACTGTACTACTTCTCAAAAACTTGCCATCTTCTCAACATTCAATCTATAGTAACAGAGTTTAAACTCTAAAACTGCCATTTTTTTTAATCACTTTGATGAAATAAAAATTCATGGCATTAATAATTACTTTCCAAAATATCAAAAATAAAGAAGTCTTTCATTAATCAGTAAGCAAATATATAACAGTATTGCATGACAGAAAGCATGGGCAGACTACATTTTATTAAAGGCTTTCTACATTCAGTACTGACTACCTTTAAAACATAAAAGCTACATCTATTCATCTTCCAACCACTTACCCTGGTTAGGGTTGTGGTGGGGGGGCCTGGAGCCTATCTGAGGCAGCACAGGGTACAAGCCTGGAATACACCCTGAACAGGATGCCAGTCCATCACAGGACCCATGGACATGCATACACACTTACTTCAGAGAAGCCAACTTACCTACCTACATGTCTTGAGAATACACAAGGAAACCAGAGTATCTGGAGGAAACCCGACAGGAGAACATGCATACTTCTCTCTCTCTCTCACACACACACACACACACACACACACACACACACACACACACACACACACACACACGGCAGGATTTCAATCCCCGGAAGGTGTGAGGTAACAGTGCTACGAAATGAGCCACTGTGCCACCCAAGCACTGCATCTTTTTATTATTTCTTATTTTTTTGCATCCTGTCCACCGTTTTTTATGATTTTTTTTTTAAATTTATCAATCAATTATATATTCAGAATTGATGGGGGGGGCACCTGCACTAGATCTTCTGATCTTGCGTTACTCTTCAGTTGCAGCCTTTCATCACGCTGCAGAAGATGTCTGGAGGAAAGAAAAAAAAAAAACACGAAACAGTATAATCTTTCCGAACTGGTCATGAAAGGTAATTTAAAGGTTTAAAATACCTGTCATGTCAAATTTAATTTTATCGTAATTAACAAAGTGGCTTCGAGCGATCTGGAATCATCCCGGGCGAGTTGTCATAATAACAGTTTTAACTTGCGGACAACTCTCTGGCGAATACCTCCCTTTGGGCAGGGGCGGCTGGGCAGGGGCGGGCGGGCGGAGAAAAACACAAGAATGAGCTCAACACAGACACGCTCCTGTGCTGCGACATAATGCAAGTACGGGGCGCAGCAAATTCAAATGCATTTTTTGGCTTTGAAATGGGATATCAAGCTTTGCTTGTCTGTTACGTTCCTGTCAATATTCGGGGTGCGGTGGGGGGGGGGCGGATGACAAAAATAAAAAGTAGTGCGGGGAGGAAGAAAAGGACCAAAACACAACTAGACAGCCAAAAGGGGACTAGTCAGACACAGTCCCAATTACTTGGAGATTCAAATGTAAAATTACTGTCAGGGAAGATGATGTGGGACTGCAACAGTGGCAATCTGTGTCAAAACACTGACTAGAAAGAACGACAGAGAGAAGAAAAAAAACAACACCTCCTTCGTTTTCACTTCAGCAGCTCCAGTGAAATGCTGGTTTGCTGTAAAAGATGGTTCAGGTTGACGGAAGCAGCTTCATGTTTTGGCACAGAGTCATCACGCGATGGACACTGGTGAAATTTTAATTGGGCTGGAGCGACAGTGGCCATCCATTTATACAATTTAACAGTGATGCTCCCCTACCCGATATGGGAAAATCCTGACAGGAATGGTTGACGTCTGCTGTTCTGGGACCAGTGTCAGACTTCCTGAAAGGAATCCATGTAGAAACTTTTGAAAATAGAAAAATTGTGGGAGAGGACAAGACAACCAGATTTTTCTATAGAGTCAGATTTATGTTGTCATTGCAAACCAACCAATGTACCAAGTAATAACTGCAGGTCATAAGTAATTGTTGACATCATCCACAGCATACCAGAGAACTACAATGAAATTCAGGGATGAAAGAAAATCTAAGTCTGTTTTCTCTCATCTATATGAAGTTTTTCAGTTACAGCTTGTACAACAAAAGGTCTATATGATGCATTACATTTAGTAGACATTTTTATTCAGAATGATACAATTCTTTCTTTTGAGGAAGTGGGTTTAGATAGCCCCTGGAGCATCTGGGAAAGGTTAAGGGCCTTGCTTAAGGATCCATCTGGGAAATCACTCTGCTGAGCCAGGGATTCAAACCAGCAAGCGATTGCCCAAAGACATAGCGTACTAGCCCACTGAGCCACACATACCCCAACTAAGACTCCTCAAATGATTTTTCTATGTACTCTGCAGAATTACCTTTGCCCGTAACTAAGAACATTAAGTAAAAGTTAGTGGTATAACATAGCACTGAAACAAGGAGTTGAGAACTATTACATATATACATGTACATGTGACCTAACTTGAGATGACACTAAGCTCACAACTTGTGCTACAGGGCTTCTGAAAGTGCTCTTGGTGAATATTTGTGAGGTGAGTATTCCGGGGAAACATCTACACCCTCGGATTAAGCAAATCACTCCTGGTCCTTTGCTAAGCTGTGACTCTGGTTTCTTCTTTCCACTTAGGAATGAGTCCGATGGGTCTGATATGATGGATAGCACCTCTTCAGAAGCCTGTTGGAATCGACCAGCTTTCTGGTGTGATTCCATTCTGTAAATAGAGTCTTGGTCTGAGAGGAATTACATTTAGACTTATCAATGGCTAAAGGTAATAGGGCCCAAGGCAAATATATATTGGAGTCTACACACCTTCTCTATTCAGATGTGTTTCAACAAGATCAAGCAGATCTTGATTTACAGGAGTTACAGTAACTCCTCAACATCATGATGTAACCTAATAGACTTGTACCTACATAGTTGCCTGGACACCCCCCATAAGACTTCAGGACATTGCCCACAAGATGATATCCGCCTAGGCTAGGCAGTGATCACTGGGCTCTGTATGCAAGTTACCACAATCCTGGCACGACCTTTGACCTTTCACCCTGTCCATCCGAAACATTGCAGTCCATCCAGGTTCCATAATTTAGCAGAAATGGGGACGGCCAAGAACACTGTGTTGAACACACGGACAGGATGTGTGCTGCTGTTGTCATGGCACCAGCATGTTAGCAGCTTATAAATTTGAGCGTTACTTTGTTGGATCCCCTGTCGTCACTTCAGCTTTTCTGTTGCAGATTAATGGTCGTATTAGAGAAAATTGACAAAGGACAAGACAGGGTTCAGATTCTTTTCAAGGCAGTAAGAAAATAAACTAAGAAAGACAAATATTTGTCATCTGGATTGGCAGACACAGGTATGAAAATTTGGTGTAGTATCATATTTGTATTTTATTGCATCTGCACCACCAAAGACAAATATGACATGATTTGTTGTGTAATGACATCATCATTGGGCCAACAGTGATTCCAAACTACTGGTGTCATTCTGTCCTTGGTTAACGTCACTGGGGTTTCTGCTCTTTCCTGTTTGGTTTTGACGTGTGATGCTTGCAGACATTACAGAACACCCGTTACACGTGTTACTTTAGTCCAGTAAGCTTTATTAATAATGTAGTAATTTAGTTATTTACACCATTGTAGTCAGTTTATTTGTGTATAGTCTGTTTTTTTTTATGGTGTATCTTTGATCTTTTTCTATATTTTTTAATTGGATTAATATTATGTTGACACCTGCTCCAAGAAAAATTCTTTGTACACCTGGTACTTGGCGAATAAACATTCCAATTTTGATTCTAAAACAAACCAAAACCAAAGTTTCTGTTGAAGTATTACAAAGCATTCTCGGCGGTTTCTCAAAAATACATGATTATGACATCCACAACATAGAAAGTTATGTAGACTTACAGCAAAATGTCAACCTGTCTTGTTCCAAAATATCACTTACCCATAACATTAAATTTGAGAACAAAAACAGCGTTAAACCTTAAAGACATATTGACATCTTACTAAACTTACAGTCTCCAGCTGAGATTTATTTGCTTGACAGAGAATTTTAATCCCAACATCACCACTGAACGTCATTCTGGCCAGACCTGTTAACATATTTCATTCACGCTATTTAGGTTATGAGTCATCCTACGGGGTAGAGCAAATGGACTCTCATATGTAACTTTGGCCAATCATCCTTTACGAGTTACTAATCCAGTTCTTTAACCGCAATGCCACCTGCTGCCCTGGTGAGTTATCAGCTGCATGGAGAGAACTGCTCATTTTTGTTAGTGGGAAATGTGACTTTTTACCGCAGTTTTGGGTAAAGACTCAACAGACCTTTTACTCTGCCAAAAACAGAAAGCCCAAACTAAACTATTGCACCTCTCTTCTCTGCCTGGGAGTAACTTTGTGGCTGAGAACTAAATTTGACGATAAACACATCAAATGCCAAATGCCTATTTGATTGTTTCAGATGGAGATTGGGTTTAATTTGAATTAAATTGGTCTTTTAGACACCGTTCAGCTCCCCCCCCCCCGACTGACTCACTCCATAACGGAGAAGAAGTGCCGTTTAATTTGTAAATACACAATGGCTCTTTGTTATAGCTTTGTTTCTTTTGTTGCCCTTGACTTTGGGAAGCCAGAGTAAATCTTGACAAAAACGCATTATTAATCATTAGCAGCCTACGTTTATATCATATGAAATAACAGAGTGTCATATAGTGCCATTTTCATCATTCCGAACTTGACTGAATAAGTACCACATGTCAATGTCATGGTTAAAGAACTACTGCATGATATCTTTGTCATTAAAATGAGGAAAACAAATGTGCTTAAAGACAACCGGCATGCTACGTAGTCATAACAACACTTATTCACATTAAGGCTGGGACCCAAAGCTATAATTTACATTAAAATTAATTACCTCGAACAATTAAACTATTTCAGAGTAACCGTGCAAGACTCAAAAGGCAGTGGATGCGGTAAAAGAAAAGTTTGATATTTCGCCCAGTGGAAATATATCTCTTTTTTTAGGTCTGCAAAGGCAGTTTACTGAAAGAACATTGCCCCCCTCCCTATAAAAAAACACAAACGATTGCTGCATTTCCCCACTTACGTAGTTTTTCGTTAATGCAAATTAATGTTACAAAGTCGCTTCTTTGGAATGGCATCAAGACAACCATGATGGTTGCACCAGCACTGTGAAAATTATGAAATATGTAGGTAGTTCTGGTCTTGGTCAGCTCCCAAACATTATTTTAATAGCTGTAATGTTAAGTTGGACAATCTGACTGATACAAAACATGCTCACCATCATGATTATGGCAGCATCCAGGCATATTTAATGGTTAAAATATATGCATTTTTTGTTCTCCTTTCAGATGCTCAAACCCTTGTCAGGAACCAGGGACTATCAACAAATTTGCAGAAGAAATAATCTAACTGAGCAGCCATTTTCAGGGAGACTAATGCGAAATCGCAACCATCTAATTAGCATTGTAGGTAGCTAGAAGTGTCGTATCAGGTCAGGTCAGGTTGTGTGCACTGGTACAGCACATTGCCGCATTCACCACACAACAAAACACCCCTGGATCCAAGCTGGTGACCCCCCCCCCCCCCAGGCCAACACGCAGTCCAGTCCCACTCTCTGGAAGTGACTGTCTATCTGCCGCAGACAGGTGTCATGTGGGCGTCCCCACAGCCTAGTCCAGCAACGTGGGTCCTCAGTAATGAGGATTCTATGAGCCGGATCGCCCTCAGGGAAACGCGCCACATGACCGCAGTGTCCTCACTGATGCTCCCTCACAGATAGCTTTGCAGTGTCTTCACTGTATCCTGTAAAGAAAGCATGAATGGACCATATTTGGAGCAGCACACCAACAAGCAGTAGAAATCGGGGTCTGCGAATCTGCCTTGGATCGGCCAAGTGGATATTGTCACTTTCCACAGTATAGCAGGGACAGTAGCCATTTTCACTGACAGTCTTTTGGGTTGGGGCAAGGGGGGAATGCTGACTCACAGTCACACTCTACAGAAGACAGGAGCCAGTAAAGGCTCGCCTGCTCATTGGCCCCTGGTTCATGCGAAGGGATGTAGGGAGCAAGAAAGCATTCTGGCAACAGATAGTGGGTGTCTGCAGTAATTCATGAAAGAGCTCATTTAATTAAACGTGGTTCCACATGTATCCAAGGCAGAGGTCCAGAAGCAGCAGGGCTGCTTTTGCATACCTTCCAGGGTTAAATTGCCAGTAACAAAGAACAACAAATTTGACCAAATAATTGCTGATATATTGGAAACAAAACAGACATCGCCCAGAACCCCAATTTTTTTCAGTGTAAGCAGTACTTATAACTAGCAAGCCACAGAGCCTACCAAATATACATATGATTTGACTGGTCTGACATAGTGTCATGGCAGTTACACATGGTAAATTGAAGTAATATAGCATTATATACAGTAATTATAGATTGTGCATGCAGGCCACTCTTCAAGCACAGTGCGACAAAGTGGTTGTAATATCCACAACCTCAAGATAACAGGCAAAAAACGTAAATCTGAGGAATTCCAGAGGAACCCCAGAATAGTTGAAATGGGATCACTGGGTTCCATTAGGATATGAAACAAGTAGACGGAATTAATAACATTAACTTTCTTAACTTTTGTAGGTTTTGAATGTTGGGAATCTTTGAGAATCTATGTAATGTTTCATTTGGATATAAAAATAGATCTCTTCAAGTACCTCCACTTAAAGTATCTTTAGCATTTAGATTATTTTTTAAGTATTAATTAAATGCGATTTAAATCCATTTCCTCCCAGAAAGGGCTGGGCCTCTTCAGTCAATTCAAGTAATTAGTCAGTATGTTCTAAGTGATAAGTCTTGTTTTAGTGATTTGGAATAGTTTTCTGAAAAACTCCTTTTAGGACACCTGACTGAGAGACATTTTATAAGTATCAGCACTGAGATACATCTAAAAGGGCGCAGGGAATCTTATTTCCTGCAGATGTTCAACAAATGCCTGTTACTGTCATTTCACGACAGGATCGGAGGGCCGCGGGGCGCAAAAAAAAGTGGCCCAGCGAGGAGAGCTTTGGTGGCAAATCCGAAAAGGTTTAATTAATTTGAAATGGCGCTTTTGAGAGCATAAGGGGCTCAGAGCAGCGGGGCGGAAAGCAGTTGGAGTGGCCAGCGCTTGGCAACGGGGCTGATCCAAGCCCTACTCAGCAAGCTGGCCGGAGAATTACATCAGCATGTAAGCATCCTGAGGCTGGGCTTCAGCAATGCTGGGGGGAGGAGATTCAAGCCTCTTCCATATTGGTAAATCCAGCCCCGCGTCTGACCCCAAACACACACACAAACAATATATACCACTCTTCCATTGTTTTCCACTCTGTGATGTATTGACTATAATTGTATGACTATCTGTCATGAAGTTTACGACGTGTAAACCAAGAAAAATCTCATTTGTAATGATTGTGAGACATTCTGAATAAGAATGTTTTCACATTAAAGCTACAGCCGACAACTTTCTTTTAGCGATTCACCTACATTTAAGAGACTCATTGCTTCAGAAGAATGTACAACCTTCAGGCTAAAGGCAAATAAATAAATGATGAAACCACATACTAAAAACGGCAGAGGAGCAGATGGCTTCTGAAGCTTTAGAATATATAATCAACATAATGCAAAATTTAGTAGCAAGCCTACATATCTCATGCGCCGAGTTCATATAGTTCGACGATTTCAGTAGCACAGGTGGTAAGTTGTAACTCCGTGTCTCACGACTTCTCGCCTAAAAGGCCCAACATACGACCACATGGGGACCACGGCCAGGGAAATAAGACCTTCATGTAAGTGTGCAGTATGGGAAGCCTATTTATTCACTGCAGGAAGCCCTCCACACCTCATGCTCTCCGCTCTGCCGGAATAGCCAAGGACATGAAATTCCTGCTTCTTACTCATTATACTTAGCGCAGATTCCAAAGGTGGGACGGACTCGATGGAACCGCTGTCATGTGACGAAAGGTAGAGGGAATTTATGAATGAGGAGCCTGATAATGGACATTATGTGTAGCAAGAAAAGAATCAGATCTGGTGTTTTGGTGCAGCAGTTATCATCTTACTGTTTGTTGGTTCTGCTGCCCTCCAACACCTCACAAGATCAAAAAAGAACCGCCACATTGGAATTTCTCTTTTATCATTCTTATCAACATAAAACATTACTTCAATCAAAATTCTTTTAAATTATAACTTCAAAGGTGAACAAAATAAAAGATCTATATCATTGAACTGATGCACTGCCCTATTACACTATTACATTATAACAAAGTATTTTAAAATGCAACTAAATTACAGATGTATGGTTTAGTGTTTAGACCAGATGTATGTTATATGTTCATACATATGTGTTTTTCTTTATAGACATTGTAATAAATTACTTCATAATGATCTCCAAGTTCTGCATTGTTTTGCAAATAGGGGTCACAGCTTTGAAGAGGTCGGTCACTGTCGTCTCCTCTGTTCCTGCAACCTGTTAGAGCTGATATCCACTTGTTCTACACCATGGAATCAGTGCTGGGAATTATGGAAAGTTTATATAAATTTGTGAGCTGATGCCATTTATTTTCCGAAGGACAGAGAGGGGAACACACACCCCTTTCCACTGGTGGTTGGGAGGGAGGGTGTTGGGGGGTGGGGGGTAAGTGCGGAGGGTTCTGGAAGCTTTGTGTTCAGGCCTTGATGTGTGACCAGTAGCCCACGGGCCTCCTCTCACCCCTGGCCTATTCCGCCAGCATTCTGCCCACCCAGACTGACACAGCAGGGGGAAGGCTTCCAGAGCTGGCCTGAATCAAAAGCTCGGCGAGAAAAAAATTGCTTTTCAGGGCCCGATGTGTGGGAATCGAATGGGGCCTAGCTCAAATCCGGTCTCCAGGCAACCGCGGCGATATGCTGGGTGAATATCATTAAAGTTGGAAAATTAAGCACTCTTTCTGAATTAGTAAACCTAATCACCACGGTTAAAAAAAAAAGTGCATTGGGGGTGGGGGGCTGGGCTGTAGCGGCAGTGCAACGCTCTGGCCTTTTGTACAAAGTTTTGTCATTTTCACCGAAATTTGAAATCAAGCTTTTGCTGGCGTTTATCTCTGCAAATCACTTTTTGAAATAATTTTAAACAAGTCGCCAGCAAAGGGAGAAAAAACAGGGGGAAAAGACCCTCGGGACGCAGGCTGGTGGTGAAGCGGGGTGAGGGCCACTGGTGCAGCTGGCTCTCCATCACAAGATTAATAAGTTGGTGTTTCCAGGCCAACCGGAGCCTAGTGGGAACTATCCGGCCCTTTCCGCGGCTTGTGGGTAATAGCCTGACCACAAGCTGGCCCGGTTTACTGCTTTGTTTTGTCCCACTCTCTTCGCACAGAGAAAACATCTGTGACTAGAGTGATGTCACCGCAGAAGGTGTCAGGCAAGAAAGGAGGAGGAAGAAGAGGGAGGAGAAGGAGGTAGAGGAGGAGGGGCTCCCAAACACAGCTAGGCTGTGCTGGTGAGTAAAAGTAAAATTTCCAGCAAAGTTTTCGGTTTTGCTTTGATGTGCGTCCCCAGATAGGTGGAACGCAAGTCGCCACACTCTCTTTGGCGGTACCTAGCTGTGCGCAAACTGCTTTAAAATAGGTGGCCATTTTAAATACATCAATACTGCCCTTTTTTCAACTAACTTTAGTAAACTTCACTGAGAAGTACGCTAAACTTCTTTGCTCAGAACAAAGATCCCATAAAGTAATAAGCCGACAAATTTATTTATTATTTAATAAATTTAAGAAATAATAATAATAAGAAGAAGAAGAGGAAGAGGAAACTTTTATTCAACAATACAATCATTGTGATTCAGAAATATTGCATTGTCTGAAACATGAGGTTTATAGTCAGTTATTCCAATGGAATAAAGTATACACAACGGAGTATTAACAATCACATTCTGTATATGTTACACAGTGAAACACGACCAAATTCCTTCATTATATAAATCAATATGTTGTATAGATTTTGCTTTTGCGTTAAATGTATGCCCTGTTTATTATTTTAATTCATCCGCATTATTCGGAGTAAAATAACCAGAAAGAGTCATCACAAATGATAATAATTGGTTTAATTTTAAGTGTAAATAAAAACTTTGTCAATGTAAAGCTGATCACCCTATGTGGTCCGTAACACCCAAGGAAAAAATATGTCTTTATAGGATAATGGGTATAATTAGGATATTAGGGTAATTTTTACATGGATTACTAAAAAACCTTTAAAAAATCAGTTATTTGGCTTTGTGCTGTTCTAATAGTACAAGGCTATGCGGTGGTACTGCCCCCTAGTGATGCAAGCTTAGGATTGATAGGATTCTCTTAAGATCAGGTTCTGAATTTTGAACAGTTCTTGACTTGAAGTTATATATATATATATATATATAAAAGACTTGAAGGTAAGTGTCTAAAAGGTGCTGGAATCAGGAATCAGTCAGGGAGGGGTAAGAGATCACCAATAATTATGAGCAACAATACCCAGAAGCACACCGAGAAACATCAAGTGTGTTTTTTCCTGCACCACCAGCTCCCCTAGCAGCATCCTGCCACGTGACTGTTTCATGCCTTTTAGTTTGGTGGAAGCGGCTTAAAAAAAAAATGCATTAAGCTGCAAACCTGTTTTTAAGAAAACAAGGTACCTCTAAAGCCCGAGGAACCACTGTGGTCCAACAGCGCCGGTTGTCATGAGGATTAAAAATCACTAAATGTATGTGTGCGTCCTGCAACAGACTAGCATCCCTTCCATGCTGTTCCCTGCCTTGTCCCTACTTTGACTGGAATAGGCTCAAGACTCACCACAACTCTTTACTGGATAAGCATTTGGACAATGGATGGATATAAAACATTTTGCCAAATGTATGCTACATGCAACGTAACCAAATAAGGAAAAGGCTGCAATCCATGGAATCCTAATTGCTTTATATCACACAGGAAGTGCTTTATATTTGCAAATTTATTTCCCACCCATGGCTCCACCTCCTCTTGACAGCGAATAAGAAGCAGCCACTTCATTAACCTTTCTGACTGGAATGTTGCAGGTTCACATCCCAAGGAGGTTCTCCACTGCAGTGCCAGTGAGCATGGTGCTTAACCTAAACCACTTTGGTAAAATATCCTACTGTTACCAGTGGGGGGGGGGAAACCGGGGGGGATAGAGGTTAAGGTTGCGTTGGATAAAAACACCAGCTAAGTAACAAGGAGTAATGTAAACGTTAGCGTGAGGTGATGCTGTCCGGGGTCATTGATGTCCCGTCACTGTAATTACCTCGCAGCTCGGATTCCGGTGGGACATGACTACCTGCACCCCCACTCCCCATCTTCCAGCTGCCGCCTCGGCCTGGCCCAGCATAGCCTGGCCTGGTCCAGTCCGATCAGGAAGCCCTGTAAGCACAAAGACTGCATCCAGGGGAGAATTAGTGCATTTAGCTGTCAGCACTCAGCTCAGTTTCCGCACAGTGTGCCTGTACCCACCCCCACCCCCAACCCCAACGATGGAAATGCAACCCCCACGCGACTGAATAGTCCACCATGTGCAGGTGTAAACGGTAAATAAATGTGATCTGTGCGTTTGGGTGCAACCCTGATTAACTTTCTCCCCCACCCCCCAAACACACACACCACCCACCCACCGTCCAGATAATCTCACTCCTTCTCCTTGGGGGTGAAAGGGCTAAACGGCTTTGTTTCGCCGCTTAAGCAGAACACTGTTCCGGCCGTATGGGTCATATTATATCGACCCGGATTGTCCAGGTGAGCCGTGGATGACATCACGGACCATCGTGAGTCAACTGGCTTTCCATTCAGAAGAACTAGCTCCAGGTCGCTGTGGGAAAGAAAACAAAAAAACACAGACAAACCTCACACCCCCCCAGTCTAGTCCCAACTATGTAAGCAGCATTAGGGTGACGTGGGGAGGCTCTCCACCATGCCGACACTGCCTGTCCCTCCATTACTGGAGGTGGGTGTGGGGGGTCGGACTGTACACGGGAAACAACTGCCCGTTTGTGAGTGTTGAGGCAAATGCTCCTGGGAAACAAATAGGCAGGGGCCCCCCCCCCCCCCTTTCTCCCAGGTAAACAGAACTGCATGAGAAACAGCAGCGCCTATCAGGACCATCATGTTTAACCCTTCACAGCCATCCCTCACCTAAACCGTAGCCTTCTGAGGCAGATAAAGTTTGCCAGAGGCAGGTTTAAAGGGAAAGTTTAGCAGCAATTAAAGGCCTGGCCACCTTAAGAATGTCTCATTTTTCTGCAGGTATAAAAAATGTAACACAACGAAGCTCAAAAGTGGAAGTAGACTGCAAATAAGCCAAACCCTGCTTTTTATGCTTGTGAATATTTAAGTACTTTTTTTCCCCACCCTGACAGCACACACGCAGAATTCATTTTCGCGTTCTCGTGTGTTTGAATTTCTGCAGTGCTGTTTGGAAAGGATTCAACGGGCATTATCTGCAAAACCCGTGAATGTTGCAGCAACAGAAAAGAGACTTCAAAGAAAAATAATTTCATCATATAAATTACCTTCCAGAAATACAGAAAAACCCACGAAAAGGAGTCTTCAGTCTGCGGTTATTTTAAATATAACTGAAGTGTATATGCATTCAAAAATTACTTGTGTGCCAGCAATTTCTAGAATGATCTGTGTACAAATAATTACACTCTCATCTATTTCGCCTTTGCCAGCACAGCTATATCCTCAGCCCCGAACTACAAAGACTAAAGTTAGTACTACTTAGGCCAATTTGAAACCTTTTCAATTCGACAAGATTATGTCACTTTTTTGCCAAATTGCCCCATGCTCACTATTCTTCAGGCACTTTCCCTGCATTTCCTGCCGCATATTCGCTTATCAAAGAATCTTGTGTCTCTCTATAAGCAAAAAAAAAACCCTAATTTTCCAGAACAGCAGTATCTTGAGCCTCTCCAGAAATCCTTAGCGTCTGTTCCGGAATATTACGGAGACAATAAACAATTCCAATTTCACATTCCTACCCGGAACTCCGGCAGAATCTGACAGAGATAAATTGGGAGCCTACTGCTCAGCATCAGAACTTCTCTCAACTTTCCACCGAAGCCCCATTATCTTCACGAAAGTTAATTAAAGTGACGGACTTTGAATTAAGGCGGATTTGTCTCTGTCCCGGGCCGGGGGAACTGAGGGTCTGGCGTGAGTGATGGGCATGACAGGGAATTCACAAGATTACCGGGGGAGAGAAAGACTCTAAAGAAGCAGGGAACATTATGCCAGAGATTACACTGGGAGTCTTCTAGTTCTGCTATTTGTCGGAAGAATATATACTCCGTGCTCTGTCTTTTCCCCAATAATGTGGCCCAATCATGTAATTCCACACATCATTACCGACGTTCCAAAACTTAATTCTGCAATTACATATGCAATTAATTAATAGCTCGGGTGTCATTACACCCCACAAGTATTTCAGATAAATGAATACTTCTCTGGAAAAAAGCCCATCCAAGCAGAAGACGGGGGGAGTCCATTTCAGTCTACAAGAAGGGAGGAGGGGGGATTTAGGCTGCTCGCTCTAAGTTGGTAACAGTTTCCAGTTACCGATAGCAGAGGGCAGCACCCAGTGGACAGATTGGTGAGTTCTTGCTGCTACAAGGCTGCCAGTCCTCGTTAAAGAGAACGTGATGTCACGGCGGATGGGCGAGCGACATGGTGCATGTTTCTGTGTGTGTGTCTCCATGTATGTGTGTACGTGTAGCGTGTGGGATTTCTCACAACCTTCATAATCAAGACTCCATTACTGTTGTGTTCTTTCTGATTAAGGACCCCATTCCTGGCTCTGTCTAACACGTAGCAGGTTTTAAATATAGTGAAAGATGATTTCTGCTCAAATTTACTTAACAATTAAAAGACATCTATGTGAATTACCTATTAAGTTTATCAGTTAAGAGCTAATAATACAACATAGTTTCCACAAATTAGTCCTAAGTCTACACCGAAGGAGCATTTTGCTGGTGTATCAAGCACTATGCCAGTGTTTCTCAAACCAGTCCTCACGGACCCCCAGACGGTCCACATTTTTGTTCTCTCCCAATTGCCAGGGAATTGAGAGGGAGCAAAAATGTGGACCGTCTTGGGGTCCACGAGGACTAGGTTGAGAAACCCTGCACTATGCTGAGGCCAGGTGTAATGATGTGTTTAAAGCATGATACAAGTCACAAAATGGGATTCAACAGCTTGGTATTCATTCAGCAACATTTTGGTTTCAACCACACCTTTGTGAAATGGCTGTGCAGCAGGTTCTTACCCAGCAGCCCGTCTCTGTACCTCTCAGACGTTTTAAATGAGCTCATGGTATATACCTGCCCTGCAAAACAATGTAACTTAATCCAACAGCTTGGCAAACCACTCTGTCAAACGAAGCTGGAGACCTGATAGTGCGAGAGGAAACCTGCTTGTTTTTCTTCAGCTCCTTTTGAACTCCAGCTGACCCGCTGTTTGTTGATATACAGTTTGTGAATATGCATATATTTTATTACACGTTTCACACCGAAGCTTGCGAATGCTTTACGAAAATAAACTGTTCGGATTACTGAATATCACGGAGGATTTTCTGCTGATTCGGGACATCCTTCGAGAACTTTAAACACAAGGCCGCAGGAGAGAGTTTGATATTGAGGGGGACACAGCTTAATATTTTAAATGCAAAGGTCCATTTTTTTCAGGGGTTGGGCAAAAATTAAGCCAAATGAAATATTGGGGAGTTAACGCCCCACTGGCTCATACGCCCCTTTCAGAACACATACCCCAAACTCCACAGGGACTTCAGAACTGAATGCCGAAAGAAAGCATTGTTAAACTGATTTTCCTGTTACCCTTGCGAAACATTTCGACCCTGTCATGTCATCCCAAATGCTTCAGAACATGTCGTGTCCCATGATAGGTGTTCATAGCTCACATGACGAACATATTGACTTGTTTTGACTTCATGATATTGCACTGGAATTAATATAGTTAAGGGTGTAGCTAAATGTAATATATTAGCAAGCTTAGCTACCAAAATAAAAATGACAGCTGAACATGCACCTGCATATGATGTTTCACCTAGAATGGAATGGCGTGGGCTCCGTAAACCAAGACTGTTTGGCTTTGGCAAGACTCGAGGGTTTACCTTATCTCAACTTGCAAAGATTGTTCTCCTATTATCGGCCCGATTTTTACACACTGGTGAAATCATTCATCGGGGGGGGGGGGGTAGTTGGGGGGGTGGATCCCATTCAAGTCTGACGGTACTCTGCTGTTGACATAACAAATGGCTTCAGGGGGATCGCATTTCCATTAGTGAGCGCCGAGCTGGCTAGCCGGCAGGGATGCTGGGAACAGACCAGTAAGCTACACACCTTGTTTCCAGCAAGTTCATGGGCAGTTAAAGCTAATTTGGCAGCAAACTGCAGGCTCCCAACCATCGACCCTCACTTCACGCACTGAATGGCCTACTTCAACCCGAGCAAATTTGGCCCTCCAGTCGCCAATGGGTTAATCACTTCGGTTGCAATTTAAGACCTTGTGAATTATTGACGCAAACACTAATGTACACTAAATCACTCAGTAAAAGTTAAGAAATTTAATAAACAAAATTCATACTTATAAATTGATGAAGCCAATATGGGTGCAGCTCATTGGTGGAAGTAAAAATGGTATTATTGCTTGTCAATTACATGAAACAAGATGGAGGACTTCAGCGGCAGATACACAGAAAGCGAGAGAATGCAGCTGTGGTTGTATGTTAGACAATCACATACCTGGGGGCAATACACCCAGGCAACAGGGTGGCTATATCCAGGAGGCTGTCGCTGCCAAAAATATCAATTCTCCGTATTAAAATGCATAAATGACAATCAATCACCCTTGTAATACTCACAGGTAATTAGTGACTGGACAGCCTAATTACTCCAGTACAATAGAGACCTCAGTCTCAGGTTTCACCCTCATGGTTCAACAGATTGATCAAATGACAGCTATCAACTCGTTTGGCCATTCATTCATGGAAATTGCTTTTAAAATATTGATATTGAAGTCTGGAGCTTATAACAAAATAACGCTGCCACAATCCCGTGGCACATTAGCTGTCATCTGTACTGTCTAAGAAAAACAACATATTTTAGTAGTTTTTTCTTTTTGCTAAAGTAGCAGGAAATTAAGGCTTTGTGACATCACAAATGTACAGGGTTTAATAAAATTAATAATTTTAGACCAATCAAGCCATGGGTGACCAGAGCTATATCGGAATGCCTGAAAGGTTGCAGGAAAATGAAAGTGAACGCGCCAAACACATGGATATATCGGCACATGGATGGTTCCCTTTGTGACTGGTGGCGGGGGGGGTGGGAACAAGGAGGCGTAGAAAGTGGGTCAGTGACCAGTGACATGTGGAATGCGATGTGGGCCCTGGGTGCCACCAGTGCCCCCACCCACAGCCTGCCTCGCTGGCTCCACACGTCAGCACACTCCACTCAGCCTGGCCGCTCCACTCCACTGGCGCCCGCTCACTGGCCCCGCCCCCCGGGTCCATCATGTGCACTGACCCGCGGTCGACCCAGAGTCGTGATACAAATAACGGGATTGTAATGAATCTCTAATTACCCACAATACCTCTCTCTGCTCTGCCTGCTGCTTCCGACGCTTCCCTAATCGATCTGGACACCGCCGTGGGCCCACTGCAGCCATCAGAGTCCGTTGCTTCCTGTGAAGCTTGGAGGAGATCTGCGGGGGGCAGGGGGGTTGACATAAATTCCTTCTAACATACTAAACGCACTTAACTCACAGTGTACAGTGCAATGAATGAGCATCAATAAACTGATGGTTACTAAGAAAACACAGTGACCATGTGTGAAACAGGTGAAAAAGTGATGAGCCATGGATCACTGCTAACCCACCCCCTCCCCAACCATGCCGCCCTTTCTTCCTGACCTCTGCAAGTTAGAAGATGGGGCCACAATTCGTAGCAGCAGAAAGAATGGATCCTTCTCAGTCTTAATAGTCTTACACTAATGCTGATGCTGAAGATGAAAAGTACTGCATATTGATATATCTTTTACCCCAACTTCATAAATGATAGATAGATAGATAGATAGATAGATAGATAACATGTTTGTGTTTTTGATAATGTTTCTAAACTGCCTCTTGCTTCTTTCAGTCATCCTTGGAATAGCTGTCAGTGTTAGAGCTCAGAAATTCTAAATTCCAGCTAAGAAACCAATTAGGGACAACAGCGTTGCAATAAATTGTTTTCACCTTGTGAGATAAATAGCCCTTTTATCTGTTTATACTTTCATTCACTCGCGTGGTTTTTGTATGTAATGACATGAGCAATATTATCAAAAGAATCGAACACACTCCAGCCAAGATTATTTTTCTGTTCCAGGTTGGATGGTTGACAGACTACATGAAATGCACTGATTGGCACTGAGGGATACTATACTTTTTTATTCCCTTGAACAACCAAATATGGTCATTACATAAAAGCTTCCGGATAGGAACATACACTAACATGACTATATACTAAACCAACATGCCACCAAACAATTCCAGAATATAATCAGCTTGTAAAGAGATGTAACTTTAATTCATGATAACTAAGCTTTGTTTTGAAAACACTATACTGTGTCACTATTATCTTTCTGCAGAAACAACCTACTTTTGTAAACAGCTCAAGGAAAATGAACTCACTGACAACTCAAGTTACTTTAATAGACTTTAAAAAGTATAAAAGGTATATTACAGGAAAACTGCCAGACATTGTACATGGTGTGTCAGTTTACCACAGCAAAATTTTCAGTTTCACTCATCTCTAAATTTATGTATATGCGCTTGTCTGGCACTTCCCTGCTTCTCATGGATGAAGGGCTTCTGCCTTGCTTTATGGGTCTTCAGCCCTGCGTGCACTTCACACCACTTAATGTTACCCATTCTTTTTGAAGGTCACTTGAGGTCATCCACTGATTTATGAGGCACTGCCGGATAAGTTGACGGACATCTCTGGCATTAGAAAGTTGCTTTTGCCCTCTGCCTGGCTGGTTTTTGGTTACTGCCAGTGTCTCCTGCTTCACCTTGTTCTTGTGTACTGCTGTCTTAGAAAGTTTGAGCCTGGAAGAAGCCTGCCAGCAGAACCTGGACTAAGCCAGGATTTAAAAATGCAGATTTTTAAAAATATAAAGTGGTCTCTTAATTTTTTCCAGAGCTCTGTGT
>JAAGVU020000043.1:10911250-10954438 GCA_011763525.2 Mormyrus iriodes | reverse complement strand
ATATATATATATATATATACACACACACACACACACACACACACATAGATAGATAGATAGATAGATAGATAGATAGATATGGACATTTTATTTCTCTGGGCTGTGGCTGACCTTTTTTGTGCAACTCTGGTTGCTTTGTGGTACATAGATCCAGTTTGTGCACCACTACGCTACATTCACAAATTAGTGAGTGCTTGTTTGCCATATGACCAAGTCCATTTCCACCCATAATACTTTGGCAGCCTGTTACCATATTACTTGGTACTGGCCCAGAGCTTCAAAGAACATGTAGTAGTGCTGGTAATGCAATGAAATATCACACTCACCAAATTAAAATGGCAAGTGTCGACTTGGAACAAACAAGAGCACTTCCCTTCACTGCTTTTGATGGCATGTCAGTATTGCAGAGCTTCAAATTTCCACTGCCATTGTTTTAACTCCTGGAGAAACATCAGCTGAGGCATTTTGGAAGGCTCCAGCTGCGTGTATAATCATTCTACAAATGCCAGTGAATTTTATCATCTGAAGTGACCATTTCTTTTGGGGGTCAAAATAACATCATAGGGATCTTTTATAAAAGGAAAGAATATGATGCAATACATGAGGAATAAATCCCACAGATTGTAGATATGTGATCCATCTTCCCGCCCCTTCTGCTGGTCAGGTCTGTTGATGCAAATCCATCACGGGTCACATACACGATCGTACGAATTCACTTCCAAGGTGTCGATTAGCCTAACCGGTTCTGCACAACTTACAAGCAACGAAATAAAAAATAATGACAGTCATATCAAGGGAAGTATAACGCAATAGGCCACACGCACTTGTTAGCCAGAAGAACTTGGTCCGACACTTTCAAAATAAGATGGAAATGGCAGTGAACCACAGTCCAAATAATTTCCTATTAAGATCAGCGGTTATGTGTACACACAGGCCTATAAAGTTTCCCTTGGGGTCAGAGTGTCATGACAATGAACAATCAAGGTCAGTCTTTGGAAGAAAACTGAGTATGTTGGACAAAAGCCACACAACACAGGGGGAACATGTAAACTCCACAGAAGAAGCAGAGGTGGGATTCAAACCCACAACCCAGGAGGAGTGAGGCAACAGCACAAACCACTGAACCACCATGCTGCTCCATAAGGGAACATATGCTGCAATTCCTAATTGAATTGCCACACATGCCCCCCACCCACCCAAACACACACACACACACACACACACACACACACACACACACACACACACACACACACACACACACACACACACACATATATATATTAGTGTATCATATATACCTAAGATCACACTGTGCCAAAAGTGATGACATTTAAATCTCATCGGAACGCTCTACTGATCTTGGCTCCATGACTGATTAAATACAAGACAGCCCTCTGGTGAGGATCGGTGTGACATTTAGGAAAGCTGCCAAAATCACGTTGGCTTACTCGCTGTCATACTGGAATTAACAGCCCCTGTTACGGGGCTGCAGCTTCCTCGCCAATCTGGAGACATGCTCACTTCTGCTGCGCAGACAGCTTGTGTCTTTGAGTTCAGGCACCTGGCAGATTCAATATGTCAGAAATATGAAACAAGTTAATGATTAAGCACAGCTACCAAGAAAAATATGATTTAACAGTTTTTTTAACATACTAAAAAGATATCTAGTATTATCATTTTACCACAACTTAAGGAACCCAGCACTAACCCATTAAAGAGGTGGGGCAGTGAGAGGTTCAGTGGGCTAAGTCTCCATGCCTGTGATCAGAAGATTGCCAGTTTGAGCCCTGGACTTGGCAGAACAGTCACATGTCTGCGGGCCCTTGAGCAAGACCCTGAACCCCCAACTCCAAGGACACTGCATGTTAGCTGACCCTGTGCTATGATTGCCCAAGATCTAGAACACAAATTGAGGTAAGAAAAGTATTCCAATGTACTGGTGCAAATAAAGTGCATTTGTTTGTTTTGCTAGAGATTACTAAAAAAAGGTACAATTTCAAGCAGAGATCAATAAAATATTTGATAATACTACAAAAAATCTTATCAACTGCAAGAATACACATGACTTTAAACAACCATTTAAACTGTACTAGGTTTGGCCAAACTCTATAGTCCACCTGTGATCAGGAAAGGACACGTCTCATGGTAACAGGACCCAAACTCAGACACCTGCGGGGGGGGGGGTTGTGTGGTAGTGAGGGCGGCTGGTCAGCAGGGATCTGGGTGTAGGGTGGGGTTCGAATTTGACAGCAGGGCGCCATGGTTGTGGGGTGTCTGGGGTTTGGGGGGGGTATTGGTGATATGGCTGTTACCGATCCTCTACCCCCCCAGCTCCCGCCCATGATTTAAGTTCTCACAGCGCTGCCACTTGAGGCGCATGGCCAGACCCCACCCGGTAACCCAAGCCTGGAACCCCCCACCTCACATTGTTTGCCAATCCCCCTGGCAACTGACACATTTTCAGGCCGTGAGACACACCGGGATGCCCCGTGTACCTCTCGCTGTCTCCAACCTGTCAGGCCGCTAATTTAATACTTCCCATAAGGCGGATGTAACTTTTCCTTCCTCATCCAGTGGCTCTGGGTTTGATTTCTGATAAATCAAACCATGTAAAATGAGTCATTGCTGCTCCAAGGCTGGATTTTCTTTTTGCAGGGAAAATTAATGGGCATTCCTGTAAAATATATTCCCAGTGGTACATTTTTTTTTTTTTTGTGGTGGATGTCGCACGCTACCTCTCCCCTGGGTCTTCTATAACACTCTGTGTTGTTCCTGATAGCCCCATTACCTTTGTCTGGGCCCTTCTCCCTTAACCCATTTATGACTGGCCCGGCCAAAGTGACTTTATCAGAGCACCTGCAATTAGTCAAGCTGATCTCCTCATTGGTTAAATGTGTTTGGACTTCAGAAATGACTGCAAGCTAGGGCCACTTATTCTATCTTCAGAAACACCTTTTTGTATGCTGTGTATAATTTATATATATTAATCTATGCCAGTTTCAGTATTTTCAAATTATCCAGATAATTGGTTTTAGACATCAGTTCGCGAGAGTGATTCTTAAAATTCTGTAATGTTAAACTAAAACCAATACACAACTTCTAAACCTAAATATAATGAAAGGGGCAACTTAAAATTTCTCAGTTTTTCCAAGTTAAAATTTTCAGTGCTTTAAGCTGGTAATATAGCTGAGCAGGACCCAAAACTGAACCTTGTGGCACCCCACATATTAATGTAGGACATATGAATCCAAGAGTTTTTCTTAACAGTTCCTATGATTCGTTATTAAATGTCAGTTTAACTACAAACCTATCAATGAGAGCAACATAAGCTTTTATTGAAACCATAAATAAAAGGGAAAAGAAAACATAGATAAGTTTAATGGATGGATGGGTAGGTGGAAAAACTGGTTGTAAAATTTCACAAAGAACTTATGCTCCGGTAATATCACAGAAAGTGCAGACACATAAAATACATATGAAGCCTGCATCTCCTGTTAAGTCCCAAAACCTTTGTCATTCCAGTTTTATTCCTTTCTTTGCCCAGGACAGTCTCTGTAACTATGGGTTTTCGACCAGGAAGAACTTGTGCTATATAAAATTGGATGCTTCTCACACTAGTGCTAAGGGACTAATCCCCCACCTGAAGTCCCAAGGGACCTCTAATTGAGTAGCCGGGGCTGTGAGTGCGGCTCGGGGGATGTTTGTGAACGTGTACGCATCCCCTTCCAGCAGGTTGGGGGGAGGATGAGCTGAGCTTTGATCTTGGTTCAGGTGACTGTGAATCCAATGAAGTGGTGGGGGCAGCCCTCAGCCCAGAAAGGTCTCTAGGGGGTATCTGGTGGACACCAAGACTCGACTCAGGCACCTGATATCTAAGGGATGGTCTTTCAAGAGTGGGATTGGCTTTGTATTCCATTATCCTGTCAGTCCCCGCCTTCGGCTTAGTACCGGAACATCAACACGCTTCCAGAAGTGAATATCCTTTGAAAAATAATGCCATATACCTTGTATGTGTAACATCCACCCGCTAACATAAATCACATGCAAAATCACATATATCACTTAAAAGTTACCCCAGGTAAGAAACACAAACATTTTGCCTAAAATCGACAAAGATAAATCATAATATGGTTATAGTTACCGTCTTGACAAATGTTGTCATTTATTTTTTTAAGATAGACAACACAGCACTTTTAAAGTATATTAAGGACAACAACTTTTAACTTGGATTGGAAATATGAGAGGAATTGTGATGATAATATTTTAAAAATATTTTCGAATTGTAAATTAAAGTAACAGGGAAAATGTGATCAAACCATACTGGTCCTTCATGCGGTCAAAGAATTAACAAAAATAGTAAAATGCAGTAGGTAACAGGCTGACTTCCGTTGTGTTCTTAACATCTCATTGTGTGGAAGCTTGCCTCAGACCTCTCAGGTTAAATAATTAAGGTGTGTAGTTCTACCAAAGCCAGGTGCTAGCTCCATGGCGACCTAAATTATTCATAATCTAATATGCAGGTGACACTGAGGGACAAGAAAAACAGAGTCAAAACTGCCCTGGGGGCAAGTGTTATATTCCATTGCAAAGTCCTTTGACGTGACACTAAAATACGAGGAACCAGAAACGAAAGCAGCATAGGTTCCATTTAGATAAATGTTGTTACTACTTAAAATGTCCAAAAAAATGTCGAATTTCATGAAGCATAGTTTTCTGGAACTTATTCAATGGCGAAATGAATAACAAAATAGTCAACCAATCACATAAACCATTTTAACAAAGATGTTGACTTCAAAACCAAGAGTTCTTCAGTCACACGTTCTCGTAACGTCATCCCTCAGTTCAGTCATAATGGGACGGTTCACACAGATTCTGAATGTTTCACTATGTGTCAGAACTATCAGTTGTGGAGTACCCAACCAGCAGCACAGGCTCCTCGCGCTTCCCATGGGAAACAGTGTCCTTTTGCAAAACCCCCAATCCTGCCAGGAACATGCCATCTGCAGCTAGGCTTGAAACAACACCAAAGAAATGTTAAGAGCTTCTTGAGCAAACGTCAAGGCTGTAGACCATAAACCTTGCAGCTAAAACGTTGCTGACAACAACCTGCTGATCGCTCGGGATTACACACAGTGATTAGAGCCTTGTGTTTCTGTGTTGTTTCCCCTACTGCCATATCAAGCGTCAAAATCAGCTAAATGAGACAGGTGACATTCTATCATCTTTGAGACCTTGGGGAGATTTTAGAGAGGGCGAGAAAGGGAAGCACCAACATGCCTGCCAGATGGTGAGCAGGTCCTAATCCTCCTGCCCCATCTTCTAAAGGTGGCCTTTACATTTTGACGTTAACAGCACTAGGGGCCCTCAGAGATGGAAACTTTATGTCATGTGATGTCCAATTATTATTATTTTTTTTCCTGACAGTGATTGTTACTTGCAGCAGACAAGCAATAGCATTAGTCTTATAACAGGGTAGTATATCACACAGGAAGAATTTTTTTCGAAGGAATTATGATAAATGTGCATGCAAGTTTCAGTTTCCAACATTCGTTTTTTATTATCTAAGTTTTCATCCCAAACAGAAGAAACCCTACATATGTAACTAAATAAACAGTCTTCCAAGTAATTTCTGCTGTTGAATAATTTAAATGTTTATCATAACAGGAATTAAAATAACAGCAACGTCCAGTATTCTCGGCAGTCATGTTCTCTAGTAATAAAACTTGCGCTTTGACATCAACAATAACGGTCATGATAAAAGGGCCCTGTACTACTTGGTTTAATCGTAATACTATCATTTTGTTGATAAGGAGGTCAAATGATTGCATTATTCAAGGGTTCTTAACCATCTTTGTAGTAAGGCACAAAGCCTGTTCGTTTAATTAAGCGATGAACTTTAAGCCCTTCTAAGGGGTTGTCCCTTATAAGCCTAATTTAAAAAGCTAATAAAACCCCATAGTGCATAAATTTAGGTAACACCAGCATGGCTAGTCACAGTTCAAGCTTATCAACCCCCCCCAACTAGCTCCAGAAGGTAGAAATTAAATTATATTTCCAATCTTTTTTCCAAATTATATTAAAAATCTAAATACATGCTATATATTTGCAATCTTCACGTGTTATCTCCCAACAGGCATTTCTGTGAACAGCCCCTCAAAAAAAAAAAAAAAAACCCACAGTTGCCCCGATCGCGCAACATGAGTGACAGCAGCACAACCATCGAACGGGGAGCAGGTTTATCTCCGAGGATGTAATGTTGGGGTCAAATATGCAATTAACCTTCCTGCTGAAGCCCAGAGCCCAATTCCTGACCACATCAACTTTGGCGACAAAATCCAGCTGCCTTCCCGAATCCCTCTGCATGTGATATAAAAATTGCCCGGTCGAGAACTATCTGAATATAAATGATTGTAAATAGCTAATGAATTCTGATTTGTTTTCATTTGAGGCCCTATTAGAGCTTTAGGTGCCAGGCTGTGTTTTTTTCCCCTGGTGGGGGTGACTTCCCTCTCTGTCACTAAGCTTTTATGTTCCGTATTGGTTACAAGGGAACAATTGGGGAATATGAAAACGGAAGCTCAGTGCATTCATATGGAGTTACTCTTCTGTCAGGTCAATGGGACGGGAACGCCACCGTGGTCTCCCCAGGCCCTTGGGGAGGGGATGGAGACAACGGCAGCGGTTCACTGGGCCTCCCAGACGGAAAGGAGAGGTTCCACCACCCTTCCCCAGGAGACCATAATGGGAACAGGGTGCAACCTTATTGGCTTACCGTCCGTTTGAACGGTGTGAAAGTTCGCGGCCGTGCAACCGTATCTAATGGAGACAAAACTATCCTGCTGATGTGCCCGAACTCTAGATACATGATGCCCCCATGCCATTGTTATAAAGATGCTGTACTTCTCCTATAGTTTCTTAAGCAATCATTTAATTACCAGCAAGCCACCCTCCTGACTAAGGCTCTTCCACATTCTGCACAACTTACAAGCAACGAAATAAAAAATAATGACAGTCATATCAAGGGAAGTATAACGCAATAGGCCACACGCACTTGTTAGCCAGAAGAACTTGGTCCGACACTTTCAAAATAAGATGGAAATGGCAGTGAACCACAGTCCAAATAATTTCCTATTAAGATCAGCGGTTATGTGTACACATAGGCCTATAAAGTTTCCCTTGGGGTCAGAGTGTCATGACAATGAACAATCAAGGTCAGTTGAACTTATAGCCTAGGGGTTAAGGTAAAGGCTTGTGATCAGGTTTCCCTTTTAATTGTTGTGAGACCAGTCACTCCTGCACTGACACTGCACTGAGTGACCAGAGAGAAGGCCACTGGTATTTTTACCCCTTTGCCAGATCTATTTTTCATTACCCAGCATCCCACACCTCTCCACTCATATTATGAGCACCCGGGCAAAGCTAACAACCTAAGAAACACATAAAGCCCAAAATTAAATTGTTCAACAGTGCCTTGTTTGAGGTTTAATTATTTCAGATGCACCGGCTAGCCTTGGAATGATCCCTCATCGTCCGCACCTAGCCGACTGGGCTACAGGCCTGGAGAGGATTTGAGAGTCGGGTCATTAACAGTCCGGGAGCTAATAACACTTCCACACTGGACTTTTTGTCTAATATCTGCTGCGGTAACATGCTGTGTAATCCTTAGCTACCCTTTGATAACGGCTGTTTTGATTATGCCGTGTGTCAAGTCTCTTGAGCTCTGAGTTATTACCAGAGGATTAAGAGCCGCTAATATTACTCAGGCTTGAGTATCCAAGTTTGTGGAACAAATATGACACGGTTTGCAAGCTCTTCGTGATTAACCTTGAAAGTGCTTGGGACCTCTTTTGGACACCGTGCTGGATTTACTGTGCTAAGCCATATCTCCGTAAAACACACCTCATATATCCTTTACTAGTTACGAATATTTAGATGTTAGGCATTTCCTGGACAAGATGTTTTTGTTTATTAGAATAAGGGTAGAGGACTTAATTTTTATATATTTTTTTAACATTTCCTGTTTTTCCCCCCATTATGTGTATTTGTATTCAATTATCTCACAAAACTAGCTATTGCTTAATACCCTCTATTAAAACATGCAAGCTGCCGTGAATTAGACTTCACTATGATAAACATCAGTTTGTCTGAAGGCTGGTTTCAGCTGAGTTTCTCATAGCTTACTGTAGGTTAATGTATATATTCTAATAACATATCGCTTATGTCGTTCTTTGGTTCCCTCTACTGGCCATGAACTTCAATGTTCCAAACACGTGCTAAATACATTCTACCGACAACGGAGTGAATGGATCACCAGAACCGCGATTAAATATTATATTCTTCTATTTTGAAAGATATTGTGCTTGAAAGCAACCAAAGAAAAGCAGTAAATTCTTGAACCTTCTTTAATAGTAGTGCAACTACAGAAAAGTCTTACAGGCAAAGTCCCTGAATGATTCAACAAGTCAAGGAGATTTTCTTATCCCACTTCAAAGACACAGAGAAATAATACTTAATCGCCTATTGTGTTATCCTCCCTTAAAATCTGTCCTTATACCAATAAAGGAGACAAATAATATATCTCTGGGCCACTTAAAATTCTTTTCCTTTTTGTTACTTAAAACGTATTTTTTAAAAAAGGCAACGCCTGCTTAAGTACGTTTGTCAGAACTTTGTCAAAGCACGATGTAGAAAATCTGAATCTGATCTTGTACTGTAAAGGATTACATTGTGATCCGTCTACTGAATTACAGTATGTTGAACACTGCATCCGATGACCTCAATTAGAGAGGCACGCTGCCTTTCCGAAGCTTTCCGGGGGCCCTCTTCGTGCACGGCGATCCCTGAGTTCAAGCCCCTCGTTGCGGCGTGATGGGCGGCCCCGCAGCTTAGGCTTTTGTCGCGGGCAACGCTGCACTTGCGCCTGGAGGTCAATAACATGTAAAAGGGTTTTAACGCAAAAAACGGAAGGCGCTGAAGAAGCCGGTGTAAAATCAGCACCTGCGCACAATGCCGACTCCAGGCACCTCTCGCACATCATCGACCTTTCGAGCTTCGACGGCTTAGTTTGAAAGCAAAGGTGAAACCAGATATGAAAATTGCAACGCGGCCACAGAGGAGGCAACTGTCGGAGGGCTCCATCTGAAACCGCATCCGCGGGATTGGCTTTCCGGCGCGCTCTCATAGCCCGGGTCAGCTGACCGCTGCCCCGGGGCCCCATTGGTCGCCTGCCATCCAGGATCAGTAATGATGTAACCGGAGCGTGTGGGAACGGGGGCGCCTCGCGGTTCTGTGTGATAAAGGCGACTTTCCCACTCCTAGCCCCGAGACGGGACTGCTGGCGAGTGCGGCCAGCCGCCGCCGCAGCCTTCGTCCCGGCCGCCCGTTATCGAGAAATCCAACCTGCTCGCTCCTGTAGCCGTATCAGCAATGGGAACAGCTCCCATCACACGCGATTTGCGGATTAGTGCAGGCTACTGACATCTGTTTCATTATTATCATTTTTTTTTTACTTCCTTTAGTGTGTCATTTATTATTTATCATCATTTTAATAAAATACATTAAAATGTTTATTCGGACATAAGATATTTTACATTAAAATGTATAATTACTATTTTCTTACCGTTAGAAAATCCACCCGGTGAAGATGTAGTAAGAGGATAACTTGGAAAGTCATTTTAGGCATTGAAAATAATGTCAGTTTCTCGGTTAACTGGAGAGAGTTTATAAGGAGGACGTTGCATGAAGTTGATTACCAAAACTACAGTCCATTATTTCTTCCGAAGATAATGGAGGACCAGTATCGAAAATTTATACCGAAAATTAAACATATCCCCAGAAAGAACCTGTATATGTTATATTATTAGAATTTAAGTACAATATGAGCAGGCGTTACCTTGGTTGGGCAATTATCTTTATATAACACTAGTCAACTCCATTACCTGCTTACATGCATTTTAGCACGTCCCTTTTAAGTATTTACACAATAAAACGTGCAGTATTGTGAAATGGAGCGAGTAATGAAATCTATTTACGAAAAAAAACACATTTGTTTTAACGGCAGTCTGCGTCTTTGGTTAGCACTAAAAACATCCGCTTCTCGTTAGCGCCGGCGGTCCTGCGCAGCTTGTTCTCGTAGCCCGGGTGCTTGAGACAGACCCCCTTTTACTAATTGTAATGAGGTTTCCTTCCTCCCGTGAATCGAGTCCGAGGCATAAAGGGGGCGAAGTACCGGCGCACAGGACCGGGACGCAGGGGCCAAGGGAGAAAACGGCTCCGTAATTAGTCAGTAGCCTCACCGGGCACTTCTGGTTCCCAGTGCGAGTCAATTATGTGGGCCTGATTAAGCTGAAGTGCGAAGAGAGCCATTGTCTCCCCCTGCCTGCATCCAGATGTTAGTGGACAATAATTCTGCCTCATGTGCGTCTTCGTTTTCCCACGTTATTATTTCAGAATTTAATTGCTTTTTTCCCCCCCACTCCGCGCACTGGAGGTTCATTTTTAAGATCTGTCTCGTTAAATGAATTTGGACCGGGCCTTCTTCCGTTTTTTTCCATGAATATTTAATTGAGCTTTGAGCAACTCTTAAAACCCCCTACGCGTGATGAGCCTTGTTTCGAAATAACCAATTTAACACAGTAAAAGAGAGGTCCAAGTGGACCTTCATTATATAGTTAAAAATAAATAAATAAAACACTAAAGGACACCCGAGTGTAAATGGTTTCAAGGGAATTTCTGCATTAATTTGATATCTATTTATATAGCATCTGATGCCTGCCTGAGATCTTCCAGGGTTTGTTTTGTCTGTGTCCCAAAACACACAGCGAGAACAGAAGTGCTACCACTTCAGTGCCAAAGCCCCACACTGCCTCTGTGGCCCATTGTCCCACAACAGCCACCTGCTCTCGCTAACTTTAACTAATCCCTCCATTACGATGGACTACTAATGGGTTAAAACTGTAAGAGTGAACCCCAGCAATGAGTCTGTGGTACTGATCAAAATATAACTGTAACACTGTGATAGATTCATGTGATATACAGAAAAGTAAGTTAAAGAAGCAGTTTTTGCAAATGAACTGTACCTCTACCTGAATTTGTAATTCATTTCCACCAAAGTAACTAGTGTTTACACTTAGTCCCACGTCCAGGCTTTAGTATTTAACAAACTGAGCGGCAGGGGATGAGTAAACCTCCTATGTCCTGCTTGAGATCTTCTCAGGAGCACTAAATGCCGAGCTTCCGCTGTGTTATGCGGCCATCTGAGTCAATACAGCGAAATCTGCCTAACAAAACAGATTCAACAACAGGTGTGATACAGTCAAAGACATAAACGGGAGGTGTCTCACTGTCGCATGTCAGGTGGTTTATTAAGGCCTCGTCCTCGGGGGCCAGGCAAACAGCAGCCAGGCAGAGTCCAGCATCAGCTCCCTGGGGTCCAGTGTTTGTTAGTTCTGTCTAGCTTGTCGCCCAGCTTCTGGGTCGCTAGGTTCCTGTCCCCGGATGGCCTTGTTTGATTTTGTCCCACGCATTCCCGCGGGGGGGTTTGTGGGCAATGCACTGTGGCAGCACAGGAAGGGTTAATGTTACCCCTCATCCTGGAGTGTGTCATGCCACTGGGACCAGTGCTGACCTTAATTACTCCAGTGAAAGCAGGAGCTCTGCCCCCCCCCCCCCCCCACCGAAATCACCACCNNNNACCCCCACCCCCAAGCCCCCCCCCTTCCCCTTAACGAGTGAGGGGCGCTCTAGGATGGGCAGCTGAGCAGCACGGGGGTCTCTGGGAACGGATCCGTGGGGGTGGGGGTGGGGGGGCGCTCTTCACGAGAAGCCCCTCCATGCTGAGAGGAGCGGGGCCAGCTCCCGGACACCTGGTCATTAACATTGCTAATTAGCGGCCATTAATCAGGGCCGGCGGGGGCTTCGTGCGGCGCGGGCTCCAAGGAGAGCCCATGAATGGGGAGATTGTGCCCCCCGCCCCCCTCTCACCCCCGGGTACCTCCAGAAGTGGTGGGATAAAAGCGATTCCCATCAGCTCAAGATGAGATGGATTATGAGGAAGGTTAGACAACAGTCAGAGATGCGGGAAAGCAGGGAAGAAGGAAGAGGATATTATCTCTCCCTTGTTTACCTGCCCTGTGACAGAGACGCTGCAGCCCAAAGTCACCGCGGTAACGAACTGGATGCCAGTCGCTCGCGCATTTCCCTCCTGGGATGATTCAAAATTTATTTTCATAATAACCCAGCTTCAAATTCACCATAAAGACATCTGTAACAAAATCATGCACAAATATAGGACAACCCCATCAGTTTTAAAAGTAATAATAATAAATGAATCCTTCGCCATCCTTGTAATCTACATTGATGTTACATTATTGTTGTTAATCACAAGTATTTGACAAGTTGCCAAAGATGCAATAATTCAGACATAAAGACAAAGATACATAAAAAATGATGTACATTGTAGCATGTTTAGAGACTCTTGACAGAGTGGATAATGAGTGGGTAACTAATTTAATAACTATAATTCTCCATTATCATTAGCAATGTGTGTTTTTACCAAGAGGGTCCACTACTGATGGCTTGTGAAAGTGGCTTTTTTGGATTCCTCTGTCTTTCAGTGGTCCATTGGCTCATCCTTTTTTAACACAGCATTAAAATGACTAATCTTTTAAATGCAAATTTGATTATTATTAGATATGGAACTTAAATTTCATAAGCACTTTCTCCATTATCCACAGTGGTCAAAATCAAAATTCATTAAACAAATCGGCACAGAATGTAGCAGAAAGTATATTGCAAATGTAAATAAATATCCTTAAGATGGCTAAATGATCCACGGTGAAAAAATCGCCATTGATTTACCACGTTACATCTAGGAGTCCAAAAATGCCCAATTTATGAAATAATTACTAACTTAAGAAACATTGTGAAAACCTTTCCTGTACAATGAAACACTTTTACCAGTAAATTAATAAAACTTGGTGAACAATAAATAATGTAACAAAGAACTGGTCAGATGAAACACACGTGTCATGTGAGTTACACTAAGGAGTGTAGGGGACCATATAACACTACATCTTTAGCTTGAAGGCAAAGCACTGGAAATTCCAACATTAGCATATTTTAGTATTCGGATGCTGCGCATGTCATTTACCAATTGGAGCTGGGCAGTGACCGTGTGATGAGGGCTAGTGTGCTGACCAGCTCAGGCTAACGCAAATGGGCGCATTCCTGCGCTCTCTTGTGATGGATTGCCTTGGAGGCCCGAGGAGAGGGGATAAAATGCTAAGGGGCGATGTATCAATGAGCTCTGTCGTCCCGGTGGGATTTCGTAGGGGCAACAGGGGCCTTGCCAAGAGTGCAAGAATTTGCTCTAATGGGGAGGGGGGGGCAGCTTAATTCCTTCATATGGCCCCCTGCTTTTCACTGTTTTTGGAGAAAAGCTAAATCCATAAACCGTTTGAGGCTACTGAGAGAACGCCTTCACCCATGTCTGTCTTTTTAGGCCAATGCCTACAGCAATTGGCACAAATGCGTTTAAAAATGTTGTGGAGGCCTTCTGAGGGAGACGGCCGACTGGACTGCGTCTGTAGCGGGTTCATCTCAAAAACCGCGTGATTCCAGCAGTTCCCAAACTGCTGGTTATCCAGGACGTGACGGATACGAATTTAAAAGCAAAAATATTGAAAATGCCTCTGCATCCGCTCATATAAATTCAGCATTTCATTTCACATTTCAGTTCTGTTTAGTGTACTGAAACTTTTGAAAAGGCAACTTAAAAACACAATTATTCATATTTATTTCCGTACTAGAGTATAAAGGATTAGCTTTTAGTAACATGACTGCCCATAAGTAGATAAGCAGGACAATATGAGAAGTCTGTAAAATGTGGAGTTATTTTATATTTCCTTCATCACCTGCTTTTGTGTAAAATATTCTGAAATCTCTCTTTTGCTAAATCTATGTTATTCAGTGAGAGAGGAGACCGTGAAGCGGTTTGTCTCTCCTTTACCTCTATTCCCGCTAAAATCAAGGCCTGCTTGTCAGCGATGAAAATTTTTGCCCTGACTTGTATGTTTCATCCTCCGGCTTTAATTATCGTTTCACGGTCTGAGGCCTTGGGGGCAGAGAGCGATTTTGTAGACGTTACCGTCTCTATCGGCAGCCACCGCACCGCTCTTCACCTCAAGTACTTCTACCGCCCCCCACCTCCCACCACCACGGTTCGGGCCCATCGAGGCCTCCATGAAATGGCGGGGAGGGCCCCGGCCATCGACGATTCCGGAGTCCTTGGGCCGAGAGGGGAGAGAGGATGCTTGAGTGGCTCGCAAAGGCCGTAGGGGCGCATGTGCACACGGGCAACGACAATGAGGGAACCAGGGGGAGGAGGATAAAGAGGCAGCCCACCCGGCCCATCAACGCCCGTCGAGGTCACAGACGGAAGGAGCTGAAGAATCACATGTTAAATGGTGGGGGAGGACTGAACAGTGCGCGTGAAGATGGCCTAAAACACTTCATATCATCTGCCAAAATCATCCCCTCAGGGCATGTGCACCTGTTTCCTTAAGACTGCGCTCCTCTCCCAATGAAACGCTCTCTCTCTCTCTCTCTCTCTCTCTCACTCTCTCTCTCTCACACACTTTTTTTTCTTTCTGCTTTTTCCACTGTCTTCTAAAAAAGAGAGGAGACATGAAAAAAGCCACATCAAAGTTTCTAAAGGAGACGAGTGAGGTCTCCTCAGAAAGCTCTCGAAGGCAGCGGGAGCCGGCTGCTGGGGGGGACATTCCGTACCGCCGTGTTGTTTATCAGCCCCCGGTGACAAACAGAGCCAAGGCCGGGACTGGCGGCGCTTCAATGCAAATGAAGGGGACATTGCAACAGCGCCCCCCCCCCCCAAAAAAAAACCACACACAAATGCGCGCACATACACACCCGTTCCAAGTTCTGCTGATCGGCATATGCTTCACTGGCCGCGCGTCGCTTAGCGATGAGGGACACAGGGTAAACAGAAACATCTATGCAAATACAAAATGGTAAATAGAAATATCAAAACAAAAAAAATAGAAATGCAGGTAAAAAAACAGCTAAAAAATGCATAAAAATTGTCAAACTGAAAGCTATGGTTTGCAGGTGCTCTGCACCTGTGAACTTTTCCACACTTTTGCACCATGTCTACTGTTACACTCCTAGCAACTCTGATAGTATGTTGCAACCAGACTTTAAATGCCAGGGTGCTGTTTGCTTGCTCCTGTTGGAATCTGTGGCAACACGATGCACAAATTTAACTAAGCTAAGTGAAAGACACTGATTTAACTTTTGATCCACAGCCCCTAAGCTTAGAAATTCACTGTTATAGTGATGTGAAAAAGCAGGAAAGATGTGCATAGTGTTGACACCCAGAAACTTTTGTCCTATTTTTAATGCTATCGGATGCGCATGTGACATGTCATACAGTTCACCCGATGAAGTCGTGTCTACCTTCGAGAAAGACAGTGGTCTTGACCAAATTCACTCACTGGCGAGTCCGCCCATCACTGATGACATTTAAAAGTGTGCATGTTGGTCAGGGAAGTTTGCCATAATTTTTTTGTTTTTTTGGACACCCGAAACTAGCTCTGGGAAAGGTACACGCTCTTTGTACCAACAGGTGCTTAGATCAGCTTAAAAATAATGAATACCACCCCTCACTTCAAGACCCCCCTGCTTTTATTCCCCGTCATTAAGCCTGGCCCAGACAGGAAATTTTTCACGTGGTTGATCTTTACAAGTGGATCTGGGTCTTAAGTCCATGGCCTGGAGGAGTCATTTGGGGGGGAAGGGGTGGGGGTACGTGACTCACTTTGTCAGGCCCCACGTAGCTTTTTGCACCCAGTTAACACCTCTGGTTACGGCCTCGCACCTTCACACATAGAGACACTTTTATTCTCTTCTCCTAAATGCTAAGACGAGTGATTCCACAGAGAAGCCACCCCACCCCATCAGAACCCCACCTCACTGATTCCTTACCTCCCCCCAGAGGCACCGTTTCATTGCTTGGTTAAATAGAATTAATTTTAACAGTTCACAGACAGTGCTTTAAATAAATACTCCCTGATAGTAATAAACAAAATAAGCATATAAAACAAACATCAAATGTTGAATTTTCATGACTAACTCATATATAGCAAATATATAGTATAAAGGTATATTTTATATTAAAACATCTGATTGGCAAAACGGTAACTGATTGCCGTAAATATAAATCTAATACCAGATATTGAAAACCAGTTTTATTCTGCAGTTTTGCTTGGCTTATTCTGCTGAATGGAGACCCATTTAACAGCAAACAAAAACAGGCCCCCACACTTGCTCTAATTCCAATACGCTTTGAAGGTCTTCCAGCTTTCTCATCTGTTTAACTTCTACTGGCTCAGAAACCAGTGTGACCCACTGACAATGGAGAACAGATATTTCGGGTAGAAGAGTTTGGATAAGGGAACATGTAACAATCGCTTAAAGCCCCCATCTGCAGGGTCTCGCGAGGGAGCGAGGACAAGCCCTGAGGCTCATTGTGGCAGCTTCGCTCTGCCAAAACACACTTTAAATGGGCGATCGCAACAGGCAAAGTCAGGATCAGAAGTGCTGCACAATGACTTTTCACCGGTCAGAAAAGCCACTAAAATCCTTGGCTCTCCAGTGGAAACATGACATCTGACTGTAGGGGTCTCCACCGCCCCCAAGGCCACGCGCATTGAGCTGGCAGAGTCCAGCCAGAAGACACGGACCACAGTGTTAGTCTCCCTACAAGGTCCTTCTTGTCAACAAAAAAAAAGGTTCTTATCTTAAAAATAAATGATCTGGCTGTGGCTGTGGGTAGAGGGGTCAAATGGAAATCGCTTCGGTTGAAAGGTTCCAGAGAAAGTACTGTAACTGAATATTAACACTAAATCCAATGAACGCAATGAACGTTGCATTGAAATATAATGTGCATGGCAGCTCTTGGTTGGCTGCACATGACTCAACGCATTGAGACACACAAAGGGCTGGCTTCTACAGCTCCGGCAGGCTTCCCTGCATCTTTACCGCAGCTGGTTGGGTGCACAGGGCATCGTTATTGTCAGGGGAAGTCAAGCGCAGCCAAAATGGCCACCGAAACAGCTACTGGATCACCCACTGGTTTACAACAGTGCTAGCTTGCAAACTGGCATCTGTTTCATACGGGTGGCCGGCTGTTTTTTTTTCCCTTGGCCTCCATTTGAAAGCGGCATTGGACACAAATTCAATTAAATTCTCTGCCCCCGCTCTCTGAATTCACTCTTTAACCTTTTCTCTCTTCAGGTGTGTTTCTGAATTCCAGGGTCAGAAAAGGGGGAAGAGGTCGCAGTAAGTAAGAGACTGACCTTGTTCTTCATTGACCACCCTGTCATCCATGGTCCATCCACCCTTACCACAACCCAATCTGCACCAAGACCTAGACACCTCATGTATTTCTATTGTGGAAAGGTATTCAGGTCCTTCTGCCATATGTAAAATTTCAGGAACCTCAACCACAGCCCGGCTTGTGTGAAGGAAATAAATTGAGAGATGAAAGCAGGTCATAGACACAACTTGACAGCTTGATTATATATTTGAACTTAAAAATTGCACACATCCATTAGTAATATCCTTTCAGCTCCTTGTAAAACAGCTCACTACTCATCATAACACACATAGCTTATCATATTCGACATAATTCAATCATTTTCCTTGTGCTCAAAAGCTAATTAAAAGAAGTCACTAAATCTTCTTGGGTCAGTTGTTTTTTTTTTTTTATAAGACGTAAAAGGAAAAAAATAAAGGTATAACATCTCCATTACAACCTAAAGAGAAATGTATGTTTAAAAAAGACAGGTTTGTAGAACAGGTGGTCATTTAATAATGATAAAAGAGTTGGTATCCAAGGGAATGGTACTATGACTTGTACTATAGGTGTGTAGTACTATGGCCACAGTACTGATTATTATTTTATTGGTATGTGAACTATGACTACAGTTTGGTGGTATTATTTTGGCTTTTCTTGAGAGGGCACCAATAATGTAGTGGTACACTTTTTCATTAATTAACCAGTAATTAAGTGTTAGTTACATACTAGCCCCATGTTTGTTCATCATTAATCAGTTTTGATGGTTCATGGTTTGTTCTTGAGTAATAACTGAGTAACTGAGTTATTTGTACCCCCTCAAGTAAAGTATTATGTTATTTTGTAACTGTATTGTACTATGGCTATAGTACTGTGGTATTAGTTTGTAGCTGTGTAGTACTATGGCTCCAGTAAGGTGACATTATTTTGTCGCTGTACAGTATTATGGCTATTATATTGCAGTACTATTTTGTATATTTGTATATTTTATAGCTGTGTAGTACTTTTTGTACAGTATTGTGGAATTATTTTCTAGTTCTGTAGTACTATGCCTGGAATATTGTGGTATTACCCTGTGGCCATGTAGTACTATGGCAGCAGTATTGTGGTACAATTATGCAGCAGTGTAGTGATATAGTTACTGCATTGTAGTATTATTTTGTGTCTTTGCAGTACTATGGTGACAGTATTGTACTATTTTATTCTAGCTGTGAAGTACTACGACTGGAGTATTTTAGCATTACGCGAAAACGAATGGCAGTATAACCAAAGAATTGTCCTAGTATGTTGTGCTGTATAGTAACTGTTAATTGTATGTGCGTGGAAGAGGAAGAACTGATGCAGATTTTTAAAATGGGTTGAAAGCATGTTCAATATGCTCAGAGATTTGTGGCATAGTGATGTGCGCAGTGTTATGCATACAAAGCGTTATGCGAGCATGGAAATTGAAGGACAAGTTAAAGGGTTATTAAGGGGCAAATAAGTGGCACTCGTTGCTTGTGCTTACATCGGCCGTCCTGTTTTCTGCAAAGATGACGCAGAGCTGGCAGATGAGTTGGGGGGCAGGCAGGTCACCACAAGCCTGGATGCGCAGTCAGGCAGCGTGATGAAAAGCCGCCGCTCATTTTTGTTAGCGGGAGTTCCTTTTTGTTGACTCAAGGCTGCCGAAACAACCTGGGACCAGGTGAGCAAATGGAGCGCATTTGATATGGCCAAATGGGTGGGGCAGGGGGCGGGGCTTACTCCATACTTATTTCATTGTCACACCATATGGCTGTAACCCAGGTCTCTGAGAACGCAGAGCCGGCACACACGCAAGCTTCTGAAGTCGGCAAGGTTTGAAGCGCCAGGATGTCTATACGAAGTGACATAATGGGTGTGTAAATAAATCAGTCACAGCTTGTCATGCTATAAATAACAGATTAGCCCATCTGAATGCTGACGGTTCATTAAAAGCAAAACTCTGCGTTTTAAACAAACACGAGCGGGATCCCTTATTGCGACGGAAAGGCATCTTTCTCATACGGAAACCGTACCCTGTCACGGCATTGGCTGCTTTCATGTCTAAAGGAGGCTTTTGGGGTCCCAGCTGTGCCACACAAAGCTTTAATGAGACGGGATTTTCAACATATTTATCCAGCAATAATTTCAAAGTGGAACCTTACACATGAAATGTGTAAATGCAAACGAGTGAAACGTTTGCACTGATTAATTGATGCGTTGGTGGACACTGAAATAACATACAGAGAGTAAAGAGCACGCTGAAACATTATTAACATTACTGCGTGTATAATGCCTGACACTGTACATAATTTACAAGAAGTAATTTGACTGAATGATTTACCCTTTGCTCTTACATTTTCCACGACTATGTCAGAATACGAGACATAAAATGAATAATTTCGCTTTTTCATTTAAAAGCGACTATGAATTAAGAAGTATAATTAAGATTAACATCAAAATATTTGATGGCCTATTACACGAGAAAAATTCATATTTGGGCCGGGTTCTATTTCAGTGTTGTCAGGCATGAATAGGACCATTTCTGTGGCCTAATTTCAGAGTTTTAACCATGTAAATTTTCTAATTAGGCAACAGGAATGTTTGACAATCTGCTATACCAACTTAGCATTAAACAAAGCTCTTCACGGTTCAATTAAACGAGAACCGGAAAACCTGGAAGACATTTCCCGAATTAGAAAACGTTTCTATTCTGTGGTTTCTGGACATTAATGTTTTAGATAATACAGAGAAACTGATCAGATGTCACTGGTAATAGGACTACATCAAAAGTGATGGTGGGTAATTTAAACTTGAAACGATACGCATTTACTATCATTATGCCGAGGGTGTTCCCCACATTATGGCGTGTGCCGCCTGGGGTAGACACCACGCTCATGGTGACCCTATACTGCATAAGCGATATGAAACATAGATGGATGCAACAGATGGATAAATAAATGACATGCATTCACAGCCCTGCACCTAAACGACATCCACAGTCATTGACTGTGTATCAAGTTTCTGTTTACATAAAGCTACAATATAACAATATAATGTTATTGTGATTATCTGCTTACCTACAGTAGCACTGTATACGTTGATATCTAGACTTTGCCAACAAACAAGCACATTCTGGAAGGATATAATAGAAATGGTGTAGTCAAACACTAGGTCGCTTAAGAAGAAATTCGGTCTGGAATTTGTAGTACAATGCTCCCCCCTTTTAAGGGGACAATACATTCCAAGACCCAGCGCATATAATGATTTTCGCTTATAATAATATGCAGGGTTGCCAACTCTCACGCTTCTGGCGTGACACTCAAATCTATTATTTACATTATAAACCTAAAATTAGCTACATCAAAAGCGCTGAGGTACCTTGCAAACCCTACAGACTATTTACAAGGCTATAAAAGTCTTACATATATGTAAATGCGTGTACATGTGTGTGCAGACTTGTCTTGAATTGAAAATCTCATTTCAGCCAGCTGACATAAGTTGGCAATCCTGTGCATGTGAATATTTCGTAAATAAATACTGATTTCACATTGTTTTGCCTATAAAAAGTTTAAATGAGCACTCTGATAACAATGAAGTAAGACAGTAATAAAAATAAATCATTGACTACAAAACAGCGTTATTAAACAGACAAAAGAAAAGCATTGCTAACTTAGTTGTTACTCTGGAGAGCTCTGGAGAGAGAATGAGACGCGATTCAGACTACTAGCATAAACAAAAGACTGACGCTGCTGCAAGCAAGAAAGAACGCGCTCGCAGACGACTGCGAGACGACTCTATGCGCGTGGAACGGTTTTGGCACGCAAATGAAAATGTACTATCTTTCCCTATTTTTCAGTATTTTTTTTAATTTCATTGCCGAGTGCTGAAACTTGAAACTGTGTAATTCCACGTAAAAAAGGTGGGACTATTGTAATTCCATATGCTGTTTCTGTTTTTGCCAAAAGTAGTGATCTGTAAATAATACTTAATAACGTAATCCATTGCACTAGTAGCGACTCTTCAAGGTTCTCAAGGCGGTCCTTCCTCTTACGCCCGTCCAGTCCACGTTTTGGATGCACACACCACTTGCACACCCCATTCTATCACTGAGCTAATTATCGGGGTTTTCTTACCTGGCTCGGGTGTGCAGATGTGGAGTAGAACAAATATGTGGACCCTCTGTGAGTATCTAAGGTCTGGGCTAAGAAGCACTGAAGTGGAGCAGTTTAGCACTACGGATTTCTGGGAAGCTGGAGATTCGAAAGGAGAAAGGTGACCCCACACTTTGAAGTAAATTCAAACTGAATGATTAACAGCTGCCACAGTGGACAGCACTGCTCCCTTATTACTTCAAGGTTGGGGGGCTAGAATCCGGTCCCTGGGTCCTCGCATATTCTCCTTGTCATTCAGTCTACCCCCCCACAGTCCAAAAATATGCAGCCAGGTTAATTAGCATCTCTGTATTCCTCTTGATGTTCATGTGACCTTTGATGCCCCTCTGCTATAGGTGATTATACTAGGGGTACAAAATGTGTTTTGAGCATATTAAGTTCAGTAATATTTAATTATACTGTAAAGTTATATTTGAAAATGTGGATTGTGTTTGTCATATCAATGTATAATAATAACTTATTGTAAATGTATTTACAATTTTTTTTTACAAAATTATTTATCTGGTTTAATGACTGATTGGGCTTTCTCACCTTGCACCCCCTGGGAGAAAAGCCTAGAGTCTCATATGCCCCCCTGCAGCCCTGACCAAGATAAGTGATTAAATGGATGACTAATAGAATACATTTACATTTAAGGTATTTAGCAGAGGTTTTTGTCCAATGCAACGTGCAAATGCCCAGGTACAGGTGTAAGCAGTATTGGAGCAGGAACTACACAACAACTACACAACAACTTTTAACAAAGAAAGAAAGGCCAGAGGGTCAACATAAGAGAATTCTGGGAATGTAAAGAGGCATCAGGTTAATAGAGGAATTCATGGAACAGATACGTCTTGAGACATTTCAAGACGGTGGAGAGGGAGTCTGATGACAGGATGTGGTTTGGTAGCTCATTTCACCAATGAGGAACCAGAGCATTGATCATGTTGGTCATGCTCCTGATAACTAAATACCAAAGGTGCAAAATTCCTCCTCCTCCTAGACTCCCAACACACCTTGAGGCAGAAATGTCTCCTGGTGACATCAGGAGGGAGTTTATTTTATTTAAAAACCAAAGTACCAGTTTAGTGTTTAAAGAATATGCAACACGATTTCTTTTGTGTGTGTAAGACACTGGGAAAATTATCTTTACAAATTTTTAAACTTGAAAAAAAGCCTCTAAAAGAGAATTTGACGCATTCATGTAGCTTATAATTTCATCCATCCATAAAGAAATCCAACACTCTTCTCTGCTGGGTAACAAGGCTTCCCTTGGGACTCGAACTAATAACACTTCAGCCACACGTGTTCTTAACCAAGTTTTCGCTTCTGATTCATTTCTTTGTTAAAGCACGGCCCCATTCCGCAACTGGGTTTTACAGAGGGGAAGCGTCAACGGACAACAAGGGCATAAATACTGATTCCAATTAAACAAGCTGTCTTTTGTAATTACAGCCGACGGCAAGAATTAAGTAAGAAGCCAGGCTATGTGAAATGTTGGGCCCGGTCCAGTTTCTGAGTGGCACACTCTCCAGTGAGGGATGAAAGACCATTTCTACACGCTATGTTATAAAACATATGCACTAAGAAAGATAGCCCAGTCGCTAAGCACAGACGCCTGTCTTCATTGTGCAGTATTGCATCTGTTGAGTGAATAACCACATATAATTGATGGTCTTTTTATCAATAAACTGTGAACGTGTTTCCCCACACGAGCACCATTTATATAGCTGCAATGAGAACCTTAACAAGGAATTTAATTGCTTTGGAGGCTGTCAAAGTTATTATACAGCTTCAGCCTCTATCACACTGATGATGTGGTTCATTTTTACAGATTTCAGAAGCCAGAAGACAAAACAGTAACTCAGGTACTTTGAAGTACTTTGTTTACAGGTGAGTAGCAATTTTCTGTAACTTTTCAAAAACCTTAAAAGTTAACAGCGAAACAGGACAGCCAGACCAAATAAGAGGGTTCTAAAGAATCTTCCTTTGTGTGTAAATAGTTAAGTAATAATAACTCTTACCAAAGTTGGCAAGCAAACTTTAAAAAAAATTAAAAAATAAAAAAGATTGGAGAAAATGTATGTGTCTCTCAAAAATGGAATATGTTTGAAAAAAATACATTTATTTTCCAAGGCCAGTCAATTCAGACAGCAGTAAGGCCTCTCAGTAGACTGTCATTTCATAATCAGAAACGGCCTTGCTGTAACTTAATTCTCTGAACCAAAGTTTCTCAGAATGTCAACATTACTAATGAACAGTTCCTACATATAGAAATAGAAAGCTGTATATTCATGACCTCTGTCTTTCAATACCCTTCTGCTGCTCTCCCCCATCTCTGGTAGCGGCTTCTGATTAATTTCGCCGCTGGGGCGTGCTGAGTTGGACAGCATCCACACGTCCTCAAACAGAGGGCCTTTCATTTGGCTGCGCGTATGCGGGAGAGCACATACATAAACAGACATGTTTACCAGGCAAACCAGCATTTAAAGACAAAAAAGGGATGAAAAACAACACCGACAAAAACACAGATGTCCACCTTGACGGGAACCTGGGAGGCACAGGCACAAGCGGGGCACCGTCAAAAACCAAAATCGATTAGACGCCATTAATCTTTCATTACAGCATCTAATGAGTCATTCTATTTAGGTGTCAGTGAGGGTGGGGGGGTGGGTGTTTGGTGGGTGAACTCTCTGTGGGAACCGTGGCCCCCTAACCAACACCTCACCACGGCAACAAAGTAAGATTCCGGACCAAGAGACTCCCTTCACCTGCCCAGTGGCGAGACAGCCTAACAACGTCCAACGGCCCATCTGGGCCGTCTCTCTCTGCACAATGATTAATGTCCGGGCCTCTCGGAAAGTGGGAGACGGACGATGGTGGCAGCCTGAAACACCGAGGGTGGGGGGAGGGTGCCGATGTTGGGTTGCATCCAACCGGAGGCCATGACTTTGGTTATTCTTGGGGAAGTGCTTGTTTTCTGCCCCCAAGACGCACCGACAGCTTTTTGAAAATGATAAATTGATAGGATAACTGCCAGCGAAGGGCCAGTTCTGAGGTCCCACCTGTTGGGTCTTTCATTGTGAAACACGGCTATTAAAAACCTTAATGCGCTCGACACACGTCAAAAAAAAAAAACAAAGCTTTTTTTTCCACCCCTCAGACAAACCAGTCAAAACTACCCCTGGAATTCCTCAGACTGTGGCCAACCTAAGGGTTTGCTAACAGAAGCGGCTCTATTTAGGAACTTTAAACCTCAAATGACACGTGTCCACTCAGCTCTCTGCTAACAGAGTCACAGAGCTGGGCTGTGCCATTAGAACCCCGTGGGGGGGGGGGGGGTGTTAAATAGTTAAACGTTTATCAAAATCTGAAAAAAAGAGCCTGTTACATTTTTCTTAGAAATTGCCATTTTCTATTTGTTTACGAAACAACATCTTGTCCAGTTTCTGGTTAGTTTAATAGTGGTTATTGTTATCTCAGACTATTGCTGCACATGCATGTGTGTGTATTCGCCGTATAGGAAGTTGGGTAACTGTCAGCCTTTTCTTGTCTTGCTCCACTCTTCATCAGAAACGTACTGATAATCTACACGTTACGGCTGCACGACGCACTTCGGCACTACGGGAGGTCTTTGTTGCTGCATCGTAAATTCCCTCATTTCCCATTCAAGCTTTTGACTGTCCCCAGTTAGCAAACATAATTGTAAAAAATAGACACATTCCGGAACCTGAATGCACATATATTCAAAGACAGTTACTGAACGCTTTTCACCAATATGTATGTCTCTCTCTTCCTCTCTCTCCATGTTTTTTTTTTTTCCTTTTTGAAAAGGCAAAAAGGAATTGTTTTCTGTACCCTGCAGTTTGATAACCATTAAGCTTAAGAACGAACCCATGCAAATACCTGTACTGTAAATGACTTGCCTATTATTTCAACTTCAGAGACAAAGACTTAATCCTAGGACAGCCTCAAGCATACGGGCTAGCTTTAATGCGCCTGTTTGGAACCCATCCCTTTCCTGACGTTCCGGATTTCTCCGCACATGGGCCTTTGTTGCGCTCCAGATCCACTGTTGGAGCACACACCCCCGCCACCCCCCCCAACCCAGCTGGGCACATTCTGATCCTTTTGATTCTGTTGTGTAGGCCGTCAGCCCTGTGCTAAACTAAACATGCCGTCGCAGGAAGAAGGGGGTGCTTGGGGGGTTGGGGGTGTGTGCGGGGGAGGGGTGTTCTTCATTCATGGTGAGCGCAGTTGCTCTTAAAGGATGAATCTAACAGAGGCCTTGGAACACAAGACTGTCTGGAAATATTACAGGAGAGAGGAACTGCTAAATTGTAAACAAGCCGAAACAAAACCTTTTTCCAACTCTCCCCCCCCAATTCAATGCTGAGCACCCTGCCTGTATAAGGCCCATGTTGACAAAGTGGATTCCCATTCTCTGTATCAAGGCTTTTGAAGCTTATAACTCAGTATTTACATATAGGAAAGGTAGCAAGCAGGAAATCTTCCTATGTCAGGTGTGCTTCCTGCCGAAAAAAACAAACCCTCCACCCCAAATCCAACTAGCAAAGGTGTGACCTGCAGTTGGGAGCGTCGGTGTCGTGTCAGTGCTGCTTGGGCTTCCGCACACCCCTCCGGGGGGATTAACCTCTCCCAATGGAGGGACCGCTCACCCACAGCTGAGAAAGGAAGACAGTTAAGTAATTTCTAATGGAGCGGCTGCTGGGAGACCGCACTGGTAGTGGGTGGGGGATGGGGGGTAGGAGGAGAGATATGCGAAATGTATGAAACCACAACTTGTCTGTGGCCAGCATCAATCCGCACCACCAATTGTTATCACACACCTGCGTGTAAAATGGGATCATTACCCCCCCCCCCCCACTCCCTTTACGCAGTGACCTGGAACATTGAAGGGAATTACTCACTGGCCTGCCCACCAAGTTCACGGCACTGCATCTTTAATTACACAACTCTGGAAAGTAACTCTTTAAACTCTGGCAACTAGGCAAAATTTTACCAAAGGGCACACAATCACAGTGTTCAGGTAAAACAAGACATCTGCTTCATCACTACTCTAGCTCCACACAATATGCTTGCTGTAGAATAATTAATAGGCTAAAGCATAGCTAGAATGTTTACAGTGGTCTTTACGATACGAAAAAGTGTCTCATATGACAAGGAAATGGTTGTGATTTAAGACATCTGTCACCATTCCCAATGAGAGTGCTCAAAGTTCTGGGTTACGTGCTGGTTTTGAAAAACAACCTGTTCGTTGAGACAAACATATTCTGGGCTCCCATTTTCTTTAGCCAATAAGTCAAGTTCACATGAAGAGGGATGAGTTTTTGTTTGACATGATATTCAGATTTAACAGACAGATTTTTCTATCATGTATTTTGGGGTAATTATTTCATTGTGTGTAGAAAACTAGTTGTCAAATGAATGGCACTTGATAATATAGATGTTTTTGATCAGTTTAAGGGCCAGTTGAAAATTGAGACCACTTGTCAAAGAGTTGGGACAGGCACCACCATTGCAAACCTCCAAAGCTGACATGGTGCACTCTGAACAAAGGTTGGGGAGACTGTTGACCTTAGTTGGTGTCCCATAGACTCCAAGCCAATGGCAGAAAATGTTCACAATATCTCCAGATATACTGCCCAGAAAATACCACTGCAGAAGTACCCCTTTGTAATACATTATTGCATAACATGCAGTTCTGTACCTATTGGCCTGTCTGCTCAATTCTGCAGAATAGTGACATTGAGTTAATCAATGAGTACACAGTGCCCTCCACTGGGGAAGGATGGTAACACCTTCTCCATACATTTTCTGCACTTTAAATAACCCCTTTTAAGAATAAGAATTTTATTCATTTTATTTTTCCACCAGATTTTTCATATCTGTATTTCAATATGACCCTGGACAAATTATTGGCACGTGGACAAATGGATATGCATGAATATATTTTCATTGCCGTTCGTATAACTTAAACAAAATAATGTTGTATGCTGGTTTAAAGGGTTCTAAAAGAGCAGTCGTATTATTTAGAACTAGAACTAGTTAAACAGACAGCGTTCAGCATACCACTGCTATCGCGTGTATTTTGCTAAATGAACTCCTAGAGGGTGAAAAATTTGACAAATTGGCTTGCACCAGACACCGAAGAAAACGCACTATAACTGATCATACTCGAAAAAACACAAGCCCAGACTTAAGTATTGCACTTAACTCAAGCTTAAACTCAAACTTAATACGGCCATTTTATTATTAAACGTCAACAAAGCCGACTAGAAGCTCTGCTGTGTGCCAGGGAAAGAAATATGTGTTATCATAGTGATCGTAGTAAACTTGAATCAGAACAACCCTCATTAATCCATGACGGTTTAAAGTTTGTTCTGATGTCTTAAGAGCCCAAATTTAGCAGTTATGGTGAGACTGCATCTCCAGGGTGCTCAAAAGAGCAGAGCACACATGGTGGTCTTAAACTGTACAGTTGCTGCGCTGCAATTTACTCATCATTCCTTGAGAGAAAGAACATTGCAGATTGGACAAGAAAGCGTTGTACAGGGCGTAAAGTGCTATAATGCAAAATCTATAGCGGAGAATGGGGGTAATTTACGGAGCTCTGTAATTCACTTTCATTTACTGCGTCAGTCGTGTTTAAAATGGTTAACACTCCTAAAAAAAAAGCTAAAAATCAGCCATTGGTGGTTATACCTCCGCCAGGCTTGGCCCCCACCCAGCGGATTGTATCTATCGCCCGCTGCCAGTTCGCTGACCGTGTTTTGTCGGCTTGCTCCTGGGGGGGGGGGGTCACCGATCCGCAGGTGCAGCCCGGCATCCCGTCCGCATTCATCTCCGCCGCTTAAGCGGAAAGACAGCACAAAATGGACTGAATTAAGACACATGCAGGTACTAACAGACACAAGGGGGTATTTGGCGTAACATTTCTCACAGCCTTCCTGGCGAAGTGTCCTATGATGTCACCGCAGATAGCAAGACGGCAAAAATAAATAAAAATCGATAACAGCCTGTGTATCATCTCTGACGATGAACTATGTTATGTTGTCTAGTTAATATACTGTGAAAATCCTATTAACAATTATGTATTAAATAACAAAACATTTTTTGCCTGCGCCACACAACGTGAATACAATCCTCTTCAACGCTGTACATATCATTAGAGTGCTCCGGTCAACAATAACATGTAGTGCGACATTCCCTTCATCCAGTGACACTGTAATGTATTTAATTAGCACATAGCACCACAGAATGTACATAGCAACAGCCATTAACTGCCCATGGATGGATTAAAACTGCAATTTGTGACGACATTGTGGAGTTCAGTGTCAGACGGCGAGCTTTTCCTGTATTTCTACCCTTCTCAGTGCATCTTAACTTTGAGCCGAATTCTCGGAGTCGGTCTCACAAGACCAAGCACTGGTTTAGCTGACCTGTTTGTGGGACAAAATTCTTATGTCAATAAAGACCCTGTCAAGCCCTCTGGTGATTTATTGTGTTGAACTTGTCAGAGTTTACCCGTGACAGCAGAGCACTGAAAAGGGGCATCAGGGAGAGCCATCAGAATGGGCTGTCAGAGGTCCAGAAAGCTCTCATCTGCACACCTGGACTCAGGTAGGACATCAGCCGTTGTTCGATGAAGTCAGCTCTGACTAGATCTAAGTCAACCAGAAACTCAACTCTTTTAAATGGTCCAAAACAGAACAGTCATCAAACAGTTGCTTGCGTTCTAGGTGGTCTTCCTACGTTTGTCCTTCAAAATAACTCTACAGCCGTAATCTAAAGACATGCTTAAAAAAACCCAATAGGTTTGTGCTTATAGCTGCAAGATATATATGCTCCACCACTACCGTAATCCTGCACTTAAAGACCTGAGCAGGCTCAGTTTTCGCTCCCTGCAACCAAAACAGTAATACGATGCATTGTGAATTTCTGCTGACATCCTGGTTCTGCTTGCTGCCCGATTTTGTTACAGCATTGCTCACCCGAGTGGCTCAGACCCTAGAAAAGGTATTGCCAACATGCGCTGCAGGTAAAACGGTTGCCATCTCTGCCGTCAGCCAACAGAAAGTCAGGCTTCAGGGGACGTTTTCCTTCAGGTAATATTTTGCTTTGGCCAAGTGCATGCTGGTTGCTATACAGCAGCTCACCTTGATTTCTTTTCCTTTAGTTCTCCTTGCTTGTGCTTCACAACATAAATTTCATCGAGATGTAGGCCATTCTGGTTTCCCTCACAAATTAAGGCCTGGAACGAGGTGAGGTGGGTGGCGTGCAGCACAGACGTTCCCAGCACCGCTTTCGGGGTGGTGTGACAACTTTGTGAAGGCAGTGACACACCACGACCCCACTCTGTCTTCCCCCTGGTTACCTGTGTATGAATGTATTATGGGCCATGTGCTTAAATGGACCTTCAATGGTATTTTTCCTCACTGGCCTGCCATGGTGTTGTATCAGCTGTGCTTAGGGACTTGTCAACATGGGACCTTTTGATAATAGGCACAACGTCCTCACCCACTGAGTCAACACCACCCCAATATGTGATTCCAAGTAAGGCTCTATATGTATGCCCAACCATCAGACTCTCTGTCGTCCCTTCCTCTCAGGAACCTCTCTCTGCTTCCCTGTCTTATCTTTCCCAAGTTAGCTCTCACATTACCTGATGGCTGGGTAGGATCGCGATTTGGTACCAAAGCCGCAATGTGACACGCTCCTTACATTCTCCCACATCCCCTTCAAATACATCCTGCATCTGCCATACAGCACCACCCACTAAATGATTCTTTTTTTGTTCACCATTTCCACAAATACGAGGTCAGGTACATTGGAACGCTTCTTTCCGCATATCCCATCATGCTCTCCTTTGAGAGACACACACACATATACACAGTTAAGAGTGAAGCTTGGGGTTCGAGCATAGGGTCAGGCCATTTATCCGGCACCCCTGTAGCATTTTGGGAGGCTTAAGATGTGATTATTATATCGAGGCTCAGGCTTGTGACCTTACAATCATAGGAACACATAGGCAGCATTAATCAAAGGCTGAGAGTGTTAATGTAACAGCACATTAACGCCTGCCGGTTTTGCTGTGTATAAGGTTACCCATGTACCTGCCTGCCCAGGGTCAGCAATCATGTCTAAGGCTGAAGCGAAGGAGATTAGCTCCCTTAAAGTATAATCGTATGGCGGTACTTGTTAAACTTCTCCAGAATCAATTAAACAAACACAATAGAAACCCCGTACAATAACCGAGTGAAAGCTTCATTAAGCATCATTTCAGAGGCATTGTGACATTACCATTTAAAAGATGAAGCAGGTCAGGAAGATACATGATTAGATTACAAATTAGTATCAGATAAACAATTAATCAATAGTCATTTGATTATGTCTAATAGTAGTCGTTGATGTATTTGAAATACTCATTATTAGGGTGTCATGGTGGCTCAGTGGGTATCAAGGTTCCCTCACATCGCCTGTCCTGTGTTGAAGAATTCACTCATGATTGGTGAACAGTCTAGGCATAGTTTATGGTAACTAACAAAGTAGTCTGCATAAACTAAGAAAATACAATTTCATAAGAGAGAACCATAGTTACACCAAGTCTCTCCAACCAAAAGGTTACTCACACTAATGCCTTCTTTATATATCATGTTTAACATTATTCTATATGACTCTCTGCCAGCTACATTAATATATCGTCACTGTCCAACGCAAAACACACATCTCCAAAAATCCATTATTTTTTACAAAATAAACCTAAAACAATCTAATGAAACAATGTTTGCAAAACAAATAGAATATCTTCACACAGCTGTCAGTGAATTGTTTGTTTTAAATGGACTTAAGGAGATTGTTGTCAGTGAGGCAAATATGTCACTGTCAACAAGATACAAACTAATCTCTCTTTATATTTACAATTAACAATGATAGTAACTACTTATTGACGTCAATTTGTTAAAATCTGAGATATAAATAATCCATACAAGCAATCATCATGACTATAAGCGAAAACTAGTACAAATGTATATGCTAGTGAAATAGCTGACAGAAAAGAGAGATCCCACATGATTACCCAGTGTCCACCCGGACGGAACCCCAATTCTGCTGTAATGACTTATATTTACAGATCCAAGTGACCTTGCTGACCTGGTACAAAGAGTTTATTCAGGCCTTTATCTCAGGCTTACTCCATTTTGTCAAAATCTTAGTCAAACTCAAGGTCACAGAACTATAAAATAAAATAAGCAGAATAACAGAGCTGGAGAATATGTTGCAATGACCCTGTACTGGACAAGCAGTTGGAAGATGGATGGATGGACATCATTATTATTTAAAAAAAAAAGAAAAACTTGATTACTTGCTGGAATGATACAGTAGGATGCTATGCTGTTTATGGGCATGTAACCTGAGGCTTGATGGTCCCAGAAAGGGCCATTTTAACCTAATCATTTCACTGTTCCTGTAAAACATCCATCTATACAAAGGGCAAATCTGTCAGTCACCATTGATTAAAGTCAATATGATGATGTGAAATAAGACACGATAAAGTATACACCAATAGCGCATCTATGAAATACAGTACTTAACAGCCAAACCACCACACTTCACATGTGACATCAGTAGATTTTAGTTCTTAACCTTTTTGAACATGACATGTTATGGCAAAAACAATTTCTATCCTATTTACCAGAAAGATATTAAAGTAAACATTAAGTACTGATCTGAATAATGAAATACTGAGTTCTGTACCTCAGCTTCTTTTGATATTTTGATTATTTCAATACATTTTTGATGTCATTGTAATATTATGTTGACCATCCATCTTCCATATCTGTTTATCCAGTATAGGGTTGCAAGGCGCCTGGAGTCCAATATCGTTTTAATTAATTTTGTGATTAATTATAATTGTAAATCTATCACTGGGTAGAACTGTTACAACCACTTAAAACCACTTGTGAATTTTTAGTTATCGGTCCATCTTCTAACTGCTTATCATGTGCAGGCTCACGGGGGGGAGGGGGGACTCAAGTCTATCCCAGACAGAACAGGGAACAAGACTGGGGTACAGCCTTGATGGGATGCCAGTCTATTGCAGGGCACATACAGTCATACTCCATTAGCAGTTAAACTAATGACATGCAGGAGGAAATCCACGCAACACGGGGAGAACATGCAAATTCTGCATAAACAAAACTGATGTGGGATTCAAACATACAAACCCTGGACGTATGTAACAACAGTGCAAGGCAACCAGCTTTAGTCAGGGTTTAAATACAGACGGAACCAAGCCCCTTATGCCGAAATCGCACATTGCCCGAGCGCAGCTCTGTCTCCTTGTGTCCAAATCGCACATTGTCCGAGGGCTCCTCATAATTCAACTTTAACCTTTATTCTTAAAGTCCCAAAATGTAATAAAAGATTTAAAGTCAACGGTTTCATAAAAAGCCAGTTGTACGCTAAAAAACTTGTTTTTTCATCAACTTTAATGTAAATTTTCATTAGTAGCTCTGACCAGACATTCGTTTGTCGAGTTAATGATATTCCTGCATGACGCCTTGATTTCTCTCGCGTGATTGTGTATTTTGACTTATTTCGCTTACCGTACTGCTGCCAAAACGTCACTCACTAGCTAGATTCTGCTGTAGGTAAGAGGTGCAAGAAGCAATAGAGTAACATTTTAATGCAATTTCGCGGGGTTCATTACGAATGAATAAGCAAGAATATTACTTATAGTGAGTGATAAGCCTTTTTGATTCATTTTTAAGTTTCATTTACATTATATGTTAAAAAAAAATCACTGTGAGATATGTACAATACCCATAGCAAATATTAACTTTTTAAACATCTTTATTTTGTTTTGCTTTTCAGTGGTGACATGCCGAACATACTGTATCTTTAAGACTGTCATCATAAATACATATGATCACTAATAAACTAATGTAAAGAACAGCTTATTCAGGATTTCTCCCCGATCTGTACCTGACAGGCCACCCGCCACTCTCTGATTCTGATTTAACCCCTGTCTTCAGTATATAATTTCACTGAAAACTTCTGAATAGGTAAATGCTGTTGACGCCATTATATTTTCACGAGAAGGTTCTGATTCTGATGAATAAAGTTCTTATTTGTTTAATTAATACATTTTAAATTTCGCGTATTAAAATACGATTCTTGTGAGTCTCGCCAAGTAATTTAACGAAACATACAGCGCTTTTTTAAAACTCGGGTAAAACGCGAACCTACTATATTATGTAGCGTGTACTTCCCTTTTTATCCACAAGAGGGAGATCACCGACAAGAATTAACCTGCTATCAAAATATATACCAACAACGCACTCCTGCTGCTCTACAAAGCCAACATAATTCGCCCCTCTTTTATTCTGGTCAGTGAAACTTAAACTTTAATTATTTTAACCGTTTCCCACTTGTTTTTTTATATTTGCAAACAAACCATTTCAAAGTTGTTTTAATGTGAAGATGGAAAATACATTTATGAGACTTCAAATGGCCCTATTACATAATATTTTGTTGAAAAAAAAATTCTGCTGCTCAGTGAAATAAATATTTTTAAGTAATGCATAATGAATAATTATGTACATCACAATGAGAAATACTTAACAGCAATAAAAAGGTAGCAACGTAAATAGGCCTATTTCATATTGTTACCCTTTTGTCTCCTAATGTAAACTTTCAGCTTATTTATATTTAAAAATTTAAAACAAGGTTGTCTTTGTGTCCGGTACTGATGTGGTTTGCATCGATCGGGCCTTAAGGGCGGTGGATAGGTAGCTACATAAATTGCAGGGATCCTAAGACACGGGTTAGCAGGCAGGAACCGTTCCGTGCTATGGATGATAATGCTAATTCAGCTTGGCAGTCGCATTGAGACATCGCGCATTGTAGGACTCGTTTCACCTCGGAGAAATTCTCCCTGCTCCAACTCAAGTCAGAGATCGGGTTTGGTTAAGTAGGTCTAATACCTCCTTCGTTAGATCAGAAATTATATCCATCCACATCAAGACATGACTCAGACCTAATAACAGAGCCTTTATTTCAGTTTTAGAAATCGGTAGCGAGTCCAGCCGGAAACTAATGTATGTTTTTAAGAGGTGTGCTGTCTCATCGCATACTAGGCTATAATAAAATCCTTCAGCATTTAACCATCATCTATTTAAGATAGGCCTAGATGTACTAGACAGAGTTCTCCTTCTCTATGCTAAATCAAAATGAAATAAAAATACATGCGATCGCATCAAGTAGAAACGGAAGTATATACAGCTCGCATGCAAGCCTAAATAAGATACATTTTAAAATATTCAATTAGATAACCAATTTGAATGCTTTAACAGGCACAGATACAGAAAAATAAGGGTTACATGTACCAATGCAATAGCTGTCACAGTGCAGGCAGGAAAAAGGGAACGATCCACTTACGGTTCTGAAACAAACAAGGCTTTATGGAATTAAACAGAACGCACTGCGGAAATGCACAAATTAAAGGGACCACGAAGGGTGAAAAATAAGAAATCTACTAAAGACACCATAAAAAATAATAACACCAGGGAAATGAGCAACACAGGGAGCAGGACTAAGAAACAAACAGAACTCCTAATACACAGTACCATGACCATAGCAACTTAATGCAGACATTTAACACAATGATTGACTCCAGAACAGAGCAGGGCAGGTATTTAGATGCACATAGAAAACTTGGACAAACAAGGAACAGGTGAAAGACACAGAATAAACACAGAACTAAGAGACAGCAAACACTGAAACTAGTCATACAGTAGGAATTACTACCCTGGAAAACTCAACCTGGAACAAAAATACACGCGGGGAAAACCTAAGACCAAGGAAACCAAAATAGGACATGACAAGCATGGGGGAAGCAGAAACCCAAATAAATACTAATAAACAGATGAGGCAGTACAGAGGCCAGCCTCAGACCCATGATCCGAGGGTTAACAGACTGAGCCGCGCGTTCAGCCCGCTGAAATACATGGCAGTCCAGGGAGCAAGTAGAACACACTAGAGCTGTAGGGCTAGGAAACAGAGAGGGGAAGAGGATGGCCAGCAACACCTGCTGGCCAAACAGGGACATAACACATAGGACAGGGACAGACGGGCACCAACCCTGACAATAACCTGTTGTACATGCATAATTTTAGGCTATATAAAATTGTATATCTAAAATATCAATTTATATTACTCTAAACTAAAAGCAGTTTTACTGTTGTGAAACAAAAGAGTCTGTTTAAACACAATTCTCATCCTATTTTATTTAATATATGTTTTAAGACTTCATCCATCCATCTTCCAACTGCTTTTCCAGTACAGGGTGAGGGGGCGATGATAAAATGTGTGAAATATTTCCATTATAAAAATAAAAATTCATACACAGTAACCTGAAAGAAGGTCCTCATTTCTAGATATCTGTCCTACCCAAATCAGCTGCAGAACAGGTATTGGGCCTCAGAAATGAGGGAGTTTATTCTCTGACACCCCCTTCGAAATAGAAGCAGTGCTACAGACTCCTGCAGCCTAATCCTGCATCTCTGCTTCCTGAGCGACCCTTTTTGCCAGCGGCACAACTTCCAGATGTTCAGGAAACTAAACAAACCTTCAATCCCCTTCTCTGGACGGTGACCAACCAGACTGATTCCAGAACCCGGTAAATGGTCCTTCATCCGAAGGATCTAACATGCTCAGAAGATAAGAACACAGTGCAAGTATTACGCAACCTTACTCCAGCAGATTAGCCCGGCTTGACTCATTACACAGTACTGACCACCCAGTGGAATGTCATGCTGTTATTGCATAACGGCCCAAATTTCTGTAACTGCTTTGCAGCTAACCAAGGTGACATGGCCATGGTGAAGAGTAAAATGACTATGGAAACTCGGGTGTAGTTTTTTGATCTGCATGTTATCTAACTGATCAAATCAGGAGAATCACACTTCAGACAACAGACATAAATGTTGCCCTGGAATGTATAGATCTTTTTTCCAATATCGATTCTTGGCTCTTGCTTACAACATCAGAGGCGAAGTGTGGCAATTAAAACAATTCTGCTCCCTAAAAGTGAAAATTCACTTCTACTTCTGCTTTTTCAAAGCAGAGAGCACGATCTGGTGAAAATGCAAATGTGCCTTTGTAATTATGGTCACAGAAAGAAAAAACAAATCACGAATGAAATGTAAGATGAGGCCAATAATCCTGATGCTACGGAATATAGATCAAAAACGAATCTCACAGACAAAACAAACAGAGAACCTTGAACATGTAACAAAAGCCACATCGTCACAAAGTGATCTTCTTTCAGCAAGCTATCTGCATGACATGCTCCAGATCCACAGCTCTGATCGGGGCTGACTGAGCAACTCAAAAAACATTTACCTGTCAAATACACACGAATACAACCTCTAATGTGTTCTCTATTGTCCAGTGTCTTTAAAAGAAACACTTTAAACGTTACGTGTTGTGGAAGAAATTATCTTATCATTTTCCAGGTTGAACTGCTCAAATTAAACTCCGGACCTTGCAAATGGTGAGGAAAGTTTTCCCCTTTATTCAGAAATCAAGCACAGTGCTCTAGCCACACTCTGGTGCAAGCACACTGCACCCGCAAATCAGCAGGTTGATATACTATAACACCCAATTCCCTATAAAGCCTTCTAAGTCCTGATTGGTCAGGAAACACCAAGAAACCAAGCTCCAACATACAACAAACTTAATTCTCCACCTCCATTGGTCTACCATGGCATCAGGGTGTTCACCTTTCACTTAACATCCACCCAATTTGCTCGATACTCACATGATATGATATACTAGTTTGCCATTCCGCTTTGGGCCTCATCGGAGTCCCACACCCAATCCTGTCCATCCAGCCAAGGAAACCGGGCAAAAACCCTAACTATTAGGGAAATTCCACTCCCAACCCACCTAAAGGCGCGGCCCCCCTTTGGGGTCCATGGCTGGCATGACTCACGTACTACAAATCAATAAGGGAACAACAAACCTACAGTACCTAAATGAAGACTACAGCGTAAGTGTATGCATTTGTCACATAAGATTAATTGTTATGGGTATACTACCATATAACATGCAACATTGAAACTATATTCTGGGCTCACACTCCCTTAAACCTAGCCATTCGGGATAGTTTTGAATCCCTTCCACAGGATGCTCCCCCCTCCCTTTCCACAGATGTTCTCTTCGGCCCATTTCTCCAAGGTTTCTTGGCCTGCAATTCTGACGTCCAGGCTGCTGTAAGACAAGATCACACAGTACCAATTCCCCAACATCATCTACATGCCAAAGGCCTAACACATAACAACAATCCCACAATGCCTCCCTCCCCTGGCCTACTCTTTGCCTTAAAAATTCCTTACACAGTGTATATGAAAGAGGAAACTTTAATGAAATTAACGATGTAAATTCTTCAGCAAGTTTTAATAGTCATGAGGAATACATCTGAGCTTAGCTCAGTCTTCAACACTTTTCCCAAAACAATCACATAATTATATTTAACAGAGGATTTTGCGTTTAATTATATAGTTGAATAATCCTATAATATTCACAGATGATAAATCTAGTACTTTCAGACGTAAGATTGGCACATCGCAACTTTGCAATGGTTTTATAGCGTCACGTATCGGTTGCATTAAAAATTGCAACAGAACCAGTCATTGATCTTATTCAATAACAGATTCATTGTTTTTCTCATTGTCATTCCTGACTTCGCATCATATCCGCCACATTCTGTTATTATTATTATTTCTATTTCTATTTCGTGGGTCCCCGGCTGGCCACGGTCAGAGCAAGTCCTAAGGTTTTACTGCGAGAGGAAGCACGGGACGGCCGCGGCGTCACTTCCGGCGCTCTGTCAGTCTGCGGCTAACGGGCGATGAGGGCAGCAGACGAAGGCAGGGGAGGTCGGGGGAGGAGGGAGCGAGTCTGAGTCCGACGCTGCCGACCACGGGCCTGGGGGATCGTTCTCACGCAGTTATGAGAAAGAAGAGGAGAACCTGAACGGGGAGGGGGAACAGAAGGGAAAAAAAAAACACAGACACGGGGGTACCTTCGCCGCGGGAATCAGCCGCTGGACTGTTGCGCGGGGGGGGCGCCGTGTATGTTTTTGTGAAGTTGAGCGCAATCGCCGGAGCGGCGCAGAGGCACCGCCGGGATGCTGCGCTGGATCCGACAGCAGCTGGTAAGCGGCCGGCCGCTGCGCTCCACTGGCGTCTTCGCGTGGACGTGAGCTCCGTCGACATACTACAGGCTGGGGGGGCTTTCCGACGGCGTCCGAGTCCGGACAGCGGAGTGAGCCAGGCGCCTGGCCTCCGTCTCTGTGAAACTCATTAGGCCTCTTCGGGGTTTTTTTTTTCTTTCGTTTAGCAATAATTTGTCTATGCGCAATGTGCGACATACTGGGAAAGTTGTGTCAGTGGAGCGATGAGTTGGGTAGGTAGTTTAGTTTTTTTTTTTAAGCCTGTCCGATATCGCCTTGCTTCCCCTTGGCGTCGAGGGCTCCGTGATCGGGGGAGAGTCGGCGGCGGAACGTGGCGTTGCGGAGTATGAGCGGACGGCCACCGCGGCCCCCGGACGATGTTGCCTCCCAGCCCGCCGTCGGGCCGGCCGGACCGCTCGTCTCTGCCCCTGTGGGCTATGTCTGCGCCGTATTGCCGCCAGGTTTCCAGGAGTATTGCAGTTGAACAGTTTGATTATTTATATATATTATGTATATATAATATACACAGATACGCACACACATATATAGACACACACACGGGAATAACTGCATACAGAAAAGAAAAATGAACCCTGGATATTTGTACTCTCATTATTGATGTGGTATTTGGACGCAAGTAAAAGCAGGTTAAATGTATATTTGACTGAAAAGTTATAAAGTGGCCTCAGTTTAAAATTTCTATTTCCTATTATTGGGATTTTATAAAGGAGTGTCTTGATTGCTCTTATTATCATTATGTTATCTTAGCTAATAGAGGTATTGTGAATACTGTAAGCAAATTTAAAATTTAGTTATTTAATTTGTTTTTCGCGCCCTTAAGTGTTTTGTATTTTGTTGTTTCATGCGGTTTGGCTTTTTTTTAACGTAACCTAAAAAGTTTATTACAAAGAAATATATTAATACGTAGCTCAAAATTGTGATTTTTATTTTATTTATTTTTTCTTCTGGGAGTGCTGTGTTTATAATCTTGATATGGGAAAAGATGTAATATTAAATCATGTCTGTCCGTATAGTACATTAAAATGATTGTGCTTGTCTCTTTAACATTAAGATTTTTTAAAGGGATGTCCTTGTTTCTTACATGTCTTACATATGAGGTGCTTTTAAAATGGCATCAGTGAGCCCTGAGTCAAATGATGGTCTCTAGTTTTGAAGAACTTGGCCTTCCAAATGTGTGGATGAGTGCTGTTGAGTGCAATGGCATGTGCTGACCTGTTTCTAACCCGAGGCAGAGAGATGTGATCTCAGGAGCTGTCCTTTCACTTGATGTGCAGTGGCAGATTTTGACATCTCAAAGGCAGGGGCTGAAAATGTCATCTTCAGGAGTTCTCGTTCTGAAGCCGGAGTTGTGTGTTACTCTTCGCTGACGCTTCTGCTGAGGAATGTATCATGGTGGTTAGGGTTGCTGGGGGCGAGGGGTGTTTCTGGGAAACCAGAATGACACCTAGGTAGCCTCATATTGGACCCAGAAGGTGGCTTGGGTGTGGGGGTTAGTAAATTCATTCATTCATAAACTTGTTTTTTTTTCCAGATGATCTGTGTAGTGCAAGAAGGAGCTTGCTTGTTGGAAGCTTGGAATGCGAAAGCTTAACTTGTACGAGGCCTCTAGAATAGGGCCTTGTTTGATTTACGCTCTTTTTTTTTTTCCATGGGGTGGTGGGTCTGTGAAATTGCTGCCAGAGGTTCACATATTGTTAACAGATGGTGGGCTTAATGCCGTAGTATTCCAGTCTGTTGTGCTTCAGTGGGACAGTCTCCACGGCTGTGTATTTCACTGTAGAGTTCCCATTTTAGAAGTTTCTGTTCCTTAATGTCAGCTGTACTCATGAGCGCTCACCTGGGAATTGAGGTAGGTCCCCAAAAGTAACAGGGGTTATCTAATATTGTCTCCTGTTAAGTTAGACCTTGGAAATTCAAGCTAGCCCTGTCATAAACTTACCATGGGCCGCTTGGTTGCATTTGTTGTGTAATGTAACGGTTCACATTGTGTGGCCTCTGCTTTGAATCGTTTGTATCCTAGTCCTCTTGTTTATATTTCTTTGTTCACATTAAAGGTTTACTCACTTGAATGCTCCCTGCAGACTCAGAACATGATATGATTAGGTGTTGCACTTAGAAAGGCTTCTCATTGTTTCCTCGTTGTTAACCAGCCTGTGTTTATCTTGTCAAATACTGGTTGTGCCAGAAATACCTGTGTAACGTTGAGTAGTAGGAAATTGGGAAACGTCAATGCTAAGGTCTTGAGATTCTTGATTTGCTTATCTACTGGGAAAATGACCATTTTCCCGGCCCTTCTTCTAAGTGTAATTTTGGTACCGTAGAGCATAGGGAGTGGAACCTCTATCCCCAGAGAGAATGTTTCTGTGCTGTTTTAGTTCATTTGACCCCAACTATTAATTACCATGTTGATATTGTTTTTTGGACAGGAAGGTGGTGTTTTCAGGTGTAAAGTGGACACTGAATCGTGTTTGTTCCCCTGAAAGGGTTGGAAATGCTCACCCTTGAACTGCAAGGATGTAAAAAGATTAATGTGGTGACTCATACGCTGAATAATCTGTAGTAAACAAACACGTCGCTGCCTAGTTTGAGTCCACCTGGATGGCTGTGGTTGAAAACATGGGGGAATCAGTGTTGAAATTTAAGATTTCCCAGACCTTGTTGTGTCACCGTTTAAGCTATGCTATGAACCCAGACCCGTTGTCAACCTCCAGCTGTTGGCAGAATCAAGGCAACCACGTCAGTGATGAAAGTCGGTTTTTGAAATGCGGGGGGAGGTGTTTGCCAGCACTGTGAGAGATGGCCTTCTGATAGCTGCTGCCCTGCCGGCTTGTAAAACATCCCCGTGCCGACGGCAGATTATTGTTGTTGTTTACTGTGATCATGTGGCTTTACTGTGTGGCTGTTTCTGACTCTGCTTGAGCTGATTCCTGTGCCTTCTGTGAGTCTAGGACTTGGGTTCAGATGCTCTGAGGTCTTTGTTCATAGTGTCCTATTCGTGCTGTTTCAGCATCGTGCCTACAGAGAGGAACTGAGGCATTTACAACTTGAAATCATTCTTTTAAAAACATCATTTTCACAAAGGGGGAAGGGGTCAGACTGGATTAATGATTTTAAACAGCAAAGTTATTTTATTCGACTATTTGGAGGACATTCTGCCTTGCCATATTCTCTGCCACCACCAGCACACCTGATTAAAGTAATTAATTTAGATAAAGATCAGTTTGTTTATCCGATAATTATTGTGTGCTGGTGGTATAAAGTGAAGCTGAGGGTATTTGGGCCTTTTATTTTAATGGTTAATGACGGTTGCTATCAGTTGGCCTTGAGGGTGAAAATATGATGCAGGGCAGTTATGTGTTTGATGTGTGTGTGTGTGTTTTTTTATATTATTCCCAACCGCAGAGTAAATGCCTCTTTGGCGGACAAACTAACGATCAAGTTAGCAAACCTTTTCCATGAGGCCAAAACTAAAGATGACTGCGCAGTTCGGCTTTGTAAGCCTAAATCACTATTAAAACAAGACATCTAATCATTTTGTTTTGTATGCACGTGGATTCTTTAGTATACAAAGTCTAATTTATATTTTTAATTTACGTTTAAATGTTTAGCCTTTGTTGTATAGCTCAGCATGTAACTGAACTGGAGGGAATCTGGACAGCTGTTATCATACTGTGCAGGGAGATTTAGTAGTGGAATTTGGTCTATAAAAACACTGTAGTTGCCTGTTTACCTGGTTAAACAATGCACAGGTTAGTAACTTGTTTGGCTGTTCGTTAATCTTTGTTCACAATGAGTAGCAAATGTTTTGTCTGGCACTCATGACAGATTATCCGCCTGACCTCTCTGCCCCCGCCAACTTGCCCCCCAGGGTTTTGACCCGCCTCATCAGAGTGACACTAGAACGGTGTATATAGCCAACCGGTTTCCCCAGCATGGTCACTACACCCCCCAGAAGTTTGCAGACAACAGAATCATATCATCCAAGGTAAGCCTAGATACTGGGGCTAGATCATGGACTCTGTCTCTACAGGACAAAGTCTGCGAATTTTCAAATCTTTCTGTTCTCTTGGAAACGTTCATGTGCTTCCTTAAAGAAGTGATTGTAAAAAAAATTTCCCTCTCTCCCTTCTGTTTTTCAGTACACTATTTGGAATTTTGTTCCGAAGAATTTATTTGAGCAGTTCAGAAGAATAGCCAATTTTTATTTTCTTATAATTTTCCTGGTGCAGGTGGGTGAGCTTCCTCAGGCTGCTTATGAGGGTCATGAGTGAGGCTAGCGGCCTCGCCGTGCATGTGGCTGGCTAGCGGCCTCGCCGTGCATGTGGCTGGCTAGCGGCCTCGCCGTGCATGTGGCTGGCTAGCGGCCTCGCCGTGCA
>JAAGVU020000043.1:10894847-10911150 GCA_011763525.2 Mormyrus iriodes | reverse complement strand
TGCCACTAGGTAACGGCCTCACCTGGCTCTGACTCAGCTGGCTCTGATTTCCAGCCTTACCTGCTGCTGCATGCCGCTAACAGCCAGCCTTGCCTGCCGCTTACTGGATAACGTTACCTGCTCCTCCAATTCTTTCCCCAGAGCATGTCATGCTGGGAAAATTTGCCCCCGCCTGTTAAAAACAAATGTTTGTTTATGATGTGTGTCCCACCGTGGGGGGGGTGGTTTACCTGTCAATTCTATAAGCTGTGTAACAAGCCCCCCTCCCCCCTTTGTTGTTCAGCTGATGATAGACACCCCCACTTCTCCTGTGACCAGTGGACTTCCCCTGTTCTTTGTCATCACTGTAACGGCCATTAAGCAGGTAAGGCCCCCATCACACTGCAGCCTGCCCTGTCCCCGCGTCGCTAACAAGCCACTTCCCCTACTGTGGTTGCTGCCTTTGATAAGAACTGAGCTTTTTAAACTGTAACGTGATTGTTGAGTTCAACATGCCATGCTTCAGTTGGTTTGTCTTTCAATTCGGCAGAAACAAAGTAGCTCGTTCCTCGGCTGCCTGGTCCACTAAGTCTGGGTGTGCTTCCTAACCCGCGCGGGGCCGCCATATGAGCATTCATCCGCCACCACTCCTCCTCTTCCTGTGGCAGGGTTACGAGGACTGGCTGCGGCACAAGGCCGACAACGAGGTGAACGGCGCACCTGTGTTTGTGGTGCGGAGTGGCAGCCTGGTGCAGACTCGCTCCAAGAATATCCGGGTGAGCGGCTGCGATCGTCACATGCAGGGGGTGGGAGAGCGATTCGAGGGTGGGGGGGGGCACAGAGTGCCAAGGAGGTGATGTATGGCACTGTGCGAAGGTCTTAGGCAGCCAAAGAAATTGTTTAAGGCTATTAATTTGCGGGTATATATACTCTGAAAAGGGTATTTTTGCTCTGAAGATCTTCAAAAAGTTACTGATATCTTGTTGGATGGCTAGATGAACACCACTTCAGCTCCCCAACCTCTCTTCAGGGGCACCCCAGCCATTCCATGTATTTATTACATTTCACAACCAGCTCGCTTAATTATCTTAGTTAAATGACTCATTGAGGTGTTGATTTGCCTGTCAAGGTGGGTAGTCGCGTTAGGAAATACATGGGTTTATTGAACGGCTGCAACAAATACTTGGGGAAACTTCAGGAGAGATTTTGAAATGGCTAAGCTGACACACTTTGACTGATATAATATCATAGTTTTATACCAACATTGTCTTCTTTCACTGCCTAAGATTTTTGCACCCTGTTATAAGAACAGGTGAGACTCTTATCTCCGAGGCCTCCTGAGTGGACACCCCAGCCTGACGGGTGTTAGGAGGTGCTCATTTATTCATTCTGTGCTCTGCAGTCTGTGTTATTAAATGAAGCCGATAAGCATCTCAACAAACGGGTTTATTTTCACCCCAGCTGGTTACCAGAGCTGACGTCAGGTGGTGTTGTGGTGGAATGAGATTCTGATCAGATGGGAGACTATTAAGTACAAAAGGAAACGCAAAGAAGTCAGGCAGCGTGCTGAGCCCCAGCATGGGGTCCTGGCACCCGGCGCGCTATAAGAAGACCAGTTAGCGGTTTCCTTTCGCTTTTTTGCCTCCCCTTCTGCTTTTGAACACAGGCTGAGGGTCTGAAAGAGGATGCAGCTGGCCAGCTTGATTGGTCACCAGCTGTGGGTGATTGGGGTTGCCGTGCAGCACTGCTCAGCACTGTCACCCTACCGGCAGTGCTGTCACAGTGTAAATAATGCCGCAAGCCTTTCTGCACTCCTAAGTCATCTTGACAGGGGAATCCGCGCTATTTCTCACCCGCAGGTGGGCGACATTGTGCGAGTGGCCAAGGATGAGACCTTCCCGGCCGACCTGGTCCTCCTGTCATCCGACAGGGAAGAGGGGACATGTCACATCACCACCGCCAGCCTGGACGGAGAGACCAATCTGAAGGTGGGCTTTCAATGGCTCCTGACTCCCACGGCTAAACGGATTAGCGGTGAATTTTTCCGAGTGGGTAGGCATGTGTGCGTGTCTGGTACGCTGCCAGTCTCTGACATCATTGTATGCTCTCATTTCAGAATCAGGGTGATCTTATTTGATGTTTTGCCATAGAATTATGGAAATGTTGACTTTGCTGGAGGGAGGGGTTTAACCTTTAAGGACGGGCAGGGTGCGTGCCCCTTGGGAGGATCTCAGATCCTGGTGTATCTACACCTTACCATCACTCTGCTTTGCCTGTCAGCAAGCCTTGCATTTTAGATTACCCTCTTTAAGCAGACAGCATGTGACAGATGTGACCATTGATTGTTGGCTGCCCTTTTTAAAGGGGGAATTCCACCCAAAAATTAAATTCTGTTTTTCACCGTCGCCAGTCAATGTCCTACATGTGTGAGTGAAATTGTATTACCGTGAGCTAAAAGTAACCCTTTGTTTTCGGGAAGTGTTTGGGCTGCTGATGTCACCGGGAGTGACATCCACATTGAGCTGTGTTAGTCTGAAGCTGCATGTTTTGCCGTCTTTCACCACATGGTGTGTTAGCAGTCAGCAGTGTGGTGTTAGCAATGCAGGAGCTTCCTCCTTCTGTCTGTTTCCATGCCGACAGTCCCCATTAATTCTTGGCACCGAGATGCAATAAACTGTACTCCGGGTGATACCGTAACACTTGCTGGGAATTCCAGGAACTGCCAGATCCCGATTATCCTACCTTTTCTTTTTAAAAAATAAAAATAAAAATAAATAAAATTATATGACCTTTGCAGCTTGTTTTTTCCAAGTTAAAGTTTGCGTTTTTGGCATTTGTCGGGATCAGTTTTACAATATTGAATTTGAGATGCTTATACCCTGTGTATCTGCCCCCCCCCCTCCCATGCACACAGACGCACTTTGCGGTCCCAGAGACCGCTGTATCTCAGACCGTGTCCAAACTGGAGGCCCTACAAGCCGTGGTGGAGTGCCAGCAGCCAGAGCCGGACCTGTACAGGTACCGAGACTCAAACGAGTGCCTCCCTTGTCTGCTGGGACGGGATGCCCGATTTATTGTTGCAGCCATTGCCCCGATGGATGGCGATGCCTTGCGGCTTGCTGGAATTGGTTATATTTTTAGTCCCGTTCGGGGCCCTCCATCGGCCTCCCTGTCCCTCACCAGGGCCTTCTCCCCTTTCAGGTTCGTTGGCCGGATTACGGTGTCACAGCAAGGGGAGGAAATCGTAAGGTAATAGTCTGTCTTTTGTTGTCCTGCTGAATTGCTTGCCCGTTTAAGCTTGCTAGTGGATCGGCATCGTGTGTCAGCCACTGCTTGTGAGCAGTGCTTAAATTCACCTCTGGGCTTTTATGAGCACAAAGAGTCTCTTCCATTCACCTGCTGTCTTATCTGTTTGTTTTGAGAGGCACGTGTATCCCAATAGTGGAGCTGAATGGAAATGTGTGAATGGAGCCTAGCACTCTTGAGGATGCTGGGTAATTGGAGGGGATTGTCAAAATATTTACCGTCCTTTGACTTCTGTTGATTGTCTTAGACCCTTAGGACCAGAAAACCTTCTGCTTCGCGGGGCTAGACTGAAAAACACCAAGGAAATTTTTGGTAGGGTTCTGTTTCCCGTTCCTTATTGTCTTTGTCCTTCTTGTATCTGTTTTCTTCATAGTGAATTGTTGTTTTATTATTGTAAAATGTCTCTTCTCAGTTACATACTTGCTTAGCTGATGTTTCATGCAAATCGACTCCTAAGTTTTACCACAATGGTTTACACCTTGCTTTTAGCAAGCGGGCCCACTCATTCTGTTTCAGTAATGTTAGCATGCCCGGGGGTGGCTGGGCAGCCAGTTGACCTTGGACCCCCGAAGTTTTATTTATTTATTTTTTTTCCTCCCCACTTGTAAGTTTTTGCTTCCCATCCTCTGTTGTCATCTGTCTTTCTTTACATTTCCTGTTTTTAATTTATTGTGTACAAATGATATAGGAATGTGTTACCCCTTGAGGTGACTCTTGTGAAAGGCACTATATAAAAAATGAATTGAGATTTCGCTAGAAGAGACGAGACTGGAGATACACTGGGCTTGAACCTGCGGCCCCTCTTTAGCAGTTACCCTACCTGCTGCCTTAAGCGTTTATGATTGTTGTATTTCCCCAGGAGTGGCAGTTTACACAGGGATGGAGTCCAAAATGGCTCTGAACTACAAGTGCAAATCGCAGAAACGCTCAGCTGTGGAGAAGTACGTCAGGCATCTAGATGGTTTGTCGTTAGCTCGGTATTCGCCTTTTTACCAAGGTCACCTTCCATCTCACCTCAGGTCAATGAATACCTTCCTGATCATCTACTTGGGCATCCTGTTGTTCGAGGCAATCCTCAGCACCATCCTGAAGTACGCTTGGCAGTCGGAGCTCAAATGGGACGAGCCCTTCTACAACAGGAAGACTGAGCAGGAGAGGAACAGCAGCCAGGTACCTAGGAGATCTCTGGTGGATTTTAAATGTTGCTTTCTCTTTTTTCCAGCTTTAGAGGTAGAATCTTAGAGGAAGCTTGAAGTGGCATCTACTGCCAGCCTCCGCTGGATGCCCATACATTTAAGATATCTTTCTGAAGTTCTGCTACAGGTTTCTTGATATCTTTGTGCTCTTTTGGTTCATTTCAGATCCTGAAGTTTATCTCCGATTTCCTCGCTTTCCTGGTGCTGTACAATTTCATCATCCCCATCTCACTGTACGTGACTGTGGAGATGCAGAAGTTCCTAGGTTCTTTTTTTATTGGCTGGGATCTGGACCTTTACCACATGGAGAGCGACCAGAAGGCCCAGGTTAACACCTCAGACCTGAATGAGGAGCTGGGCCAGGTGAGGACGACGTTTTCCGATGAGGCACGTCTTACGGGTGGAGATGGGCACCGCTTGATGGCGCTCTCTGTGCTGCAGGTGGAATATGTGTTTACGGACAAGACAGGCACTCTGACGGAGAACGAGATGCATTTCCGGGAGTGCTCCATCAACGGGGTCAAGTTCCAGGAGATCAACGGCAGGCTGGTACCAGAGGGGATGACGGATGATGCCCCAGACGGCTGTATGCCAATTCTGGTAGGAAGAATAGTCTCCCCCCAACTCTGATCTTACATCTAGCTACATCTTTGTACTGACTTTGTCCCAAGTTACTAGTTTAACATGATTATTAGCAGAGATGCGCTATGTTTTGGTTATCATATCAGTATTGGCCAATATTTGATAATCTATATATCGGCATCAGTTCAACACGTCAGTCTTGGTCAGTGTTATTGGGCAATATTTAGACTTTAGTCAATATTCAAAGTTAGCAACACCAGACCATAAAACACAGCTACTGAAATAATAGAGGTGATTGCATTGGAAACTACAAATACAGACCAAGATTTTGTTTCTGCGAACCAGTTGAGCATAGTCACAGAGTACTCACCTGGTTTGTAGAAGCAAAATCGTAGTCTGGATTTGTAGTTTTTGTACCTGAAATGCCCGAAACTTTTGGCTGGTTATGGGTATGAATCTATTAGACGGATATTTCGATTGTTAATTTTGGTCAAAATTTCATCGGTGCACCACTAATTATCAGGTGCATATTTACCGAAGCTGATTGAGTGGCTAATCTAGGGTTGCAAATTGGCTGGGAAGCTTATCTGTCAAAGCTCACTCTTTAACCTGATCCTTTTTGGCCTGAATCCAGGGGCAAGAGGGTAAATGTCCTTTGTGCAAAAACACTTCTGACTTTACATGTGTTACGGTGCCAGTTCAATGTGTTTTCTTACAGTACATCATTGGGGTAGATGCTGATTTATGCTGACCAGCTAATGTTTCCTAAACATTAGCAATCTTTGCTGTAGAAGGTCACATGCTTTGTTAAAAGGGGGTTTGTCGTATCCACATAACTGCCGGTTAAACTTAAATTTAAGGGAAAACCAGCTAAATAACATTAATGTAAATGTAACCATGTAAATGTATAGAAATACTAAAAATCTGTAAACACTGCAGCCTATGTTTTGTATTTTTCCTTCGGTTTTCCAGTTTTGACCTGGTTTATTTCAGTGTGTAAAGTTTTGATCAGCTCATCTCAGGAGTCAGGGGTCAATAACATTAAATTTGAGGCTGAGAATCATACGTGGCTTTGTTTGTTATTTCGGAAGCCTGATATGTTTTGAAGCCTGTGTTTGTTTAATAAATGTTCCCATTTTTCCTTGTCGGCAAACCCTTTCTCTGTCTTCGTTCCCAACCCCTCACCTTCTGCAGAGCACAGAGGAGGAGCTCTTCCTGAAGGCCGTGTCACTCTGTCACACAGTGCAGATCAACTACGAAGAGCCAGATTGTGTCCGCGATGCCTTCCACCATGCCAATGGCGTCTCGCAAATGGAGTATTACGCCTCATCCCCAGATGAGAAGGCACTGGTGGAGGCCATGAAAAGGTGGGGCTACACCTGCAAGCCACTCCCCTTTTGCTTGGCAACCAAAAACAGCCACGCCCCTCTTCTCACTCAGCTTGAAGCCTGGTTAGCCTATAAACCATCCATTCAGCTTGGAGGCTGCAACGATATTTTTTTCTCCAGAATTAGAGACCTTACCTGGAATGTTTTGCCGAGTGCACGTGTTAAGATGAACATTTTGGAAAAATCCTGGAGGTTCATTCACTCACCGTCACTGAGAGTTACCTAGACTGGGATTGATGATATCATCATCCCAGTCTTCACAGTTATAATAAAAGCACGGAAATGGATACAGTGTGTAATAATAGCTCTATTAATGGGTCGGTGTTAATCATGTAGCGTTATTCCACTAACAGGGTCGTGGCTCATTCATTTATTAATAGTTTAATCACGGTCTGACCACATTTGCTCATTTTCCCGCCATAGAATGGGTGTCGCCTTTACCGGGAACAATGGGGAAGTCATGGAAATCAAAACATTTGGCAAATCAGAGAGGTGCGTTCCTCCCACCCTCATACTGCTCTACTGGATCCCATAGTTGGATTTCTGCTGGAGTTAAGTCATGTTTACGCAGAGGAAGTGATGTCATTCGTTTTGTCATGCTGTGTATTCTTATGACCCCTTTCCTGCAAGGTACATATGTTGAATATTTTTAGTTACTGTATATCTTGGTTTTTACTGTGATTCTGTATTTTCTTTTGAATTACTTTTTTTAAATTTATCGAGACTAACTCCTCTTCAGACAGGTTTTTAAAGTCTTTATATGAAATAAGACAAAAAGGTACTCCGTACTGTTTGGAAATTAGAATCACTCTTTTAAAATTGCAGATATAAGCTGCTGCATGTTTTAGAGTTTGACGCAAACCGAAGGAGAATGAGTGTCATCTTACAGACGCCGACAGGTAAAGGGGGGTCGGGCCGAGCCGCCTCCTCTTACTCAGTGTCTAACCGGGCTCGTCATTTTTCCTTACCTGGCGACTGGCTCTTTCAGGCGACAAGGTGCTGTTCACTAAAGGAGCCGAGTCGTCCATCTTCCCTCATGCCAAATCCGGCGAGGTGGATAAGACCCGTCTGCACGTAGACGAGTTCGCTCTGGTGAGACAGGGCTGAGGCTCCATCCCATTTCGCTACTGTCACGTCTCTCATATCCATTCACACCCCGGGGAACACCCCAAGTTTCTGTTAACCCTGAGCTTCCTAGCAAAGTTATGCTAGAATGCGCTTTTCACTTATCCCCAAGAACCACATGACATGTCCACTATTGTGGTCCTAGATATCTGGGACTAAAGATTGGTACTAAAGGTCACTGTGGGAATAAAAAGGGGTCTGTGGTCACTGTGGCCCTGTACTAGATAAACTGGAAGATGGATGGATACATGCATGCATGGATGGATGGATGGATGTGTGCGTGTATGTATGCATGGATGGATGGATGTGTGCGTGTATGTATGCATGGATGGATGGATGTGTGCGTGTATGTATGTATGAATGGATGGATGTGTGCGTGCATGGGTGGATGTGTGCGTGCATGGGTGGATGTGTGCGTGCATGGGTGGATGTGTGCGTGCGTGCATGGATGTGTGCGTGCATGGATGCATAGATGTGTGCGTGCATGGATGTTGGTTGTTATAGATGGAATTTCCAATTGCTGGAGGTTCTGCTGACATCCTGCCCTTGGCTACTCTCTGTCCAAATGACTTCAAATCCCTGATGTGTCTTCTGGTCTGGGATCTCAGAAAGGCCTGAGGACCCTGGTGGTGGCCTGCCGGCACTTCAGTGCCGCCGAGTACGAGGAGGTAGACCGGCGTCTCCACGAGGCCCGCACTGCCCTGCAGCAGCGTGAGGAGCGCCTGGCCGACGTCTTCAGCTTCATTGAGAGAGACCTGGAGCTGCTGGGGGCCACCGGCGTGGAGGACAAGTAAGTCAATATGAAGCTGCAGGAGATCGCTGCAGAGTCAGCACTGTGACGCCCCCTGCTGCATCCATACATGTAGAGCAGGTCGATGCAATAGGGCGCAGTCTGCCTTAAACTGCAAGAACGTTATTTTCTTTATTTACTGCGGTTTGAGCCTCGGCTGTGTCACCAGCTGACGGAGTGTTTGAACGTAGTTGACATCGTTCCCTTTCTGAGTAATTGCTTTGCAGCGACTGATAGTCAGCTGTCACTTGTGGGTTTTTTTCCGTTGTAGTGTCATGTGACCTTTAACGCTTTTGTGTGTGGTGCATTGTGGGCTGTCAATATTTACACAGAATTGGGTTTAGTGAAACCTTACGCACCCTGGCCGTGGTTTGGCAGTAAAAGTGCATGAGAGCCTGGCCCCTGACTTAAGGTCAGGATATGGTGTGCATTGCTCATCCACGATGGTGTGTTGGGTCTCACACCAGGGACTCTCCGTTTGGCCTGACTACTCTGAACCCTTCGTCGACCCACTTTGGGTTACTGGTGTCAGTCGTTGTTCCTGATTAGCAGGTGGCTTGCGAGAGGCACCACCTCCTCCACCTACCATGAAAGACTGCTGAGAAGCACTCATGAGTTATTGATTGTGGGTGGGGGTGTGAACTCTCATCCAGCCCCCACCCTTCACCCCCAAATATAGAACAGCGTTTTACTCACTAGCATTAATGCCCCTCATCCACCTTCCTGGGTTTTTCTTCTTGGCCTTGATGACCATCTTCATAAGCGTCATCTTCCTGTGTTTTGTATTTGTATCGAGGGGCATCCAAAGCACATTTTCCAGGGCTTCTCCGTGGAACGGGGAGGGAGCTCTCTTGTTTGAGGTGGCCGGCATCCTGCTGGAGTTCTCGCTAGGCGGGGGGGGGTGACGCCATTTCCAGATGAAACCGCTGCGTTTATTGGACCGTGAAACCGAGGGCTTCCTGAAGCAGTGGTTAATGAGTCGTTGACTTGGCTGACTTCCTTTTGGGGGGGGTGGAGGAGTGTGCTCTCGTGCTGAGTGTCACCGTGCCCCCCTCCCACAGGCTGCAGGAGAAGGTGCAGGAGACGATCGAGGCACTGCGCCTGGCTGGCATCAAGGTGTGGGTGCTGACGGGCGACAAGCACGAGACAGCGGTGAGCGTGAGCCTCTCCTGTGGACACTTCCACAGAACCATGAACATCCTGGAGCTGGTGCAGCAGAAGTCAGACAGCGAATGCGCGGAGCAGCTGCGGCAGCTGGCAAGGAGGTAGGCCAAGGGCCCCGGCCCCCCCCTGTTAAATCAACTACAGAACTCAAAGGTTGGCATCACCAGCGTGGGAAAATGGCCAAAAGGCTTAAAAGAAAAAAAAAAAAAGTTACTTCACAGCTTTGCTGAATTCCAACTTCTCAAGTTAGATAATGGACATGAGAGATTTTTATTACAGAGTAGATGGTCAAAATTCTTCTGTTAGGATGGTATGTTATGGATATTTGGATATGGGATTGCTCTCATTCCCTTGATGTAAAAAAACTGATCGAAAAGTGCTTTATACAGTCAAGGACTGTATTATTTCATATAGCGTCAGAACAGAAATACTGAGACAAACTGTGAAATAAAAATATATTTATTTACGTTATTGCTGGATTGCAGTTTGACTTTTGCAGTCCTTCACATTAGACTGACATATGGGTCTCAGACAGGCATGACCAGGCATCCCTAACTGCTGTAATCCCACAAAGAAGCTTATGATGAGCACTTATTGCCATCAGTCGTCTTCCTGCCACACGGCATCACCTGAACACCAACCCACTGAAAGCTGAACGCTAAATGCAGCCTGTCTGATGGGGGGGACACGAGTGCTCAGGCGGCGATGGCGTCCGTCGATGGCACTGGGACAGCGACGCACCGTCTGAATAAAACATGGGCCATCGACCCGATCGGGCCTGCGACAGAATTTTATTTAGAGGAAGCCCATGAGTTGACGACTTTGAAGAATCGGCCGTCCCCTGGTGAAACCTGAGCGCGGCCCCTCCCCCACACATTTGCACGTGCACGCGTACACACCCGCCAGTAATGCCCCCTCCCTTGCTCGCCGCAGGATCCGGGAAGACCACGTGATCCAACACGGCCTGGTGGTGGATGGCGCCAGCCTGTCGCTGGCTCTACGGCAGCATGAGCGCCTCTTTATGGAGGTGTGCCGCAGTTGTTCAGCCGTTCTGTGTTGCCGCATGGCACCCCTGCAGAAAGCCAAGGTGAGGCCTGCCTCCTATACTCTACTGAAGTCACTCGTAATTTAGGGTTCGGTTTTACTGATACTACTTCACATTAATAAAGCTATTTCACTGACACAATTCTGGTACAGCACTTAACTTTGAAGGACAGCTAAAGAGCCTCAAACCAACAAACTACCGCTAACCAGTTTCTTCCCTTAATCGCCCAGCTAGCCGCTACGCTAATCTAAAATTCCACACCAAATCCTCGCTCTCCCATAGTGCCCCCTAGTTTAAATTCTCCTGCATTTTAACTAACAGGATGCTAAATGCATTACAGCATGTAAATGTAATCGTATTTCGCTGTAGCTCCGGGGACGGCTGATGTCTTCCCTATGCCGTTTAGCCTCGTGAGTTACGACGACCTTTCGAAGTTTCGGGTAGACGCCAAGGCTAACCATGGCCACTATTAATTTGACAGGTGGTGCGGCTGATAAAGACCTGCCCGGAGAAGCCCATTACGTTAGCCGTCGGAGACGGCGCCAATGACGTCAGCATGATTCAGGAGGCCAACGTCGGCATAGGTACAGGAGCTGGAGTCACTGGACCAAATGAAATTAACGGCTCCTTTTGTACTTCCGTGTTTAACGTTTATTGCCTTCCATTTCTGCTTTAATATGAAAGGAGCTCGATGTCCAAATCTGATTTATTTTTACTCTTTGAGACCAGACGTCCATTTAAAGGTCCTGTTAAAGCACCTGTTGCAGAACTCATGAATTGAAATGAGTTTTGGGATTATTGTGATGATTATTAGGTCAAGGGATCTGACCGAAATCTAAAGTACTTATTGCGTCCCACTTGTTCAACATTAGAATAATATAGTCACTAACTGATTTCAACAATTTATTAAAACGTTACTTATACCTTTATCGTGTATGTTACTTATTTTTATAACCTGTGATGCATCTTTTTAGTTTGTTTGTTCATGTCATTTTTAGGTGCATATTTTTAGATTGCAGATTTATTTCTGAAGGGCTCTAAAATCAGTGACTATTTAAAATGCATGTCATATAAATATACATTGTTAATTTGTGTTAAGTATTTGTGTATATATGACACTAGTATGTGTTTCAGTGCACATATTGGTGAATGGTGTTAACTGTCATTTTACCTCCTGTCTTATTTCGTTTCTATTTTTCAATTTGCATGTCTACATATGCCTCGATTCAAATGAGTGTTTTATAATAACATTGTTCTGGGCCATTGGAAATAGAATGAATAGTAAAGTGTGTAATGTTGTTTTTCATATATGTAGTAAAAATGTGTATTTTGAGTGATTACCTCGATGACTGCCTGTCAGCTGTTTACCCAATTTATTGAGGTTGGACAAGATAACCGGTAGATGCCAGCATATGACACCTTACTTTGCTGGTCTGACAAGGTTAATATTGCGACAGCGTCTGGCTGAGTTTCAGGAATTGATCTATTGAATTAAATTTTTTTCAGGCATCATGGGCAAAGAGGGGAGACAAGCTGTGAGAAACAGTGACTATGCAATAGCAAGGTTTAAGTTCCTTGCCAAATTACTCCTGGTCCATGGCCACTTCTACTATATTAGAATAGCAACTCTTGTACAGTACTTTTTCTACAAGGTAAGTTAAAAAAAAATCATGTTAATAATAAAAATTTGGTCTTGGCACTGAATATAGTTTTTTTTTATCTGAGTAAATGTCAATTCATTTTTTTGTCTTTCTTTTAGAATGTGTGTTTTATCACTCCCCAGTTTTTATACCAGTTCTTCTGTCTGTTTTCACAACAAGTAAGTTGTGTCTGTTCCGTCTCCTCTTCCTGTCTGCTGTCCTGTTTCTGTGCGAGCTGTTAACTGCTGACTGTGTAGAGCCCTGATCCTCTGTGTGCTATGAATGTCTCCCTTGGGTGTGAGGGTTTGAATGGGAAAAAGGCTCAACGTTCACTTCCGGTTGGAATCATTTGGTTGTGGGCTTGGCTAGGAGTTGGGACTTCCCTCCGTTGTGTCATATGTCACGGTCTTCAATAATACTATTGGTTTCTCATATTGCCACAGCGACTGACAGTCCCTTCCTGTCTCCGATCCTCAGACGCTGTACGACAGTGTTTATCTGACCCTATACAATATCTGCTTCACGTCGCTGCCCGTCCTGGTCTACAGCCTCTTTGAGCAGCTGGTTCACCCACACGTGCTGCAGAACAAGCCAGCTCTGTACAGGTAGGGCGGGTCATTCCCCTGCCCCCACAACAGGGGGCGCTAAACATAATATGGCACTGATGGGTATGTGATGAAGACAGCCTCTGAAACGGAGCTTGGGCAGAAACCGATATTACTGAATAAGATTTAGAGGAAGGGATGCAGCATATAATATCAACTGCTGTTCAGATATTTATTGGCCCTTATGTTGCACATATCCGTTTTTGTACGAATGTGGGTAAAATGGGTTCTCAGACAGGCCAGCTGGCAGCATAGATGTTTAGGCACCAGACTGTAACTTACTCTTGTGACTCTAACAGCTGCTTTGGTCTTGTACTGTTCTTGTATTTAAGCTGAATTTCTGCATTCAGAGCTTGTAAGTTGTAAAGCTTTGTATCGCTTTGTATGAAAGTGACTAATACACTTTTATCCCCCCCGACAGAGACATCAGTAAAAATGCCCTCCTGTCCTTCAGGACCTTCCTGTACTGGACACTGCTGGGGTTTTGTCATGCCTTTGTGTTTTTTTTTGGCTCCTACATCCTAATGGGCGAGGACACTTCACTGATGGGCAACGGGCAGGTGCGTATGGGGCATACCATGTCAGAGGGGGGGAGTGCTTAACTGCATTCAAAGTTACTACCCAACAGCAGACTCCTGCATGCTCTATGGACTGATGAACTCCTTGTCTCAGCTTGATAGATGGTGATTCAGGGACGTTGTGGCTCCCTGTGTGTCTGCCTTTGCGCCTCCAACAGATTGGCTGACAGCTAGTGAGGGTAGCCCTTGCTCTACAGTAGTTCTGCCCAATGAAGAGGATAACTGTAATCACCAGGATAGGCCAGACTGACAGGGTTCACATAGTGTTTAAAGCACTTGGCACAATCTGCTCCTTTGTTGACTGTGGGGAGGGCTGCAGTCCAGACGTTCCCAGTGTAGTGGAGCATGGTCTATATATTTATATAAGTAACCATCATTTTAATCTCTTCCGGTGGGACACTGAGACGCCTGTAACTTAAGTCTTTTGATTCTAATCATGACAGTCTCCTAAAATGATGATTCGTGGTTGTGTTCTATAAAAGTGAACCTGGAAGTCACAGGGATTATAAAAAGCGAGACTGGAAAAGTCCAAGCGAACAGGGTGATGATGCTAGTTGTCTAGTGTAAGGGTGCTGCGGCCTGTTTTGAAGGCCTCGTCTCCCCAACCGCTGACTGTAGGACTTAGTGCTGTAGAAGCAGATGAATCGCTGATGACCTGTGTGCGCATGTGTGTGGACTGTGTGTTTTTTATACATTTTAAATTCTAGCTTTAAGGGCCGTTTCTGCGGGGAGATCTTCCCCTGGGTGGTGCTGGCTTGTGTTAAGGCTGTGTTCAGGCGCTCACTGTTTCACGCTTCTCGTCTGTTCTTTTTATTTTGTTTCTTTGTTTTCGTTTCTCCTCCTCTTCACGCTGTGCATGCCTGCAGATTTTGAGAGCCAACAGGCAACTGGTAAGAGTTGACTGTGTTAGATTAGATTTATGATCTTGGTCTGTTACCTGGCTTATCATACTTTAATCTTTTCTCTCTTGTTTTATTCTATCCTGTTTTATTCTACTCTATGTGCAGTATTGGTATATTGGCATTTATATCTGCAACCAGTTGTTTAATTCTATTTGAACGTAGGGGACAATGTTTAATTACTGAGTGCTCTGTCCTGATCTTTGACTGACTGTGATTCAAGAGTTTTGTTATTAATTGTACATTTCAATGACGTCTGTCTGTGTCTCTGTCTGTCTGTCTGTGTCTCTGTCTGTCTGTCTGTGTCTCTGTCTGTCTGTCTGTCTGTCTGTGTCTCTGTCTCTGTGTGAGAGAGATGTACATATTGCATTGTAGGGAAGCTTGGTCCCCACAATGTGATTTGAAAAAACCTGTCATTTTGATATTGTGTGGATCGTTCTCTTCAATGACTGCAGTTAAAAACCTATTTCTGTTAGGTTGATTACTTCTGGTTAAGGTTACAGCTGGGTAGGGGTTAAACTTGTCATTGTTTGGATTAGGGTTTTCCCCGTAGATTGGATAGTCCCCACAAAGATATGAATAGGTGTGCGTGCGTGTGTTTCTTTACTGTGCCAGACCTCGACAGTCATGCTGAGTGGAGCAATGTGTTCTTTTGATTTTAGATGCTTGGAAACTGGACATTTGGCACATTGGTGTTCACTGTGATGGTCATTACTGTTACACTAAAGGTAAGTGCATTTCAGCAGTGAGTGTCTTGGTGGTGCAGTGGGGTTGTGGGGGCACTGATTAGCCTAAGCATATTCCAGATTACCTGTTAATAGGCAATGAAGCCGCGATAGCGACACATCTGTCATGCTGTATCAGATGTCACCACGCAAACCCAAAAATGTTTCAGGGGCAGAGAGTGAAAACTTGGTGTTTAACGTATGCCAAGTTGTGTTTAGTATGTGTGTGAACTATTTTATAATATGAGTTAGGCCCTTCAAATAGCCTGACGAGGTTTGCAGTGTGCAATGTGCAAATGTATTACCGTTAGAGACACCAGCTGACCTTGTGCTGTGACCAACAAACCTTCTCTGACCTGTATATATGTCTGTGTGTCTCATGGAGCGCAAGATGGGATAGGCGAAAAAGACAATTTCCCCACAGGGATCAATAAAGTTCTCTTGCTATAAAGGTGCATTGTGCTTTGATTTGTAGCTGAGATGTGGTGTATGGAGTGGAGAAAGAGATTATCTCGCTTTTAAGTCAAGGTAGAGTCTGTCATTGAGATATGGATTAATAAGTCTGCTCTTCCTGCTACGATGATGAGAAATGGCTGCCTGAGGTATCATTTCAGATTTTCTTGTATCTGTCCATTCACTCCTGTTGCTGTCCTACCTACAGCTGGCTTTGGAGACTCATTTCTGGACTTGGATGAATCACTTTGTGACCTGGGGCTCCATCGCTTTCTACTTCATTTTCTCTCTGTTTTACGGGGGAATCATATGGTGAGTCTGCATCGTGTTGCAGGAAAGGCAGCCTTATGGGAATCGGCACTCTGCAGCAGTGTCAGGCAATAAAGGCTAATTGTTTTAATCCTTAAGGATAAATGGCATGCTGGATGAAGGATGAATAGACGAGTGTAGCTTGAATGAACAGGATCGATTGATGCAGAAAAGATTCCATGCACTGCTTATCCGATTAACTTTATAGCCCTGCCGTATATTAGATGTGCGGTTTAACAACCTTTTTATCCATTTTAAAGCGTTCGGTTTCTCCTCTGCAGAGTAGACAAGTAATTCCATTACAGAACTGCATATAAAGTAAATGCTGTTTTCTCCAGCCAGCGATTCCAGCCGGCCTTGGGGATGTCTCTGAACTGTGTGGGACTCTGTAGAAAGGCTGTCTATCTGATTTCACCCCCCCCCCCCCCCCCCCCCCCGAGCCCTCCCCCCCCCGCCCCCCCCGCCGCCCTCCCCCCCCTCCCCCCCCCCCCCTCCCCCCCCCCCCCCCCCGTCGCCACC
>JAAGVU020000043.1:10871360-10892208 GCA_011763525.2 Mormyrus iriodes | reverse complement strand
TCTGGCTTAACCCCCCCGACCCCACCACCAACTGGCACCCCCACACCCACTCCCACATAGCCCAAAGCGAATAGGCGGCCTGGTCCACAGCCGTCGAAGAACACTGGGCTGCGTTTTTCGTGACCCCCACCTGCACCCTCAACCAAGTCACAGACCCCCCCCATAATATTGTTCATGGCCAGTCATTTGCCTGCCCATCCAAAATCTTTTGTGCCAAACCTGTTCATTTCTTTTCCTTGTTCATGTTCATGTTGAGGTTTATAATAAGTATAAAAATTCCACTGCAGGCAAGGGCCTCCACGCTGACTTCACACGCATACGTCAGCAAAAGCTCGTGTGTAGCGCACCTCTAGGGCTCGACTGCTGAAGCTTCACACAGTGTCGCTTTCCCGTTAACTCCACCCCCTTTACTGCCAGCCAGTAGAGTACTTAAGAGGGAGGGGTTAAAATGTTAATAGGCCTACCTTCATTGAGTGACATATCTTCTAGCTTAGCTTTGGCGATGCATGCGTGTGAACATGACACTAGAGTTTTCTGTGAAATCTAGAATTTTATGAGAATCTCTATTTTGCTACAATACCCAGTCTGTTTTTTCCAAGTCATTCAGTATTGCTGCTTGTGCGTTTTCTTTTGTTCACTCTGATATTTTGAATAAAGACTTATTTTATTCATTAATGCATTTTTTAGTTCTGCCTCATCGTATCAAACCAGCCAGTTTCATATATCCACACAGTGAGTTCACAATTCCACTTCCAGCAGGACTGTCATTTTTATGTTGATTCAGTGTAGCTTTTCCTTAAGTTCTGTGTGCTGTTTTCTGCCAATGCTCTAAAATATATATGTATGAAATGTGTCATACATGTGTACAATGTATATGTGTGTTATTTCATACAATATATTTTTGTAATCATACGTACCATATTGTTTGATGTAATCGCTGCCATTGGCAGGGACTTGTGTGCATGTCTTATTCCAAATGAAGTCATTCTCATTTTGGTCCTTTTGGGATGTTCTGAATGAGTACAGCATCGGGGTGGGGTGTGGGGGGACAGTTTCACAGGGAGGGATGTCAAGAGCACTTATTTACGCATGAGTTCACTCAGTGAGGCGCTGCTTCACGCGGTCCCAGTCTTGTGCTCCACACGCTTGAATAGGATAACACTTTAACCCTCAACAACTTTTCCGACGCCTTTGAGGTGAAGCTCTGTTGAATGTTTTAGCGTTTACCATTGTAAAGCAGTAAAGTCTTAGCATGATGCTAAATCTCAATTAGCAGAGAGCATAGTGTGGTAAGTCCTTTCAGCTTCCCCACCATGCTCCACGAAACAGGCCGAGAAATGATGGAGTCAGCCCTTTGTTCCAGCGCACAGCCTGTTTTTCGCCGGGTCAGATTCCCAGACATGCAGAGCCATACCGCACACTAAACCGTTACTGCTGTGTCGTAAACACAGGCCTTGCTGCTCTGTGATAAACAGCCTCCTTTCTGAGCCTCTGTAGTCCTGCTCTGCTTTTTCCTTTAGCACATACCGTCAGTAGTTAGTACGACCCCCCTCTGCTTTGCAAGTCCCCAGATCGATTTGGATGTGGTATGGGTTCCTGCTATCTTAACTTTGTAGCTCAAGGTGAGATTAAGTATTAAAAATAATAATGAATGGCTTGTTTTATTTATTTCAAGCAAGGCTACCAGCCTCTGAATATGTGTTAAATTGATGTTTTTAAATTGATTAATCTTAGCAAAAATCTATTGAGTAGCTACAGTAGGGTTATACAAGGGTACTAGAATGGGTGTATTAATAACTGAGTGGGGCAGGTTTCTTCTCCCCCATTTAGCTTTATATGTAAAACATTTCTACATCTTGTTCTTTTTCATTGTCACAGATTTATGATTTTCAGCCACTCACCCCACAATTATGACTCCATCATTCATTATTTATGCCAGGCTGACATCGTGATGTGCCCCTCACCTTCCTCCTCCTTTAGAGGCAGACAATGTCCTGACAAACTGAAGGTTTGCTGCTACTCTTAATTCATTGTGTGTCTGAGCCCTGCCCCGTCCCGTCTTCCACAAAGTGGGGGTCAATGAGGGCTCGCCTTGCGGGAAGCCACATGGTCAGTCACTGTTTTTCCCCAACCCCCACCTCCGTTTCACCATCTCATTGTGTGTCAGGTACCATGCATAGTCGCACACTTCATGTTGCTTGCAAACATAAAGTGGACTCAGTGTCTCTCCCTGGTCTTGTGAAATCATTTCCTGAGTGGAGCATGCCCTCCTTATATCAGCTGTAATCTAACATCCTTCCTTGCCCCTCCCTCACTCCCTCTCCCCACCTCTCCCTTTCGCTCTGTCCCTCACTCTCTCTTGCTCTGTCCCTAACCCTATCTCTCCTTCTCCCCCCCCCCTCTCTCTCTCTCCCTCTTTCTCCCTCTCTCTGTCCTCCCCCCCCCCCCCCCCATAGCTTATTGAGGCCTACCCGGGCACCAGCTGCATGGACTCGGCCTGCTGCTTCTCCAGCAGGAAGGACGGGCGGAAGCGGCTGGGCCAGCTGGTGGAGCGAGTGATGAGCCGCTACGGGCCCAGCCGGGTCACCAGGTGCGACACTGTCCCTCCTCGCAGCCTCTGACGCCGCCGCCGCGTCTCCCGTGAGCTGAAGGCAGACGAGCCTGCCGTACTTGAGGCCTGATTGCGTGAGGGGGTGGTGGGTAGATGTGTGTGTGTGTGTGTGTGTGTGAGCGAGGCAGCTGGAAGAATGGGGACCTCATGCCTGGATCGCCAAGATAAAAATGCAGGAGGCAGGAGTAGCATTTGCTGGTTTTGGTCGTCTTTTTCCTTGGGAACATCATCTGGTATTTGTGTGTCATGGTTGCTGGGTTACGCGTTATTTCTCCAGAATGCCTTCACTAATGGTATACGCCTTCGGTTATTTTGACGAGCGCAAGTCAATTAATCAGATCTTTGCAAATCTCATTAGCTTTCCTTCCCCGCACCAACCAACTTACTCTGTTTTGATGGTGGACACTAATTTCATTGTCTGCTCTCTGATCTAATTGTGTTGAGGAGCTCAGCAGGGTTAGCGGTCGTGGCTCGTTCTCAACAGCCGCCCTGTGGGACATCTGCATGGACTCTGTGCTATGCTGTATCCCTCCATTCAGGGTTTACCCTCTTCCTTTGTTTTCCTCCGTTTTTATATATAGCAAAATTTGTGAACTCGTTGTGAACCTGTTTCCCTTCTGACAGATGTCTTAGATTTGTATTTATTAGGATGTACCTTTTTGTAACGTCCAGGCCTTGTTTTGTACTTTTTTTTTGTCGTTTGACATGCCGAAGTGTTTCTTTTCAGTGGAAAAAGGAATGATAGCATGCGTCTGTGATGCTGTATTGAACGCCTTTCCTTGTCTTTACCTCCACTGTCGGTTCTTTACACCCTGGCTGTTACTGTCCTAAACTGGGGAACTTAACCTCCCCCAAATCCCCCTTAAAAAAAATGCATGAAACCCAGACTGCTAGTCGCCTACGTCTTAATGCAACAGCACTGCCACCAATAGGGCGGGGGCAGGGAACACTGAAGGTTCGAGACTCTGCCCCCTCCGACAGTGGGTCACCACCTTGGGGTGCTGAAGGCTTAATCCGACAGCCTAGTCACAGGACCAAAAGCGATCTTGAAACCGCCGAGTTTCAGAAAGTACTACCGCATATTTAGTGACTCTTACCTTAAACATGAAGCCTTATTGAGGAAAGTCTCAATCGCATGGGAACTGCCTTTGATCTTATTTGAAAATGGCATAAATTGCGGAAGTTTTTTGTTTTTCTTCTTGTCTGAAGGTCTTGTCTTTTTCTTCCTCTGCAGCAGTTCTTTGTAATATATGTTTAACAAATAGGGCCACACAAAATAGGAGAAAAAATCTTTTCAGATATGATTGCCCAAGTGTATCTATCACTTCTGTGAGATATCTGGGAATGGTATTTCACAATGATGTGATGTTCATCTAAATATTAATGTACTGGTCTTTTCCCTAAATTATCAGCCGTATTAGTTGCTAGATTTCAAGTGAGACACTTTGTCTGACCGACAGGAACAGCTGGAATGTGAGTGGCGACTTGTGTTGTTTGTGTGGCTGGATATTACTGTTTTGGCGGGATCTTAAAACGGTTTCCGTTGGATCGTCTGAATATTTTATGACAAAGCGCTTTAAAAAGTCTCTTCAATTGTCTAAAAATATCTATTTGAATATATTTAAACTATAATTAGCCAAGTAGAATATTTTCATATATTTGTGTGTAAAGGAATGTGTCATAATGTAAACTGAGAATGAGAAGTCAAGTTAAACAGATGTGAATCACGTTGTGGAATACACATGCGCCCTCTAGTGGTACTGTAGACCAAGGCCTATGTGCCTTTCCCACAGTGTAAAGATGTCTCATATTTCAAGGGCTACTAATAATAATGTTCTGTAGGAATGCTACATATTTTTTTTTATGCTGGGTAGATTCGTTAAATCGAAGCCATTTTTTATTTTTTCCTTGGCTGTACAGTTTGATATTTAAGTGACTTCGAGTGAATGCATTTACAGGCAGGTTACATATATACTACTAAATATATAATACTAAAGTTGTACATGTGTGAACATTGCTGGGGTGTATGCAAAAATGTGCAATAGCTTGAGAATGAGGAAAGTGTAGGTTTTTGCTGCCTCATGTCCGCCTCTTGTGAGCGTTATGTGAGCCATCTGGTACTAACAGCTGCCTCACCTCATCCTTTCCTGCATGGCTGCTCTCCTGCCTGTCTATGTGCAGTGACTGTGTTAAGTCATGTCCAGATGTTCAGGTGGTATAGTCTAGCAGGACTGCAGCAACTGCACAGCTCCCAGCACGGTGCAGGCCCTCTGCAGTTAAATGGTACATGGTGAAATGTGTGGGGGTGGGGTTTGGGGTGGTGGACGGGGCTGGGGCGGGGTCTGTCTAGCCCAATCATGATCACCCAGTCTTCCAGACAGCCAATCCCTATTCTTGTCCATTGTTCTTGCTGCATGCAGATGGTGGAGAGACTCGGATCCCTTCTGTTCCAATGACCGGAGCGTCCTGACACACTCCTCAGTGGAGGCCACACGTTGCTAGGGTGCCAGAGAGGCGCTCACACGCGCCTGGAAGCAGTCCCCCCCCACCCCCCACCCTCCACCCTGCTTTAGTGCCACCCCGGGGAGGAACGCGGAAGCCGGTTGGCCCGGGAACCGCCTAACTCACATTTCCTCTGTAAATAAAGGGTTAGTTAACCAAAGATGAGCAGATGGGTTTTGTCAGGCTTCACTTGGTACAGAATAGTCTGCTTTGCTCTACTAGATATCGGCTGCTTTACCTTACCTAAGACTGTTTTGGAAGGCCCGTTTTTCCCGGGGAAAATAGGTGTCCTTTTTAAGCCATATTGCTTTTGTTCTGTTTTTTTTTGTGTACCTGATTTTTAAGGTATTACATTGAATCGGTACCATCTATTGAATGACTGAACACCTCTTCTCCCCTTTCCCAAGACCATTACACATAAATGTCTGGAATGGTCTGCTTAGCTTAAAGAGGTTATTGAAGAATTCCTGGAATTTTGAAAATGGTTTTGACCGTTTTCACTTGTTTGAAGTCTCATATACCATCGTCTTAGTTTTTAATTTCTTTCCCACATGCCGTCCATCAACATCGCACCAGCATCTCATTGACGTTTGTCATCCCCGTTGCTGTGTGCCGTCATTTATGTTGCTACTAACTGCTTGTTTTGTGACGTGATGCGTTTCCTGCACCGGGCAAGTGAACATGGCAGCCCGCGCGTGTCACTTGGCCGGCAGCGATGACCTGTATTCCCATCGTTAGGGTGAGGGTTAGGGGGTAAACGAGACAACCGTTTTAAACTTACCGCTGCGAGACGTGAACGCATCTTGAAGGGGAGACGAGTATCCCAGAAGGATCAGATCGGACCCCCTGCAGAAGCTTGCCCACCTGAGGACGTCTGTTAATGGACTGGACTTGATCTCCTTACTCATCGAGTGTGAAAATACTTCGATTCCACAGCGCAGACATGAAGATACGTGAATACGCTGTTCCAGCCATGACTCCCTCTACCTGTTCCTCTCCTTCCCCCTTTGTGGTCAGATTGCAAGTTACATGAGATGGGGGAATTTGAGGTTCTTGAGCCGTGCGATGGAGATGGCTGCAGGTCCACACGGGGAACTGTGGAGCGTCACAGTGTTGCGTACAATTTGCTTTTCTCCTGGTTTTTGGTCCGCTGAATGTACTTTTGGTCTCCTGTGATATTTCATATGAATTTTTACTGCCCCACGTTAGGGTTTGTCCATCCAAAACGGTGAGCTTTAGACCCCAATCGTTGTACGTAGTGGCAGAACTCGTGATGCATTAGCAATAAGACTCCAAAAGGACCTCAGACATTTCTGTTGCATCAACTTTGTGTTGTTTTTCCAAATAAAACTTATTTTTGTCTATTGTGTTCCTTTTGTCAACAAAGGCAATTCTTGCTTATGTGTGAGGACTATGCTATTTACAGAATAAAAAGTTGAAGGAAATGAGTTTATGATGACTTAAAGTATAAAGAATGCTTCATCTGTTTCTGCTGCTGTTCAGCATACCTCTTTGGTGCAACGGGGGGGGGGAAATATCACCCTTTTCAGACTATGAACAGTAGGGAAACATGCACTTGTTTAAATCACCGAACATTTAGCTATGGTACTAAAGCTCAGTTTCCTTATTGATGGAGACACATGTATTCACTAAGCTACTTGTATCCCTGTCCTTTGAATTAGCTAGTTGGCATTAGCACAAATGGGAACGAAGCATTGACTTAACCAAGTTTTATTCATCTTTCATAAAACTTGAAAAACATTTAAAAAGAGAACTTAAAGCCAGCAGGTTTGCACAGAATCGTGCGGTTATGCTGGCCTGAGACTGATCGATGGACTGCCACTGTGCCATAGGCAGTATTTCAGTTTTGTGCATTTAACAGCAGACACTGTATTAAAACAGTATGCTGATGTCATCTTTAGTAGACTTAATATCCTAATAGATACAAATTCATACTTTCTTTTGTACATACCAAGTAAGTTAAACTGAAACACGATACTACCTTTAGTTACAAAAGCTTTTACAAAAACTTAGGGTTCAGACAAGCACAAATTATGGTACAGCAACAAACAGCCATAAAGTCACTTTTAGATATGTCAAATTAAAATTGAATGCCTCATACTCACAATTCTTCATGTCAATCTGAAATGACAAGTTTCAAACAATATTACAAATCAATATTCTGTACTGGCCTGTCACCCAAAAGGTTTATTAAAACACAAAGCGAAAGCGGGAAGGTACTCTGAGTATTAAAAAGAAACTACGGTGACATTCATTAACAGACCCCCCCCCCCCACCACCACCCCACTGCTGTTCATACGTGGGCATAACCCTAACACTGGTAGAAGGATAGGGGTGCCCCATAACAGGGAGTGGACCCCACACAGCTGGAGAGACCAGGATAGAATGCCCTGAAGACTAAGCGTCTGGACCGCCACTAGGTAACCAAGGAGACGCGTCTTGTTCACAACCAGTCTTGTCCCGGCAGTCGGAGATGGGATTGCTGGCGATGCCGTCCAGTCCCCAGCCAATCACTCACCAGCTTCTCAGTGGCATTTTTTTTATTATTATTATTTGTACAAAGTATGTACAGTGTTCTTGGAAGATGTGGCAGCGCTACACCGTCGTGCTTTTTGTCCCGACCTGCGGCCGCGCAAACTCCACAAAATCATCGATAAGGACAGGCCACGCTCCTGGAAGGGACGGAGAGAGTGCCGGTTACAGCCAGAGTGATGCTCTGCAGTCAGCCCCTGAAAGACTAATCCTGTTTAACTGTCTGCAGGGTACACATGAATGTTTTTTCAAACCAGTCCTTGGAAACCCCCAGCCAGTGCATATTTTTGCACTCTCCCAGCTTCCAGCCAATCGAGACTACTGAATACCTGGTAGAGGTGTGTCTCAATTGGCTGGGAGGGAACAAAAATGCAGACTGCCTTGGGGTCCACGAGGACTGAGTTTAGAAACACTGCACTAGAGAACATAAACCAGCCACATGCCATGTGCTCAATTTGGTACAATCACAGTATGTTGTAACCACATTCCAGTTATATGCAATGGGGAAAAAACAAGGTAAATGAGAACAGTTGGCATTAAAAAAACACACCTTCCTCATCATAATTGGACATGTCATCAGTTATCATTGTGCTGAAGTCTAACAGAAGGTTCCAGGTATCTTTTGGAATGGATCGCTTATGGTGTTCCTGTGTAGAAAGGAAACATGAAACATAGATTTTGTTTCCAACTGGGCAAAGCAATTCGAAACATCCACAACCTAAGTCAAAGGTCATAGCAAAAAAAAGAAAAATACTCTTGAACAAGAAAACATACAATTTTACAACACTGGTGCTGAAACATCCTAGCACACGTTTAAAAAAACATCAAAAAGGTAACATTCACTGTGAAATCCACAAGGAAAAGTAAATCACAGATTTGAGTAATTAATGAACATCCAAACCAAAATGATATTCAACTCAACTGGACTGGAAATTTAAAAAAAAAAAATCATTCAGCAATCGGGGAGGTTCATAACCTGGTTAATTCTCCAGTGCATCTGATGGACAGTAATTCAGAAAATGCTTCAAACTATAAAAAAAATATACTTACCAATAAAAATGTGTTCCAAAGGTCTAGGAATTTGAACCTTCCAGCCAGTACTAAATTCCAATATGCAATTGCCATTTCTAAATCTGCAAAATATATGAGCATTAATTAAAGTGTGCATACAAATACATACTATCCAACTATTTTCCAACCACTCACTAGTCACGGGAATAAAAATATATTCATTAGTTAAATTCATGTAGATGTCTTAGGCCTCAAAATTCTTGAAGATTACAAGACGGCAGAGCAGAAAACCCGCACATACCTAGACCTTTCTGCCCCGGGTTCTTCGCAAAGTTAAATGTAAACTGGTAAAAATCTTTAAATTTCCCTTGGTCTTTCAGCTCTTGTTCCATTTTTGGCAACTGTGCTTTTAATTTCTCTATACTGTCACACCTAGGTAGTAAAAAAAAAAAAAATAATTAGCGATTGCTTCATTATGTACAATAAACTGAAAACACAAACATACTTTTGTTGAAGGAAGTTCTACACCTGTGTAATAACACAATGCAAAGCCTTGCACACGTACACACTTTAGCAATGTGATAGCAACATTTGGCATTCGGTATAACATGGCCAACCCAGGTCAATCTCATTCATTCCACTGTGTGCTCACCCCTGGCCGGCCATGCCATCTATGAACTCCTGCTTAGAGAACTCGCACTGTGTGGCCGCCCGGAACTTCCAGGCGATGAGGAGCACACTGATGCTTGCCGGGTCTAGGCCCAGGTCGTCGCAGAATTGCTGGATCCCGTCGATCCCAATCTTATTGTCGTCGTGTGGGTCTGCCGGCGGAGATACATTAAAGTCGCTCAATCAGTTATCTTGCCGTCACCCCATGTGAGGGTGAGACAATCCCTGGAACAATTGGGGGCCTTGCTAAAGAGCCCAACAATGATATCACTCTGCCAGCTTTGGGATTTGATCCAGTGACCTTCTGATCATAGACACTACATGCTAAGCCACACACCGCACCCTCATACACAAGATACACAACTGTCATCTGAATGTGGGTGTGAAGCAGTGTTTTGCACCATTCAGAACTCAGTTTAGAATGGCCCTGAAATTCGAGTTCGATTTGTGAATTTGAACTGAATTTGAATTGTGGCTGAAAACAGGATGTAGAATTGCAATTTGAATTTAAAAATTTTAATGGAATTGAATTCAGAAATTCATACAGTGTAGATGAAACTTAACAGTACAGCTTATTTGATATGAATTACATATAAACATGCTAATATATGTGGCATACACTGTATTACTATTATAAAAATGTCATCTTATTCAGAACGAAAGAATGCAGCATTTGAAGTGTCACATACAGAAAACATAATTTAACTGTCATTTTGTGTACCATGGTGGATCTTCTCATAGGAAAAGTTGAGTCTCTCTCCCCCAAAACTCAGTGCTGGCAATAACAACTGTGGCGCCCAACCAAAGAAACATCCCAAACCCTTTTCCTACATGGAAAGTCCAATTAGTCCCTCACCCGTTGCCAAAGCTTGACATGATGTCACAAGATGATGTCATATGTATACCTAAGTAAACCACGTTTAACAGAGGATGCTAACCCTTTGGCCTACTGGAAAGGAAATCAGAGCAGCTTTTCTGAGCTAGTACAACTTTCCTACAAGTACTTTGCTATAAGAGCTTTCTTCATACTTGTTGAGAGAATCTTCAGTGCAGCAGAAAAACTTTTCAGGCCAGAACTTTTATCGATTGCCAATTTTAATGCTAAAACCTTTGAGGATCTTTTGCAGAGTAAATGTAACAGTATTGAACGATGAATCATGTGTATTGGCATAAAGTAGCATTGCAATGGGCACAACGTTTTACTTTTTGTTATAGTGCTATGGTTGAATTAAAAGACAAAACTTATTGTTCTACACAACAAAATAAATAGATGGAAGTATGTGAAATTAAGTATTTTTGACATCTATACATTCATTTGCTTTTAATGTTTCAGAAATTAACTGTTAATCATCAAACAATAACAAAAGATGAAACATTTCACACTTGATTTGACCACTACAGGTATATGGGTTTACAGTCACACAAGTAACCCTAACACCACCCAAACTATCTGACAACTCACGGACACTCACAAGAAAAACTTCTGCAGACTCATCACAAATGCAAACACAGACACACAGTTAAGTGTGCAAAAACAATAAATACGTACCTACGGAAAATGATTTAGCAGGCCAACATAAACCAAATGTATATTAATAGAATAGGCTAGAAGTTATGCACAAATCTTCTGTCATGGTCACGCAAATATAAGTACGCTTTACCCACTTGTACATATACAAGGTCAGTATATACGTACTATCGTCCACGTACAAGCTATTATATAAGTAATATATATAATCCATTATATAATTGTGTTTTGCTAGATTAAATGATAATCCTGTGTTGTATGGTCACATTGGATTTTTTTTTTACTTAAATTCTTCTTCCAGTCACTCCAATTCCAAATCCTGGGGGTGTGGCCAGCTCAATTCAAATTCCAATTCCAGTTCATCGATGGACTGCGGCACAATTAATAAATTCTGAATTTTGCACGACCCTGTTGTGAAGCATTTGCTATCAATTTGGATGGAACCTTTTCCTTATTATGATACAGTGGCTCCATGGATAGCATCACGGCCTAACACCTACAAGTTTGGGGTTTCAAATCCTGCCTCGACTCGGTGTGTGGAGGTTACATGCCCTCCCATTGAGGCACTGGCTTCCTCCCACAGCCCACAGACATGCTGATAGGCTAATCCACACCTCTACATGCCCCACAGTAAATGAGTGCTTATGTGCCCTGCAATGGACTGGCATCCCTTCCAGGGTACACTCCAACCCTATGCCTTATGCTGCCTGGGACAGGCTCCAGACCCCCCCAAAACCCTGACCGGGGTAAATGATTACAAGATGGATGGATGCTTCCTCCTGAAATAAATCCAAAGCTTTCTTTTTGTGAATAGGACACCTTTGCATTGTAAATTAATAAACACAAGGTTCAGCATGCAATATAAAGTAAACATGACTTGACTGTATTATGCAGCACTGAACCAATTTTGCCCATTTATATATTTAAGTAAGCTCAGGTACATGTGTTTGGTAAGATTATGTCTGCATTAGGTTTGCTGAATGGCAGATTGTTTGGTCACCTTTGCTGGATACTTACCTCTGTATCTGTTGTAGAGTTGTTCTAACTTTTTTCTATCCAAAACCCCCTTTAGACTTTGTAAGTAGAGTTCAGGGTTTTGGAAAAAATTGTCTGTGGCAACATCTAATTTCCAGTCATTCTGTGACAGGCAACTCAGAGCTGTCTTTTCGGTGGACTGTGTGAAGATCATGAACTGGCGAACTTTATCCTTCTGTGAGGATTTCAGCTTGTTCTGCAGGAGACACACAAGTGGAAGAATTCAGTCCACACTATTGCAAAACAGACCGCCATCCAGTATATGCACAATTATCTACAAATCTAGAAAAGTTGCCATTTATTCTGGAGGTGTAATATTGTTGAGTGAATTCAAAACTGCCCACGACAGTCCAACGTCTACAGACATTTCCTTCTCAAAGCTGGACAGACTGCAGATCAAGCAGAGGGCAGTTGTCAGGCATTATGGTTAACTCCGTCCAGTAACCAGGCTATTATACCTGGTTAGTTAAAGCGCTGTTCGGCCAAGGCATCTGCTTATCATCAGCTCTTTAAATCAATGTGAATCCCAGCAGTCGTCCGAGATCCTGGCTGATATTTTATTGTTATTAAAGGAGTCTTGCTGACCATTCCATTTGAATATTATTAACCAGTTAGTTATATTCTAAGAAAAAAAAGCACTGACAACTGCAGATTCACTTCTTACGGATGTCAACGTCAAACAAAAGACCCACCGACAAACAATATCTAAATAACTAAACAAACAGCTACCGCGCTGCGTTACAATGTAACAGTATGTGGTGCGTCCGCCCCGGAGCCGCTTCCCGGCCAGGCGCTCCTAGGCCGCGTCAATCCGCGGTCTCGCAGTGCGCATGCCTGCCGTGGCCGGTCAGCTCAGAGCGGCGGTGCTACGAGCCCTCGTAGCTACCGGCTCCTACCTAATTTCGACTTCAACTACCCGGCTAGCAGCGGTAGCTAGCGGGCTAGCTCAATGAATTCATACGAGGAAGCCAGCTGCACCAACTTCACCCCACCCCCCGCAAAACACGGCGTTCATCCCGATTGTCTATATAACGGGCTTAAGATGCTAGGTGTAGTGCCTGCATGTAAACCTACGAAACACAAAAATAGAACATAATTGTTTTATATTTACCATGTTTGTAATTATCAGCCTCCTTCTTCCCCTCTCTCTCTCTCGCTCGCTCGTTCTCCTCCACCACCTCTTTCTACGCATGCGCAGTTGGAGCCGGCGCACTCCTCGAGGCTCTGACAGCTGATAACGTGCGACCTCCCCTAAGAGCCCCCCCGAGAATTCAAAGTCCCCCAAACCCAATGGTTGACCCCCCCCAGCCCCATTTCGATACTTTTCAAATAATGAATCCCTCGAAATCGCTGCTGCCAAACTCTATTATGTTCGGGGGTTGGGTTGGTTGTAACGGTTAGGCTAACTGACATAATGAAAAAATAGATTGCAATTTAGTAAAAAAAAATTAAGTAAACGGTCAATTAACCGCTGCAATTTAACATGCTAAAACTTGTTCAGCACTAAAAATGTAAAAGGTGTAAAATTGAGGAGAAAGGGTACCTCAATCCATGCTCCACCTGCTTGTTGCTCTACCAGCCGATTTTCACCGGGGTTCCAGCAGAAAATACTGAGCGTGCAGGAGAATCAGCCTGTGCGAACGTGTAAAGAGCGACACCCTCCTTACTTAGCTTGTAATCATCTTTGCCATGCCCACTCATACGCACATGAAAATGAAAATAAGCGTTCGCAAACGAAGCGCCAAGCCTGAGCAATAGCTTTAACGCGAGGCATGTTCGCCAAGCCTGGACGAGTGTGCTGTGGAGGGCCAGACTGGAAATCCTATTTCAGGGGCTTTGGCTAGTCAAAGGGCTAATGATGCGATGCGCTCATTTCGGTCAGTGTCGACGCCGTCAAAGGGACATTCGGCTGACAAGGCGTGACAATCCTTTGCAAGGTGTACAAGCAACGGGACAGGCGATGTAGCAGCGGCCCGTGGGAGCGCTGAGGCGCAAGACTGCGACGAGCAGAGGAGCCACAGCTCCTACACTAAGCAGGAGAGTTTAGTCAGCGCTGCAAAATACACCTCTTGTATGCGCCGAGCCGTAACTACGGAATTCCGTGCAATGCTTTCCCCTTTGCACTGTTACTGTTTATAGTTGTCTATTAATGTCTAAATGCCTTTTTACTGTCTAAAAATGTGAATTGTGCAACTGTAGACCTGCAGTTTCCTTCAGGATTATTAAAGTGTCTGTCTGTCTCTGTATTGACTGTGCTCTAATTCATTCATTTTGCAAGTGCAATATTGTGTGTTGTGTGGATTCAGCATGCCTATATCAGTCTAAAATCTACAGACATTTCCTATGTACCGATATGATAAACCACCATCTGCCCCATTGGATAATTTACTACTGGCTACTGAAGAAGCATTACTGACAGGCGCCAACACCTTCAGTAGAGCCACATGTGTCCTCCCCAAGGCTTCACCTCCTCCATGTGGGAAGGGCATGCAGGAAAGGGGGGGGGGTTATGGGTTATTGCTGCAATTAAGGAGCACGGACAGGAATAAGGTCAGTATAAGACCAGAGCCAAGGCAGGGCGAGATCATTTCATGTCGCCATGGAAACCAGGGAAAGTCATGCCATTGAGACCTAGTGTACCAAATGCCACAATAACAGCATCACCTTAAGACATCTGTGGCACCTATAAGCTAGCAAAAATACCCCCCCCCCCACATAGAATGGTATGGTCTTTAAAATCTGTGAATTAGGTAATGAGTCAGTGGTCACCAGCTAACTGGGGGGACTGCCTGCTTCTGTTAATGCAGCGGTCCACATTGTGTGTTTGTGTGTGTATACATCATACACACACACGTACACACACACACACACATATATACATACATATATAAATTTATATATGGAAATTTCATTTTAGTGTAGTGCACTGTGGTCTGCTACACTAGGTCTATATATATGAATAAATGCTTAAATGTTACATTTTCCTTTTCAAGACATCCGAAGAACTTTACAGAACCAATGGGACACCACTTCAAACAACCAACCCTTTGTAGCCCCCACCTGGATGCTGCGACGGCAGCCATTCTGCCCCAGTATGCTCACCACACAGCAGCTAAGATGCCAAAGGGGCAGGAGAGAATTCACCAATTAGATATAGGGGATGATTAGGAGGCCAGATCTGATTGGGGCACAGTGGACAATTTTAGCCAGGACATCAGGTTACCACCCCTACTGACCTCACAGAGTCAGCACCTTGTTTTTACGTCTCACCTGAAGGATAGCACCATTTTTACAGTACAGTGCACACTCTATATGGGCAAAAGTATTGGGACACCTGGCCATTACACTTACAGGAACGTTTATGACATCCCATTCTAAAGCCATAGGCATCAATACGGAGTTGGTCACCCCTCTGCAGCTGTAACAGCTGCCACTCTTCGGGGAAGACTTTCCACAAGATTTTGTAGTGTCTGTGTGAATTTTTGCCCATTCATCCAGAAGAATATTTCTGTGGTCAGGCACTGATGTTGGACGTGAAGGCCTGGCTCGCAGTCTCTGTTCTAGTTCATCCCAAAGGTGTTCAATGGGGATGAGGTCAGGGCTCTGTGCAGGCCAGTAAAGTTCTTCAACATCAAACTTACCCAGCCATGTCTTTGTGAACCTTACTTTGTGCACTGGGGCGCAGGCATGTTGGAACAGAAAAGAGCCTTCCCCAGACTGTTCCCACAAAGTTGGAAGCATAGACTTCTCCAAAATATCTTGGTATGCTGAAGCTGAAGACTTCCCTTCACTGGTACTAAGGGGCCTAGCCCAGCCCCTGAAAAACAACCCCATACCATTATCCATTCTCCACCAAACTTTACATTTGGCACAATGCAGTCAGACAGGTAATGTCCTATTGGCATCTGCCAAACACAGACTTGTCTATAACTGCCAGACAGAGAATAGTATTATTCATTACTCCACAGAATACGTTTCCACTTCTCCAGAGTCCAGTGTTGGTATGCTTTACACCAGTCCATCTGATGCTTGGCATTGTTCGGCCATGGAAGCCCATTCCATGAAGCTCCTGGTGTACAGGTTTTGGCAGAGGAAGTTTGGAACTCTGCAGTTACTGAGTCAAAAGAGTGCTGGCGACTTTTACGCATTATGCACCTCAGTATATATGTAAAATTTCCATTCACTCAGGGAAAGAATCTGGACTCCCTGAAAAGTAAATTATACAAGTTCTCCACTGATCCACCCAAAATCCCCTGCCCAGACCTGCAGGGAGGCATTACTCCACCTGTAAGTGTAAATTGGCAGGACCTGAAAGTCACCGGATAAATGAATCATCTAAGAAGTGTAAATGTCACAAAGGAGCCACCCTGTGAACTTAAGGGACAAATAGTGATGGAAGATCAAACAATAAAGTGGCCAGTAGGAAGTGGTTTAAAACTAGGAACCCACTTTCAATTCAATTAATTTCTATATAGTGCCTTTCAGATCAGTCGCCCCCAAGGTGCTTCACATGGGTGTGTCGTCATACATTCCTGCATCATTTTTAAAGAGTAATTTTAAAAAATTTTTAAAAAGGAGGGGGACAATGGAGGGGAGAAATGAAAAACTCTCAAGTGGGGGGAGAAAAACCTCTGGGGGTCCAAGGTCAACTGGCTGCGCAACCAACCCCCCCAGGTATGTTAACATTACAGATTATCAGATTACAGATTCTTTCATGACCACACATGATGGTTCGTCACATAACGTTACTGCAAACATCTCATGGTTTGAAAATCAGAGTAACTCCATGTGTTTTTTTTTCAATGAAATCTGTCACATGAAATGAAATGACTCCACATGGCAATGGGGAAAATGTACATCCACCCAGCTGATAGGGGACAGGGGGGAGGGGGGTGCCCAGGTGATGTATTACTACCCTCAGTCCAGTTCTAACAAGTAATGTACAGCCAATCATAAGAGCCATAGAACCTACCATCTGGTAGCACAGCAACTCAGAGCCTAACGTCAGTGTGCTGGCTTTAGCCTGCCTAGAGGGAAGTGAGGGACAGAGGGAGATCAAAGTCCACAAATAAAGTAGGGCGGCAGATAAAGGCAATCCTGTAACTGTGTAAACATGCAGAGGCTTTGAGAGTCAGGCAGTGTCAAAATATAGTATAAGGGCATGTTTTCCATGCTGTTTCACTGGTGAACAGACACTTCACCTTCACAAGCTACAATGTAACCCTCTGCATTCATATGACCTGACTGGGTTCTGCCTAGTAGCTGCACCCTAAATGGGTGGGATTATCATGTCTTGTTAGTCACAGAGTAGTACAACTTCTCATTGGTCCTCAGTGTGAGCACAGCTAAGCCTATTCAGTGTGAGTATGTGTGTGTGTAAGTCGTGAGTTAATGGTGCTTATATATCATGAGGAGCTGCAAGGCTGGACTGAGAGGCTTGTTCAGTCCATGAATCCTAACTCTAAACCAGGCCACCATAGACATTTCGGTGGGGTGGCTACGAGACACTGTCAGTTAAGAATGAAGCACACCTTTTTATTTTTCAATATATAATCTGACAGTAGAAAACATGAAAGAGCTGAGCAATGCTTATATCCACAGGACATGCAGAAGGCACGGGATTTGTCTTTCCTACTCTGAAACGAACATATATTCTTCGGAACATTCTGAACTGTAAGACGATTCTCGTTTAGGCATTTTGAAAGACAGCATCCACCGTAAATAAAACAATCTGGGTGAAACGTTCAACCATTAATGTGAGTAGCAAAACCTTTGCTGCAATGAGTCGGGAAGCCATGTCGTTAATCAGCGAAACGCAACATTATTTGTTTGCCAGGTGCATCACCAAGTCAGTATCAGTACTTGATAAGGGATCAGTCATCCAGTATCCATTCATTTTTGTGGCTGTAACAACAACTGGGCTACATTTTTCAGGTTTCTAATTGGGAATAATATCATTCTAATTTATTGAATTTTGTTAAATTAATTATTTGGTCTGTGGCTACACGTTATTACAACTTACATCGTTGGTGAAAAGGGGGACGAATAAGATTCCGCCCAGACCTTGCGATGGAAGGAGGACATCAAGTTAAAAACCCAAACTTGTCTGCTGTAAAGTCGGACATCTGGCCACACTAGTTCCCAGCTTCAGTGCCAAGCTGCATGACTGTTAACCTCACCTGACCCCTTGCTGAACAAGTCAGTAATTTTAGAACATCTTCCAGCTTTTCATTTTCCATCTCTCTCCCTCTCGGCATCCTTTTCCTTTCTTTGATTTCATTTCACAGATGCAGTGCAAATGAATTATTTAGCAAAATTATACACAATGTTTTATTTATCTATACATGATGTCAATGCGGTATCGATATGTGAGTCTCATAGCGCTGAGGAACCATGACAGCCGTATCATACTATGAACTAAGAGGCCATGTCGCATGCACATTTTTCAGTAAAACATCTAGTTTGTTTCACAATCAGATTATTTAAATGTCTGTTCTGAGTGGCAGGCCAGGCCAACGGGAATAATCCCAGTACTCCCCGATGTCCAGTCCAGGCCTGAGGAACTGACTGGTTGAAGATACTGTCTTCTCAATGCTGCCCTGCCCCGCCCCCTGTAGGATAGAAAGAGAAGAACAGGGCCAAGTGCCTCAGGAGTATCTATAGGTAGGGACACTGAAATGTAAATCAGAGTGGAATGGGGACCATGCATACAGTACATATACTGATTCAGCATCTTAAAAAATGATCCATGTGATACATGATCTTTGTATTTATTCAAAGACAAATAACATCACAGTGACTTCCTGTATATTTCAGGCAAAACATCATATGGTGATTATCACTTACGATAAATCGAAAAACAAGTGGTGCTCTAAAGAAACCATTACATTGTGTTAGCCAGTGCTTCTATCAAAAGCAGCCTACGTTTTAATGAAGAAGTTCAGATTAACTGGCTTTGCAGGGGTATAACAGCAAGATTGTCCTGGGACTACAGCCAGGGACCATAAGGTTACAGCCACACACATGCTGTAGCGACTACTACCCATTTAAAGATACAACACTACATTACGGTTTATGGCTGATAGCACAGTCATCACCCAAGTATCTGAAAAGATAAGAAAAGCAATTAGTACATTCTTGCAGCTGCTCCTTAAAAGATCATTGAATAAGGATTGATTGATTTCTGCATGGAGCATGTGATGTGAGCTGTGTCTAACATACCCTCCCACTCTGTAAAGACAATATTCATTTTGATTCTTAATATCCATTCATCACTCATTTAATTCACAGTGACAGGCCATTTACTCCTCTCCTGTATCTTCTGCATTTTCTAGTTCTGAGGATTATAAAATTTATTTATTTAGCTTTCATCCCGCAAAGGGAGGAAATTTATCATTGTGCTTCATCTACACATACCGGCAGATCTGTAGATCAAGTAGTTCATTTTGAACCGTGAAAGTGCTGTTTAATTTACAGCTAAGACAAATGCAAGGGTATGAGTGTCACCATTTTAACATACTTCTCAAGAGAGGCGCATACGCAACATGTTAAAATAGAGATGTGAAGAGTAAGAGTACTTAAAGGTACATGACCGCCATTTCTTTTTAGTGTTCATTTCCAGACTACTTCTGTTTCTTCTCTGATGTGGAGAATGTAAACTGAAGACGCCAAATGTCCTGAGGATGCGAAGGCCTTTCTCTACAGCAACTACCGGTCCAATTATAGCAGGGAATTTGGCAGGTGTTCAGATGCTGTTATTTGTAATCCGTGAGAGCAAAAAACGAAGAAATCTGAACTACTAATTACTTGCAATGTTGCGCAAACCATTTTAGGGAACATTTAAAGAGAATGGGGACGGACAAAATGGAGCTGACTTTTTATAATGTTAATGTCACTCTTACACCATGCAGGTTTGATTTCTTTAATGGTAACAGAGGTAGGATGTAATTATAATTTACCCTTTATGTGGTCAAAATGCAAATGTATTTAATTTTATACCTCCTTCTTCTCCATCTCCTTCATTACTGAATGCTAGCTTTTTGATCCTTTCAGCAAAATGCATCGCAAGGTGGAGCCAGGATACTGGTTGAATTTCTATCAATATTTCCCATAAGCATAGCACCAGGGCGACTGCTAATTAATAGTGTGACGGTTCTGAAATCAAGACACAAACCGTGATACGAACGTTCGTTGATATTTCACGTCATACTTATTTTGTCTTCTAAATGCTTGTGTCACATGACTATTTTAGTTCAATCATAATCAAGTGATCACACCTGTGGTAAAAGCTAGGCTAGTTTCATTAGCTTAAGATGGATAACTGTTTAGTGTGCAAGATTGCTGGTGAATAATAACCCAGAAATTTTACACTTTTTTCTTATCCAAACACCCTCAAAGTTTTGCAAAAAGGTGATGTTCATCTCTCGGACAACAAATCTCCAGCTATATAATAAATGAAATTGTATTTATACAAGTACATTGGAATTTGCTTTACTTTGTTTTGCATATCCCATCTTCCTCTCTTTTTTTTTAAGACAACACACATTTAGAGATGGTCCAAGCACAAGGTTGGCTGCCTATTCGGGGTCCCTGGAACATGTTACAGAGAGTCAAGGACCTTGCTGAAGAGCCCAACAAGTATGTGGCTACTCTGTCAAACACAGGTTTTGAACCAGCAACCTTCTGATCACAGGCACTGAGGCCTAATCCGCTTAGCCACACATACACCCTTTAATGATGAGCTGTTCGCACACAAACAGACAATGTTCCATGCAGGGAGCAGAAATATTAAGTACAGATATTTTATGGGTTCCACTGAAAAAAAGGTAGCTGATTACGAGAGAGATCTTGGTGTGTATGTTTATGCTTCCATGTCCCACTCTCGCCAGTGTGGGGAAGCAATAAAAAAGGCAAATAGGATGTTGGGTTACATCTCTAGG